>BPLQ01004791.1:0-166429 GCA_021605075.1 Caerostris darwini
GAGTTATCGCAATATTTCATTTAATAAATAATTTGACATATATCTAAATAAAACATATTAATGTTATTGCAATAAATGTTTTACACTCTTATGATTAGAGATTTGGTTTGGTTTGTCGCTCTACGGTCATGTGCACACGAGGGCTAAACAGACCGGGACCAGCAGTTTAAAGGGGATTCCGAACCAATCACAAACATCCATGCCACCGGTAGAATCCGAACCTGAAACCTGTGGAACCAAAGGCCAGAGTGCTAACCAAATTGGCCATTAAGCCCCCTAACACACACACACACACTGTTTCTATTCTGACAAATTTTCTTATCCGTTATTTAAAGCATTACTTCTTGCATAAACTCTCTCTCTCTCTCACTATATATATATATATGTGTGTGTGTCTGTGTGTGTTATTCTTCTGTCCTAAGCCTTGCCGACTATAATTGGAAAGTTATTTTTAGTGTTTCATTTTACCGGGATACGTCGCTGAATGTGGTTTTGACTTGGAACCAGTCTTCTAACCAGCAGAAATAACATGATGTATACTATCCTAGCAAAGCTGTCGTCGTGATTACATCTCTTTTGGAGTTTGCTGATTTCCTATAAAAAGGCTTTTCATACCCTGGTTTTGTGTATTTTGCATTGAGATATGTATCTTTTTCAATCTACCGATGCGGTTTCGGGCAGTTAGGCTTTTGATGTTTGTGTTTGTAAAATGCATTTCAGTTCCGTTGTTGCACTTATACGGGAAGGGGGGGAGGGATATCTAAATGTGATGCACTTTAGGATTTATGCATAGCTAATGTTATTACGGGTTTCTTATGCAATTCAATTGTGTTTCTATGAAGTCAAGCTGGGCGCGATTCAAATTCATTACTTCTTATTTCTCGTTTGATTTTTGTATTGATAGGTTGTGTTCTCTATGTTCTTAGGTTTGTTTCTTTTATAAGAGAAGCAAGTTTGCTGAAAGTATTCTTCTTCCATGCATAAGCTAAAATTGAGTAAAAATATCAACTTACATGAATAAAAACAATTAAATATTTCATTTATTCTATTTTAGAAAGCAAGAACCTAATGTTAAACTATATCCTAAAGGAAAAGAATTGAAATAATTTAGTCCCCCGATCAACTATGTAATAATTATTTAAAAAAAGACATTTTTTACAAGAAAAAAAGAAACCCTTTTTTTCATGTAAATTAAAATGTAATTTCTTTGACTATTCGTTAAATAAAAAGAAAGAAAAGAGATAACATTATAAAATAATAATATTGTTTAGTATTTCAAAATCTTATTTAACGATACTTCCCAAATCAAACTAAATATTTAAAATGCGGTTCCGCACATTTTCTTTCTAGGGTTGTTATTTCTTTTTCACTTTTTTAATTTTTTTTAATTTATTACAAAATTAGAGATAAGAATTTTTGCCAATGGTGCGTTAGTTTGAAAACGATCTGCGTTCCATTTTTCTTACCATCATAGAATAATCGCTGTTAGGCTGTCGAGATCTCCAAGTCTATTACCAGTAAATCTTTTTTCAGACATTTATTTCATAATATGGAAATGTTAAAATTATGCTCACTTTAAAATTACTTTTAAAGCGCATATTTAATACAAATACTACTATACATATACATTATTTAATACGCATTTTACGCTTTAAAATTCCGTTTTTTTATTATATTATATGATAATTTAATTCTAATAGTTGTGAGATTAAAATGTGCAAACCTATTTGAATCAGCATATATTCGCGAAAAACACCTTTCCATTCATCAATATCGGCACGTCAAAAATAGAAACTTTTTTGATTAATCACTTTTGCGGTTGTTAAGAAGCGTTATTATTACAAAAGAATTAAATGAAATACGTAATAAACCGATGCAATGAACCACTTAATATCTGTATTTACTTTGTATTACGTATATTATATGATTTTCTCTTCATTATCTATATATACATCCCATGTATTTACATAAAAAAAATATATAATAAATAACTTAGAGTTTTATTTTTCCTCGCAGACTGCTGACAGCATCATCCCATGTTTAGTCAATTGCGTAGTCAATAATTTTATACCTGTCAGTCGCATTTTTCTTTCTATGTGCTGAATATTGTTTTGCAACTCCAGTAATGTTTCCTCTATTCCTTCATCTTCTTTTGCATTTTCTGTTTTTTCCAAATTCAACATTTCTGCCGGAAATTCAGGAACGGTTTTCTCATTCGACAATTCTCTAAATGCATAAAAGTAGAAGTAAATAAATTAATGAAATTATTGACTACAATATCTATGAATAATGAAAATTTATCTATATTTACATAGAGAAAAGGTCTCTAAGAGAAGATAAGATATAACATTGGTTTAACAGTAAAATACCGCAAGTACCAATGCAATTAGAAAATTGCAGCAAACAATTGTAGAAGCTGTATCGGGATACGACTGCTAGGTTTAATGCAGCATTTACAGCAAGGCATTAAGCAAAGAGACGTAACCAATCACAAGTGTCACCATGCCACAACTGAGACACGTGATTGGTTGAAAGCTTAAAAACGTAGAATATCTCAGTGCGGCCGCATGATGAATGAGAGCAAAAGAAATACCGTATATTTCCTTGTTTAAGTCGAGAATTTTTAGAAATTTTTCTAAAGCTAAAGTACAAGGGTCACTTTCTATAAGGATCCACTCATCTCACAAAAAACGCAGGTGTTTTTCCATTAGCCGGGCGCAAATGATAAATCGCCAAATATAGCTCGTTTTTTTTATATTTTTTTATTATTTATATTTCTTAAATATAAGCGGTAAAAATTAATTTTAAATGAAATGAGCTATTTATAAAAGGAGTTGTTTTATTTTCGGAAGATTTATAATGTTCATTTGTTACATCGTCGCCAAAGAGAAAAAAATCTGATATTTGGCGAAATATGCGCCTGCCTCACAGAAAAATACCAAAACTTACACTTTTTTTTCCTTTCGACTTATGTACTGGTTGAGAACTCTAATAATTTTTTTGAAAAACGCACAATTCGCTTATAAAAGGATAGGCGTATATTCGTAAATATATGTTGCTGTAGCTCAGTATAACATCCGTTCCTATTTTCCTGCGATTTTTATAACATAGTGCATATGTATTGCAATTGATGACTTTGGTGAAAATAATTTTTGATGCCAAATCCTAACAGCCCCTATTCGGCAATTTTACCAAAATTTCTTCGCCAAACTGATTTTATCACCAATTACTCCGGGCAATATCATTTTCTAAAAAAACCCGAAATCAAGTTGACGATAAAATACTAGTTTGCAAAATTAGTGTCCGCCAATACTTCATTTGAAACACTTTTTTTTGTACCAGTCAAATCTTTGAATGCTTTTGTTTATTATAATCCTGCTTTTATGTATAATAGAAAAAAAAAGAATTACCTGTTTTAATCTTTATTTTTCTGCTGTATCTTAAATTGGTTTCAATAAAGAATTAAATTGGTGCGATCGTTCATTTTTATTTTAAAACCCGATTATCATAATAGTAGTTAAATTTAAATAATAACTTTCGGTTAATAAAACTCATTGAATAAATAACTATCAGCACATGATAAAAATATTTTTTTTAAATCTTATAACTTGATTTTCTCGTGAAATAATATTAATTTCTTTATTTTTCAACTAATTATTGTTAGATTAAAGGATTTATTTTAATTTTTGAATCAAATATTAAAAGATGAAAAAGATTATTTTTTTAAATTTTGCCTTTGGTTCAAAAATTATTGGTTATCAATTTTTTTAAGTGTTGCCTTTGGTTCAAAAATAATTGGTTGTCAATTTTTTAAGTGTTGCCTTTGGTTCAAAAATTATTGGTTATCAATTTTTTTAAGTGTTGCCTTTGGTTCAAAAATAATTGGTTGTCAATTTTTTTAAGTGTTGCCTTTGGTTCAAAAATTATTGGTTGTCAATTTTTTTAAGTGTTACCTTTGGTTCAAAAATTATTGGTTGTCAATTTTTTTAAGTGTTGCCTTTGGTTCAAAAATTATTAGTTGTCAATTTTTTGAATTAGTCTAAGGTTAAAATAAATACTTTCGAAATTAAATAATTTCCAAATAAACTGCAAAAAAGATTGTTTGATTATATGTTGTTGTTGCTTATCCCCTTGATTTAGAATCCTAAACCAAGTCCAGTAGATCATGCTGCATCAATAGATAGTAAACGATCCTCCCCTCCTACAACAGTTGCCTCACAGAGACACCCATACAATCGATGAGATGAGAGGGAGACGTGATGGCCGAACAATGACAAAGGGAATATGTCTTCTCGTCTCCATTGAAGGTCAAACTCTTAGTGTGGCCAGTCCTTAGTCTAGCTAAAGCCGTTTGAGCAGGTCTAGGACAGGAGCACTGTATGGACATACCAGGATATTTAGCGGCGTACCATGCATGAATTGGTGGCGACCTCCAAGAGGTATTCACTCTGGCTAAAGTCATGGAATGAACCTCTGAAGCTAACAGATTGGAAGAAGAAGCTTTGGGAAGTTCGCAACCTTCCCTAGCGAGCAGATCAGCAATTTCATTTCCGTAGATGCCCACATGGGAGGGAATCCACTGCATGCACACCGATCCGATCTGGTCCAAAACAGCTAGTTTGGAAACTATATCCTGCCCCAATTTGTCCAAGATGCTTGGCCAATCTTTCAAATACTGTATTGAGCTGTATTGATTATATATAATTAACAATACTGTTGAAAGCAAATCTATAACAGAAATGCACATAAATATTCAGAAATAAATATCAAATGTACTTGCTAGCCTCATCAAATTTAAATGCTTACCCATGATTTACATTTACTACCATGGCTAAGCATTTATTTACAAAAAAGAAAAAATTTTAAATTGTGCCATAATTTCATAATGATAATTGATTCATGTAGCTTATTAGTTCATATAAACTTTGAAATGAATCCAAATTAAATTAATCAGATAAATTGTTAGATGTATCTTCAGGCTATTATTCCGGAAATATAGTGGGCTTATTTCTTTCTTTCAAATAGTAAACAATGACTTATGTTTTTTGTTCTGAGAAAACAATAAAAATCACAACCACTGCCCTTGAATTACTCGCATATCATTAATGAGGGCCTAATATTAACTTAACACAATTTTGTTTAATCAATCAAAAGAAACTTGCGTTTAATATTTCATGTATCCTAACTTTCAAAAATATAATCACTGATTTCGCAAGATATGCGTAAATATTAAAAATAATTATTGTTATACATCTTTTTACGTAAATGATCTTAGCAATTGAGCTTTTATTCAATTCGTGTTAAATGTGCTTTTAAAAAAGGTAACCCATCACATCTGGAGAGAAAGTAATCAATCGAAAAAAAAATCACTGTAAAAAAAAAGTATAGTTTAAAGGGTTACTCACTAAACAAATTAAGTGAAGTGCTATTCGATCTTTAAATGAATTTGTTCTTATAAAAATCAAAAATGCAATCGTGCTTCCTCCTACACATCGGCAAGAGCATCTGCTGTGGCGTTCAGGAGAAATGATCAATAGGCCTCGAGACTCTCATCCGAGAGGAAGCACAGCATAACCATGCGCTTATGTTGAGAAATGCTTAGTTAACAATCTCACATCCAGAGAAAATATATTTAGCACATCCCGGTGCATTAGTTGGCCTATAGACTCTCACCTGGAGAGGAAGTATATGTAGCTCATCCTGCGCGTAACCGAGTTTTGGGTTTTGGACTTAGAAGTAGAATTCTTCCACGAATCTATAACTATATGTCTTTAAATGTATTAAATATTTTGTCTCTGACTGTACATGTGTGATGTTTGTGTGTAAATAAAGCAGTGAATTCTTCAACCTGTGCCTCAAGTATCTCAACCCAACCACTCCCAGTCACAATTTGGTTGGCCAACTTGTACACCACAAAAAAAATTACACGTCATTAAATATTTTTATGCGATGGTAAAAAAAAAAAAATTGAATTCAAATTGTTTTATCTGAATTTCTGTATATTATATTAAATAAGGCATAAAAAAATGTGAAACCTACTTATATTTTTTGTAAAAGTAGGAATGAAAATATAATTGGGCATGTGAAAATTATAAATATTTGAATTCCATGAAAAACATTTTAATAATATGAACTGCTTTTCCAAGAAAACACATTAACATATTTTTTTTATCTAATAATACTGCTGCTTATAACACAGAAATTATTGAAAAAAAAGCCAATGTCCGTATAAAAAATCATAGCATCATCATCCTTCCTCTTCCTTGCTGCTTCTTTTTCATCTCTGCGTAGACTTGGGCTTCTTTCTTCAGCAGCGTCCTCTTCTTCTCGAAGTCTTCGTCATCGCTGGACTCCTCTTCTTCTGCAAAATGAATTTTTTTTTAAGTATGAAAAACAAACAATACACTTTATGCATCTTTTTTTAATTATCGAGAAATAAAATGAATATATAAATGATAACGCAAATTAATTTTGATTGTAACCGTGCTTCCTCCTACACACTGGCAAATGAATGGTCAATCTGCCTCGAAACTCTCATCCGAGAGGAAGTACAGCTCAATCTGCGCTCCCGCTGAGAAGAAACTTTTAGTTTATAGTCTTTTATCCCGAAAGGAAATATATTTAGTGTATCGATGAGGAAGTATATTTCGCATACACTGCGGGTAGCCGAGTATCGGTATTTCGGCCCAGAAGTGGAGTCCTTCGACGAATCTATAATTATTTGTCTTTAAATGTGTTAAATATTGTATGTGTGTGGTGTTTGTGCGTGTGCAAATAAAGCTGGTATATACAAATAGAGCGTGTGCTAATATACCTGGGATCCATTCTATGTATCTGCGTATAGGGGATAATCCTAAAACTTTGGATGTTTTAGAAGAAGTCCTGAATAAAGACTTTCGGGATGTTATAGCAGTTGTTTTAAAAGTTTAAGTTTATTACTATGCATATCATGTCGCTCTAATAAACGAATTCTCACACAAAATTATTGCCTTTATGTACTATTCCGCACACCAAATAATTGAAGAGTTTTTCTCATTTGTATCCAAAGGATTAACGTTCAAATAATTTTTCGTATTTGTTTTTTGACTAAAAAGAAAATTTTATCCATTTAATAAAAAAATCTTAAATGGACCACTCATTTGAATGATGAGTAAAATAGATAATTGAATGATACCCATTTGAATAGTAAATATCATAGATAGCCATTGAATGATACTCATTTGAATAATAAATATCATAGATAGTCATTAATAGATAGCATTCGATGATAATCATAGATAATCTTTGAATGTTTTTAATTAAAATCATATATGCTTTGGTTACTATTATTGACTGTTTAGCAGTTAAAGATTTCAAATACTTAACAACAAAAATATCACGTCACTTAATAATGGAAAAGAATTTAGAAGAAAAAGTGCTAGAATTTGCCCTTCTGATGAAGACATAAGGTTGAAAAGTTTGAGAATTACAATTAGAAAGAATTTTGATATTATACGTAATTAGTAATCATCCATAAGTTAATATATTATTTATATAGCAATAGTAATTTTTGAAATTTCAATAATTTAGCCAAACTTTAATGAAAAAAACGAATTTTTTTCATCTTTTTAATACATACCTGCTGGTTTTAATTTACGAGCAGCCGCAGATGGTACCAGTTTCTTGGGTTCCATTTTCTGAAGGAACTACAAAATTCAAAATATAAATGATTACCATTAAGAGAATTCAGATATTGAGAGAAGAAATTCCTTAAAAATTTGAATAATAATTAGAAGTTTTTATTTCTAATTTGCTTAAGTAAACTTATTTGCAGTGTAAAAGAAGAGTTCGTCGTACTAAAATATCTCATAGCGAACTAGAGGGTCATGGTAGCAAGGGTGTAGGAAGTTTGAATCCAAATCCGAGAAGTAGTATTGAACCAAACGTTGTTTTAACTTTTAAATGTATATATTATCAATGAAGCTTAATGTTTCATTGACAGCAAAATCTTTTAGAAGCTATAACAATTATTCGACTATGAATAAACGCATATCGTGTCTATGGCCTGGGTGCGAATTACTCAGTTTCATCCTCATCATTATCATCATCAGTTGCGCAACAGCCCTATGGTGGGCCAAGGCCGTCTTCCTACGGCAGATTTCGAGACAGGAGATGTTTTCTTTTTACAAGATAGGGTTGTCAGCCTATCTTGTAAAAGTCATATTAGATACATTATCGCTCTACAGACATATTAGACCGGTACCTACGGTCTAAAGAGGATTAAGATACACTATAAACATCCATGGTACCGTCGGGACTCGATTACTCTGTTACAGTCTTCTGAAAAATGGGTAAATATTTCCATGGAAAACTCCTTTTCCTATTGAAGACGGAATTTAGTTTGGTTTGTCTCTCTACAGTTATTTTGTGCACACTTTAGGCTAATTAGATCAGGACCTACAATTTAAAGTAGATTCCGAACCACTCACAACTCAAGGATTCGAACCTGAATCATCGGGTCCAAATCTCTAGCCACTTGGGCCTCCGACCGCTTGAAAACGGCAAGTAGGACAAGAACAAGATATAAACCTCTGCACTCCTAGCACAAAAGACCAATATGCCATTTTATAAATCTAGCCAGAAAGGTTTGAAACCCAAAGGCAAACCCAAGCAAGGTATCAAAATGGGTGAAATTAGTAGAGAAAGATCTTTTTTATATTTATTCAAGGAGTTAAATGGCAAAATCTTCTGTACTGTAGATGCACTTTTAATAAATTGATCAGCAAGTAAATGCATTCTAGGAATTTCATTCGTAATTGGAAAATCAGGGACATTATCATATTATGTGTGCTAAAAAGTGGTGTTTCTCTCGGACTGAATCTCAGCAATGCAGGCCATATGTTCACCCACCATCCAGGAAGGGCTAGAGGTAGCAGAGTGCCAAATGCTTCTACAGCTGCTTAACAAAAAAATCGAGATCGCGCTGCAATGGGTGCCGGGCCACTGCGATGTGCAGGGATACGAAAGGCAGATTCTCTAGCGAAGCAAAGATGCAATATGAACCAGCCAGATCACCCTCTCACCTACAGCGCCATTAACAGAACTGTGACCCATTACGTCAACAATGCAAGAAAGCAGGCTCTCAAAGGTAAAAGGTGGGAGGAACCTCACCATACCGAAGGACCTCCCTAAGTTGGTCCTTCGGTATGGTGAGGTTTGCTGCGATTGCCACCTTGGCTTTGAGGCACGAATGGCTTTGAGGCACGACCTGCAAGAGCATCTTAACCGCTGACTCGACAACCTGCCCCCTTTGCTCCGACTCTAACGGCACTGCAGACCACCTCCCATCTTGCAGTGCACTTGAAGATGCCGACCGCGACAGAAGCCACGAGGGGACGGCAAATCTTTACTGGACAACACGGCGTCGAATGGCCGCAAGGCACGAACGAGCGTTGGCTGGAGTGAAGTGAATATTATGTCTGCTCAAATTTATTTTTTCTTTCAATTCATATCATTTGTGTTCCTTTTAAAAGGATTCCTGTGGTTATAATTGCTAGACATTGTAATGTAATTGCAATCTCAGCTCATTCACGCTTTGCTCACCTCTTGTTCCCTCAATTCTTCCTTCAGAGCTGCGATATCGTGACCTTCCAACTTTTCGAATATCCTTCCAAGGAATGTCTCTATTTTGGTCACAATGGCCGCCGTCTCTTCGTCTGGGGTGGCCATCAGGTCACTTTCTTCATCCTGTCATTAAAAAAACATCAAGTACTTGTTAAAAATAAAATTGTTGACATATATACTTTTCTGTATGTTTGTTTCTAAACTTCTTTTAAACGACTGTACCGATTTTGACGAAATTTTTTTGTGTGTGTTTAAATTTTTTTTTTAATTTTCAGGGTGCGACAACGTCTGCCGGGCCCTCTAGTATTAAGTAAAATTGTGTCAGATTTTAAGTTAAGATAAATTCTTATTCTTTTTTGTCATGTATCATTATGATCGTACTGCAGTTGGTAATAAAACGAATTAAGAATGAATTTTAAAAATACATGATAAAAAAGTGAAGCAAATAAAATATATTTTGAAAAATTCCTTCAATGTATTAAATAGAACAAATTTTCTTTTTCTCTTTATAATTATAGATTATGAGTAACTAAAAAAAAATTCAAGTAATTTGAAACATTATTGGCTGTGACAGAAGAATAATTTATTCAAATCCTATATTAAAGCCCTTTTTCAGAATAATAAGCTTCTAATATTTAATGTTTGCAACAATAAATTATTTCACCTCTTTGAGATATTTTTCCATCAGTTGAAGTTGCTGCCACAATCCAGATTTAATGTCAGCGTGAAGTTTTTTCATTCTTTCCAGTTCATATTCTGCTGCTGATTTCCTTTTCATTTGTTCTTCGTTATCTAATTTGGCTTCCTCTAGCTGTTTCTCCAGCACTCTGAAAAATTAAATTACAGATAATAACAGCCATAACTAAAAAATGTTTTAATTATTATATTTATTTTCACAATGACGATGTTTCTTTCTAATGCCGCACATTTTGACATGAGATTATTTGTCTTACAAATGTATTATATACAAATATGACTCTACGTGTCCCAGGAAGAACGATGGCGAGACACTGCATCTACAATTTGCCACTACAATAATAAATTAAAATCCTCAAGAATGACATTCGCAACCTTCATCTCAAATCTCAATACAAAGACAATTATCTATACGCCATAAGCAAGGCTTGCACCACTGTTACTCATTTAGCTCGACCCAGGGAACATGTGTAGTTTGAGGATATGCTACGAACGCAAGTAACACTATCCCCACAGCGCTCTACAATCCTATTAGACCGAGATCTACGGTTTAAAGTTAATTCAGAACCATTACAAACATCCATGGTACTTTCACATCCACTCGGCTAATAAGCCCCACAAACTGTAATGTAATGAGTCTTCATGTTTGGTGCGATTGAATGTAAATCCTTGGTGAGTTGCGCATATTTTGCTTGGCGCAGAGCTAACAGAAACTACCTTGATATTTGACTTACATTTGAGGTGACTCCAACTCTGCTCCTCGCAAACCTTCGTTCTTTATCTGCAGTTCTTCGGCTTCAGCTTTCATGCTGTTCAGTTTCTCCTCGGCCTTCGTCACCAACTCTCTCAGTTCTTCCTCCGTCGCCTTCAGAGACAGAAACCTGGCTTCCGCGTCCTAAGAGCAATGGAAGAGTATATATTGCATATTGTGAAAGTGAATCGATTATAATCGCTTTATTAAATACATTCAAAAAAATGTTTTAGGTTTTTTGTTTTTTTTTTTAATAAATTTTGTACCATGGTACATCATTTTTTTTAATTCCAATGCCAGGCTACAATAAGCACTAAAATAAAAAGGACACAAGGAATATAAAAACAACAACGAGAAACAAAGGAAATCACATAGTGACATGTTTAACCCATAAGGGCGCTAGCCTCCCAGTAACAGCCCTACACAATAGAGGAAACAAATGCAGGGCAGACAGGAAGGTGAAATGAATCCATGTCCTCTCCCAGATTGCAGAGGATGCATTAAGGGCTTTCAAATATTCTCATTCGGAAAAGGTGATTGGCCAAACAATCATATACCGTCAGGAGTCTGAAAAGGGCAACAGCTTTAAACCTGGGCTGATCAGGAATGTTTAAAATAAAGTTAAGATTAGTTTTAGATGAGTTGCCTTCACGAAAATTATCGGATAGAGTGTTCCGGAAAAAGTCTCGAATCATCAGTTTCATCGAGTGAAAAGAGAATATCTTTACAAAATGCTTGGGTGATGGTTGCTCATTTTTTTGCCTTCTCATTATCCAAGATCCCACAATGGCCTGGGAGCCACTGTAGAACGATATTCTTGCCCTTTAAGTCAAGGTCTTCAAGTCAAGGCATGCATTTTTCTATGGAAGTAAACTGAGGTGCTAGGGGTGAATTTATTGCCAAAAGTGCTACCTTAGAGTCAGATAGGATGGCTACTCTAGAAAACTGTTCTGTTTGGTATTGCAACTGAATTATGGTATATCATTGAATTAATTAAAAATCTACATTAATTCATTGTAAGAAATAAATTTCGTAAATTTCTTTTGCCTTTCCGATAGACATGTAATCAGATTGTATACCATACGAATAATTGTAGAAGCATGAATTTGTTGTATTTTTATTCAAATAATAAATTGGATGATTATGAATGGCATGTATTTGACATTTAAATTACTATCCAATGTTTATAAACCACATAATTAAAATTTATGAATGCACACATATCTAGATGTTTATCATTCATTAATCCTTTGGAGCTTTTTTAAAAAAATTATAAGATGAATTGATTATTCTAAGTAAATGCATATTGAAGCAATCGTATCCAGTAAAAAGACTAAACATAGAAACTTTTGACACTGAAGAAAAACTTCAACAGCTGAATCACAAAGTATATCGTTCAACAGAATGAGTAAAAGAGTTGAATGTGTAATTTACACAAATATATGCTATGACATGAATGAATCTATGCTATTGCATGCTATGACAATGAATAAAATTTATTTTTATTTACGAAAGTTATAGTTTAATTTAACAAAACATTTTAATTTTAAAAACAACTTTTTTATCTTTGGCGTATCTCAGAATGTAGTGTTAATGAGTAACTAATATTTTCTATCCCTTTTTAAAAAATTTTTCTATAGTAAGTACTGCATAAGTATCTTATTGATTCGTACGTTAATGTCGGATATTCCAATGGCTTCTTTGATCTTTTCGAATGTCTCGTGGTATCTCTTCAGTTCTGCTTCTTGCTCCGTGCGAAGTTGTCTCCACTGCTCGGCTGCTTCGGAATCTCTCAGTTCTGTTGATTGTTTCTGAAATTAACAACAAAAAATCATTTTAAAATTTATATTTTTAAACTTTTTCATCTATTTATTTTGCAAGCATAAAATATTCAGCAGGATTGTAAAAAAGGTTTTAATTTTAAGGTCTCATATGCAGGTCGTTTTTGTGTAGAAACCTGTGGACGTGAATTCTATTGTTGTCGTTATTGTTCTAATACAGCTGGTAATACAGAGACAATTCATCTTTATGCCATAAGCAAGGGTTGCACCACTGTTACTCATTGAGCACTACCCAGGGTGCACGTGTAGCTTGAAGATATGCTACAGACGCAGGTAATACTACCCCCCCAAAGCTCTACGATCCTATTAGACTCAAGCTTTTCACTTGAGACAATATGTTCCTATAAAAAAAATTTCAGCTTGCTCTGTCAACACTTAAAAGTTAAGTGATTAACTAAAAGGACTCTACCCGCATCGTCAACTGTTTCGGTTTTAGAGCTTTGCTATATTCCGCAATAACTTTTTCCTTCTCTTGTCGAGCTCTCAAAGCTTCGTTCTCGACCAGAGCCAGCTCCTTTCGAGCCAGCTCTCTCCTCTCGTGAGCTTTTATTTCGCTCGCAATAAGTTTCTCGATGTCGTTCTGCTGATCTCTGTATTTTTCCTCCAGGTCTTCCAGTATCTTTGGGTAGGACGTCAGTTCCTGGAAACAAAGCGAAACTTGTATTAATTCAATAACCAAAACTAATTAAATGCATACAAAAGGTGCAGAAAGGTGCACAGGATCTATTCGGAATCACTACTCTCACAAGATTAAGGATGAAACACCACAAAAATTCAAAAATTTCTGCTGGTGACGTTAAAAAGTACCAAAAATGTGGCAACTACCCTGATGCCGAGTTTACTCCTGATCACGTTTGCCAAGCTGTTGCAGTCGACATGGATTGTCTGGACCATCCCTAGAAAGAAGATTTATACTCCGAGCTGGCAATCAACGAACAAACTATTCAATTATGTTAAGATAAATGGGACCTAGGGATTGCAATATCGGACCAAAAGTTCAATACCGTTATTCGGTAATTTTTAGATCTTAATACCGGGATACCGGTAGTAGAAATTTTAGAAAAGGGAAGAAAACACATGTTTTTTTTTGTTTGTTTTTGTTTTATTAGAGAATGTAAATATCACCAAAACATTTGTAACTTATAAAGTATAACAGTATATAAAGAATCACAAAAAAGTAAAGGAACAACTTATTTAAATCACAAAAAAAGTGTAAATATCACCATTCAGTCTGTGGTACTATTACAAATTTTTGAAATGTGATCTTAAAAAACATAAACCGAAGTATTCTCAACTGATTTTTTTATATTCTTTAAAGTTATTCCTATTCATTATTATGGAATTATAATTTATGAGTATTATATATATATATATATAATAAATCTGAAAAATATTTTGAAGTATGATATGCAAATATAATGTGAATAACAAACTCACCAATTCAAAAAATATCGAAATATTATACACTTTCTTCACAACTACAACCTTGTTTCCACAGATAAGAATTCTGAATAAGAATTCGCAGATAAGAATTCTAAATTTCTAGTAAATAGCGAAAAAACGGTATTTAAACTTGTGAATACCGCTATTACAAAAATGTACAAATGGCTCAAAATACCGGTATTCGGTATACCGGTATTGCAATCTCTAATGGGACCAGTTACGTTTATTTCCATGAAGAAAAATAGTCCAGAGATTCTGCCCTACATCAGACCACACCACACATTCACTTTGCCTGCACATTTCATTTCACTTTTGCACTTCACTTTTCGAACAACGTTAGGTTGTTCTGAACCCCATATACGAACGTTGGGACGATCAACTATTCCAGATATGTGTAATGTTGATTCGTCACTGGATATCATGTAATCTAGATAATTGCTAACATTGTTGATTCGATCCAGAATCTCAATAGATATGTTTTTTGTGTTTTGGCATATCAAAAATACATACAGCAAAAATTAATTTTTTCGGAAATTTTTTTTTTTTTTTTTTTTTTTTTTGCAGCAAAATAAACTTTTTGTGTTGTTATTCTTGATACTGCAAACCGCAAATCTCTAGGACTCGTAGTTTCCTTACAATTAATATTTGAAATTAAGAAGGTTTCGTGTGGACACGTTGTATTATGATGAATTTGAAAAATGTTTTATTTTATAATTTGTGTACTGTTCATATATATTTAAATACCTGTCAATAAAATTCCTTCAATTTAACACTACGTCGATTTTTCCTTTATTTATTCTCCTGTCTTACAAAATATAAAAATAATAAATATCAGAACAACGACGGGTAAATAATTAGTTTCCAATACAATTAGGATCTGCCATCGAAGCTGTGGGATCTACAAATAAGTTATTTTAGTGCTAATTAACTTAGTTTGGAAGTTAGCTTAGTATTAATGTTGTTGTTGTTACCTTAGTGTTGTTGTTGTTAACTTAGTGTTACTGTTGTTAACTTAGTGTTCTTGTTAATTTATTGCTAATGTTGTTGTTGTTAACTTAGTGTTCTTGTTAATTTATTGCTAATGTTGTTGTTGCTAACTTAGTGTTCTTGTTAACTTATTGCTAATGTTGTTGCTGTTAAATTAGTGTTCTTGTTAACTTATTGCTAATGTTGTTGCTGTTAACTTAGTGTTAATGTTGTTATTGTTGTTCGTGGTTCTCCCAAAAAATATGAATTAAGTTGATTGCCAGCTCGAAATATAAATCTTCATCCAAGAGATGGTTCAGACAATGTGTTGCTGCTGCAACAGCTGGCCAATCAAAGAGACGATGAGGGAACAGCTCGACATCAGAGCAGTTGCTACATTTTTTGGTATGTTTTAGAGCCATCAGAAGAAATTTTCATATTTTCGTGTTGCTTCATCCTTATTCTTGTGAGAGTAATAGCTGTTTTTCTGTCGACATTTAGTTCTGTAATTTGGTATTTAGTTTTGATCATAGAAGGAATTATAAGTTTAGATTTTGCCAAGGCATTTATGCAAGGGAAGTAGGATTAGCAGCCTCTTACGATTCCAGCCTTTTCTGGCATTCTTCGCCAAAAAAAGCTCAGTTCTGAGCCTCTTACTGTTCCTTCTTTATGTAAATAATATTCACTCTCACGTTTCTGGAGATACAAAGGTAGCGTCATTGTTATTTGGCTCAGCAGCGTAAGTATTCAGCTTTCTGAATTAGTATTAAACAAGTCATTGAGACGACTGGAAAATTGGCCAAATGATGTTATCTTAGTATTCTTAGTTTGATAAGAAATAATTCCATAAATGAATAGAAAATTTAAATGCTTAAAACGTATCTCAGCAAAACTATCTTCACTAGTAATTTAATTTTTAAAAAACTAGTTCTTACTCTTCGAAGTTGATCGTAAATTAATTTGTATTTCAAATTAATAATATGACATTCCATCAAATTCTTCTGCACTTTCTGATAATCATTTTCCAGTTGTCGCACTCGCTAATGTGAGAAAAAAATTAAATTTTAATACATTTTCGAGTATTCATATACAAAAAACTTATTTAATTCTTGTTTTATATAAAAACAAAATTTCAAAATTTCTTAAAATGTTTAATTTTTTTTTTAAAAAAAAGGAACTTAAAATTTTGTTTTTAAATTTATGCATTTGATGTTACATGAAACTTAAAAAGAAGTAGAAAGAGAAGAAGAAAAAGAACTTGTATTAAACCAAGAACAAACTTTAAAGAATCATATTGATATAATTCTTTGTTAAATCTTTAATAAATGACAGTAATTCATGACTAGTATTTCGATACATGCTATTCTGTTATTGGCAATCTATCTTCCATTGCATGCATTGAAAAGTTTCACTGAGGGCATGGCATACAAAGTGATTATAATCAAAGTTCCACTTTCAAAATGCTGTAAAAAAAGAACCACTCTTCCCAATGAGTTCAAATTTGAACAGAAGATACTCGTAGAAAGGAAAAACGGTATGGAATCATAAAAAAGTCCCACCAATTTTTCCCATCCAATTGGCTATGACCTTACCTGGTGGATGCGCTTTCCGCTAACAGTGTCCCAACTGTCGAACGATTTGGAAGTAATTTTTTCCGTCAAAAAAAAAAAAAAAAAATCAAGCACATTGAACACTACAGTGGTGTGCCCTTTCTTAGCATCGTCTGTTCAAATTTGAACTCATTGTAACGAGTGGTTCTTTTTTTTACAGCATTTTGTAAGTGGGACTTTGATTATAATCACCCTGTAGTTAAAGGAAATTTATGTTTTACTTTTTAAAAGTAGAATAACTGAAAACTATATTTTATCAAAAGAAAAAAAAATCGTATTAGAATATGTACATAATTATAAATAAAATGCATGGAATAATACATCATTGTCACCAGTAGCGCAACATCTCCATGGTAGGCCAAGGTCGTCTGTCTGCTGGAAGATTTCGAGACAGGAGATGTTATCCTTTTGCCGGATAGGGTTGTCAGGCCTACTCCCATAGTAGACATAGTAGACCGAGACCTAAGTTTTAAAGTGGATTCCGAATTAATGTGCAAGTCCTGTCAAATACCTTGCCATTTCGATTCAAAATATCATCGGCAGTCAGTTACAGCGCCCTCTATTAATACAGTTCGGAACTTGTTTTTTTGATGCCGTACCGTTTTCCCCGTCTTCCAGTATCTTCAGTTCAAATTTGAACTCGTTGTAACGAGTGATTCTTTTTTTTACAGCATTTTGAAGGTGGGGCTTTAGTTATTATACTTACCCTCTATAGGTGATTGGATTTTCGAACTCATTAAGCTCATGAATCATCCTTCGAAATCAAATAAGTGAAATAGAACTGAAAGTTTCCATATCGTCAATAATTTTTTAAGTCAGAAAGATCTTTTGTTGTTTATTGGTGAAGGGTACGAATTCCCTCAACTGTCTTTCCTAATGGTGCATCTTCTAAATTGGGGTAGCATATAATGGATACAACATTTCAGGGCTTCCGTGCTCCAACTGAGTTTTATTCAATCTGGTACATTTGCCATTGTAGTAATAGATAACTATCAGAACCACTAGCCAACTTTTGCCAACAAGAAATTACATAGAATTGTTTGGCAGGACTCTGTCTTTAGGTGATGGATATTGACAATTAAATCACTTATCCGTCATTATGATAATGATGATGCCCTTTTTATTCAGATCAAAGTTTTCGTTTTAATTTATTGTAATGTAACATGAAATCCATTCCCCAACTGAGTGTTATGGATGGATGTAGCCATGGATGTTTGTAGTGGTTCGGAATCCACTTTAAACCGTAGGTGCTGGTCTAATAGGATTGTAGAGCGTCGTGGGGGTAGGCGATACACCTACCCCATAAAAAGAAGACATCATCCGTCTAGAAATATGCCAGTAGGCAGACGGCCTTTGTCCACCATGGGGCTGTTGTGCCAATCATGATGATGAATGAGGTTAGACAAATCTACCGCCCTGTTTAAATCCAGACATTTTTTCGTGCACAGATAGGTGAAATAGAAAGGATTTCCATCTAGCATAAAAGCCAACATTTTTCCAATTTGTCTTTCCCAACCATAAACCATTTCTCCATTTCAAGCATTCTAAAACTGAAAACTGCAAAACTGAAACAGTTACACTGTCTAATAACGCTGTTCCCCATAACAAGAAAGAACTAACACCATTGTAGATGTAAGTTGACACCAAAAATATAACTTTAAAAAAGAATAGTTCCAAACCTTTATGTCTGTAAGAATTTCAAATTGTAACAATCGAATACATGTAGTAAGGTCAAGTGGATACTTGCTCATTTTCAACCAATACAACAGCTCTTCAATGCCAATCTCTTCCAGATAATAGTTTTCAGTTGTCTTAAGATCCTCTTAGACACTATCTATCCATCTTTCCCTCGGTATTCGTATCTTCCTATTATTGAACAATTTACATAGCATAATCTTTTTAATGATGTTTCCATCCTCTCTGCGATGTATACATGTCCGAGCTAGCGGATTCTGTGTGATTTGATGTGTCTCACAATGTTTCTATTTTTAATTAGGTTTTCAACTTCTTTGTTTCGTTTTCTAATCCATATATTTTTGTCAATTCTGTGTCCAAAACTTTTTTCTCAAAATTTTCCTCTCAGAGGCCCTGATGTAATCCAAGTTTTCAACGACAAGTGCTCAGCTAAAAATTAAATCAATAGTTTGGCATCATATGAATCCAAATTTACATTGAAATCTCTCCCAAGGATAATGGCAATTCGATCTTTATTTTAACCCATGACTCAATAGAATACGTCTGACTGTTTGAATTCTTAATACTCATTTTCATTGAACTGTTAAACTCATAAAGAGACAACATTTTTAAAAAATCATGATTAACAATTTTTTAGAAATAAATATCATTTTTAAAAAAATGTAATAAATTTCTAAACATTTTTTTATAATTTTAAAATATTAAAAATAATAAATGCTCAAATGAGCAGATTTCACCCTTAATGTCTCCGATTCCAGTATCTCCACTTCGAATTCGCTGTAAGTTTTCCAAGCGATGTCTTGAGATTGCTTTCTCAGGTCCGCCAGGTTCTTCTCCTTCACATGCAGCTCGTGGGTCAGCGCGTTTCCCTTTTTGATGAGATCCAGCACTTTGTTGTCCAGCATTTCTCTCGCTTCCTGCAAAGAGAGACACAGATGAAACTTTAATATGAATTTTTTCAAACAGAAATAGTAGAGCAGTTCCAGATATGGAAACAACATCTGTAAGTTTTGCCACCCTAAGATTTAAATAAATTTACTAAAAGAAATTCAACCAAATAAATATTTTGTCCCTTACAAATGATATATAAATATAGATAGATAGATATATGTATGTATATATATATATATATATATACTAGCAGAGCCCGGCATACGTTGTCCTGCCAAAACAAATGCGTTGTAGAAAATTAAATATCGCGTATATATTCTTCATGTTCCGATATAGGTGCATACTCATTTTCAAGGATATCGTTTGAACGGACTATAAGATGAAATGCTGCAGCACCCTCTGGTGGTAAGTAAGAATAATGTGGATAGCGCGAACCTACTTTCCATACTCAAATACATATTATTACCCATTTTCATAAGAAAAATTGGTTGAACGATATAGAAGTTGATTGACTACAGCAGCATCTCATGGCGAGAGGATAGCATAAAACATTCTCCATGTTTCGTCGAACACACATAAAAGCTTTCATCAAAATCGATCCAGTCTAATAGGAGGAGTTCAGTGACAAACACATGTACAGAAGAACTACATCGATTGAAGCGCCACCTACCGAGTCCAGTTGTGAATCTAAATCTGATTTGATGTTTTAAATGTACTTATTCTGCAAAAGTAGATCAATTGCTAAAATAATTGCTAATTACAATTATTTTAGCAATAATTGCGTGTAATTATAATTGTAATTGCTTATAATTACTTGCAGTAATTGCTAATTAATAATAATAATTGCTAATAACCAAAAACGTTTCTAGGCGAGGCATTTTGGCATTGTTGGCTAATGGAGGATTCGAGAATTTACGTGGAAACTTTTCTTGGAGGAAGTACAAAACAACTTTTAGCTTTTTTTAACAAAAGAAATTAAGTGAAACACTATCCCTTACAGAAAATACATAAAAAGCTTCGGGAGTGGTGATCAGAGAATTATTAAATTTTTCCTCTCGTTATAAATTTAGCATATTTCTATTTTCCGCTTGATAGTTAGAATTTTAATAAAACTTTGGTTCATTTTGAAAATAAATGTTTTACTTCGCTAAAAAATTCCATTTACAAAAAAATCCCGGAATTTTACATTGTACCGATAGATGTTCTCGATATTCCCATAACCAATAAGTTTCCTTTTGGACCTGAATGGCCGAATGTCTGGCACTCTGTGCCACAACTTTCGGATTCGAGCCCCGACAGTACCATGGATGTTTTTAGTGGTTCAGAATCCACTTTAAGCCGTATTTTGCAGTCTCATATGATTGTAAGAGTGTCACGGAGCCAAGTCAGACTTCTATCTACGGGTGTTCTATCACAACAGAAAATGTCCCCTTCCCCTTCATCCATGAGTAAATTACTCATGGGATGTCCGTCCCGTACTGTAGGACACTGAGGATTAGTCACACATACGTTTCTTTTATTTAATACAAAATTAACGAATTTCGGTGATCATTTTGCCTATATAATCAGAAATAAAATATCCGATGAAACTAAAATAAGTATCAAAAACATATTTGAATAATAGACGTACAAATTGTTTACCTTGGGAGCTTTTCCAGCTAAGATACCGATTTCTCTAGAATGCTTCTTAAATGCCTTGGCAATAATTTTTTCATCGCCCTAAAACAAATCATTAAAATCTTGATAGACAACGTACCTAGCATTCATTATTTATAAAAAGGCATATCATTAATTGGTAAAACATTTTCTCCTTCCTGAAATACTTACCTGTAGACCTCTATTTCGACTTATTTGGAGCTTTTGGAGCTGAATGTTGAGCTTTTTAATTTCCTCGTCGTTGTCCTTGATTATTTTGTCACATTCTTCAGTATCAGCTCTCTCTTCCGAATCTAAGAAAAACGAAAACAAGTAATATAAAAAAATTTTAAAAGTCAATTCCTACTTTTTTTTCACTCTATTGCAGAAAGTCCTTTATAAATAATTTTCATTCATTTTATTAAGTTTATCTGCCGCCATCTATTGGTAATACATGCAACTTAAATCCAAAAAAAACTGAAATTAAGTAATTTAATTTAATTACTGAATTAATATTTGAAAAAACTGTATTAACATCAAGTGTCATCCTGTACAAGTTCAAAAAAAATGTATTTGAACTTGAGTGGATGAATAAAAAGTATTTTGTGAACGATTAAAAATTTGAACAAGATATATATAGAGATAGTGTGATAATAGTAAGAATTGAAAAAAAAATTGCTGCTTTTAAAAGCAGTAAATTTTAATTAAGCAATTTTAGTTGTGACTGTTATTAATAGTGTCTTCTTATTAAAAATAGCTGACTCCTTTTGTATGAATGTTTATGTTTATGTGGAGCTTCAGTGGGCATTGTGTTCTATTTACATATGTTATGAACACACAGGCGTGAGGAGGACATTTATCTTCCGATAGAATTTTTAAAAGCGTAGCATTTTTCCCACCGGATGATATATAACATTTCTGTTCCCTGGGTAAAAGGAATGCATGTTCTTTATCAAATGCATAAATAGCAACCTATCATTCAAATCTGACAACAGATAAGCAGTTTCGTGGATATTTATACTACGTGCAATTAGTGTTTTGTACTAATGAGACCAACCTGTCACTCAAATCTGACAGCAGATAATCAGTGCCATGGATAATGAGAAATCATGAAATTAACGATTGTCTGTTCGACCTTCACAGATGGAATATGGACTACATCATGAGTTGTTCCATCGTGATTGGTGATAGATCATGCGCTGAGGAAGTGCCCACTTCAATGAGAATTGAAGGCCCCTCTTGGGGGATTTTCTTAAAGGGGGCGTTTTGGAGAGAGTGTTCTGCGACGAGTCGACCAGAAGTGTTGTTTTTCCTTTTTTCTCCAAAGTGACTGAATATGCCGGAATTTCCACCTGTTTTTCAAAGTGAACCCCTTGTAGTTTCTTTTATCACGCCGTGTGATAATTAAGGTCTGCCACAGACCGGATACAATAGATTCGTCGTAGACTCGAGAACTCTGAAAATCTCTGACCTTGGAGTGAATCGCCTTTGTGAATCAAATTATATCTTTAATTTTCATTTCTTTGTAAGTAATAAATTGTAATAACCCAGAGTTCTGTATATATATATATAATGATTGTAAATAAAAATCAAAGTGTTCTCGTAAACCTGAAAGTGGTCCTCTTTTGGCTGTGGTTTTGAGTCATGAAAGTCCTATTCCAAAAAAAAAAGGTCGTATACCAATTAAAATTTATTGCAAAGCTGGTGTCTACCGCTTTTATTTGTTAAAAAATTACCACTAATTTAATTTAATTTTACATCATCCGTATGAATGTGATAAAGTTACTGCTCATTCAAACTGATATTATAAGGTAAAGTCTGACCAGAGAGCTGAATTCGCTGCTTCATATGTTGAACTTCGGCGTGAAGTTTTACAATCCTCGCTTCTGCTTCCTTTGCGAGGATGAAGGGGTCTTGGTCGTCATTCGTCTCAGTAGCCATCGCTAAATATTCTTTTCATACCTTTTCAGGAGATAATAAACATTAGAAATATCATTATAAAATGCAATTGCATACTTATTTTCAATGCCTGTTATAGATTTCTAAGAAGGCGAAAGATTTAAACTATGGTTTGTTATAATTATGAAAATTGTGGTACTTGTCCGTTGTACGTCAGGATATTTTTGGTAAAACTAAATGCATAGTAATTAGATAGAAAGAAAATACAAATGTCAACGCTGGTACTTACGTATTAACGCCACCGCAGCTACAGATTTGGCGGTTTTTAAGTGCCGCCAATCTACACCTAAAACTTTTGCGTCAAATCTTAAAATTTATAAAACACTTTTTTTAAAATCAAAAAACTTTCAAAATTCAAAACACTTTATTTAAAAACCAAGTAGTCAATCGGATTTCGGTGGAAATGGGCCGATATAGAGTTTAACATAGATTTAAAACAGTTTCTATTTCTATGTATTGGCAGCTCTTTATTGGCGCATTAGCGCAACTTCTGATGCGGTGGCGTTAATACGTAAGTATCTCAACGCTTTATTCCTATAACAGATAGCCAACTGGCTAGCGCTCTGACCTTTCGTACCACAGCCTTCGGGTTCGAATCCTCGCATTGGCATGGATGTTTGTAAGTGGTTCGAAATCCACATTAAACTGTAGGTCCCACGTTAAACTGTAGCCTACAGTGTGCACAAAAATGACCGTAGAAGGACAAACCAAGCCAAAGCTATAATAGATAAATCTTAAAATGTTAACAAATGGTATTTTAATACCTAAGAATTAGTTTCCTTCTTGAATGCCAGTAGTATTTGCACTACTTTCGATTGTTCCTATCTAGCCGCCAGTTTTGTCAAAATAAGGCCAAATCTACCTCGTGTGTTTCACATTGGGTTTCCTATACAAGGTAATGGCAATACCAGATATGGAGCGCCTGTATAAGTTAAAGTACGGAAACTTCATCCTCTTAATTAATGGATAGATTCATAATTATTGTGGCTGCATAATTATTGTCAGTTGCTTAAAATGAATAAGATATAAAGGTTTAAAATTTAATTTTAAGTAAAAATAATTAAGAAGAGAGAATTTAAAATCCGGAGTTTTAACCATTGGTCTTAAATATTGAGGATTAATGCATTCAAACAATCTGATTGACTCAGGTCATAAGGGTTTCGTTCAATTTCGTCGCCAATCGACTCTCGCCAAGTGAGTGATAAATAATTTAAACTGGTGCTGTATTTCTGAAAGTATTGTTCTCTCCCTTCCCACCACATCCTACTTAGCGAGAAATGTTTTGGTGTAGCACCTCGCACACTAAAAAAATCATTCATTTAAAAATCACTAAATTATTTTCATAAATTTATTAAAAATCATTCAATTCACTGCCATATGAATCGTAATATTTATTTGTTGCTTCTGAATTAAGATTTTAACTGATTCTTTAGTCATATATTACATAAAATTACGGGGATTCTGCACTTATGGGTTCCGATTTCTTTTCCGCGCCAAATAGAAACTCCAAAAAGCAGTGAAAAAAAATTTTTTGTTTCGAAGGGGACTGGGCAAAATTTGTTTGCCATCAAATTTCTCTTTTGTTACTATGCAACTTAAAAATTTTAATTAATAAGCTTATTATTTTTATTGTAATGAAAAATCTTCTGAAATTACCTTTCTCCTCTATTACGCCACTTTCATTGAACCCGTCTGACTTGGCGATGTGATAATGTTCAGCTGTCTAAATAAAATGATAAACGAGGTTGTCATATTGTTCTTATATGTTTAAACATCATATAATAATTTCTACATTATCGCCAATTTGGCGATTTGATGAAATTGCTGTCCTAAAATAGGATTTAACCATTAATTTTAATTAGAATTTTATTGTCAAAGATAATAGTATCTTCTTATATCGAAAGTGATTTACTGTTTCGAAAACCTTTTATTTGCGAAAATGAAATGCAATAAATAATTTTATTACAAATCACTATACTTTTAATGGTTAAATATTTTAGCTTTAATGGTTCAATATTGACATTCATTAATCTAAACACCAAAATGTTCAATTATTTTTGTATTGTCAAACAGAAAATTAAAAGTTTTAAAAAGATAATTAATTAAACATTATACAGATATCGAAATGATGAGCTTAAATATTTTGAACAATTATTAAAATATTGAAAAACTGAAATCAATTTTAAAGATGTTTTAGTAGAAGACAAAAATTTTAAACTGAAATACTCACATTTTTTTTTTTTTTTTTTCTGCTGCAATGTTTACATTCAAGAAAAAAATTTGGTTGGATAATAAAACGCACGTATCATTTATCCGCATTATTTTTAATTTTACTATTATGATGATGTAACTAAATGTGCACGAAGCCAACTGAAATATTTTAATTGTGTAGAGTGAAATTAACAAATGAAGTTACAACTGAAATATTTTAATAGTGTAGAGTGAAATTAACAAATGAAGTTACAGGGTAAAAATTGTTTTTTAATTTAGGTTGAAATAATAAAAAGAAATAACGCATTTTGTATTTTAAGAGTCAGTCAGTCAGTCAGTTTGAGGTTTACGGAGTTCCATGGCCTTATATGGGCCTAAACTCCCAGCTGAGAGTGAGTCACATGGTGATATAAAAAACATTAATAAACATCAAAGCAGTAAGTAACCAAGGTCTGTCCCAAATTACCAGATCAAAATAAAATAAAAGAGCAACGACTGAATCAGAGAATTTCAATAATAGAAAACATAAATTAAGAAAAGAGAAATATAAAGTAAAAGTGAAGAAAATAATTAAAAAATAAAAGAGGAAAGCAAAACATAAAAAACACCACAGGATGGAGTTGCAGCTGCTAGAAATGATGACTAAAGGAACAGGTCAGGGTGCTCCTGACAACTGAGCCAGTTCGTCTAGGGTAATTGTAAGTTATATAAGACCGCCCTAGGGCGTTTAGCATTCTCCGGCAGAGAAAAATCATATCTCGGAAGATTACGAATTTCCTCATTCGGAATGTGTTCAAGATGTGCATAAAAATTTTCCGCAATCTTGAGCATATAATTTTGAATAGAAGGGAGGGCAAGACTATAACGAATGTTATCATTTCTAAAGTACCAAGGAGAATTAGTTATCATACGTAAAATTTTATTTTCAAGAGTTTTAATATAATTAATGTGATACCTTGCAGCAGAGCCCCAAACCGGACTCGCATAAGTCATTACGGGACGCATATAGTACATGTAGATTAGTAATTTATTTTCAATAGAGAGGGGGGAATTCCTATTAATGAAGGGATAAAGCATGCGAAGACAGGTGTTAAATTTCTTTTTAATATGATTTATGTGGTTAATATATGTTAATTTACTATCAAGGTAGACTCCCAGATACTTAGCGTTAGTAGACCAAGTTATTTGTTGATTAAAGAGAAAGATGTTAGGAGGAGGAATTCTTCTCCTCGTGAATAGTACAGCCTCAGTTGTATTTTAAGACTAATATTACTATCGAGTTTTAAATTTTTAGTTGGCAACATTCTCATTAAATACGTATCTTATACCTCAACTCAAACATTAACACACTCATATGTTCAATATTTATTTTTTAATAGTGCATACCAAATGCTTAGGCCAGGGGTGGCCAACCCAAATGATCTTGCGGCCACTTTGGAAATGCATCATAACTACGGGGCCGCATATAAAATTATGTATTCCCCATATTTGATTAAGATCCACTATAGACATTTTTTGGAGTGAAAAATTGAAAAATAATGAGTTATTATTTTTATGTTTATTATTATTCTCACATGTGAACACAGATAATATAATAATAATGATACTAAACGCACATTGTAAAGAAATATATAACACTGAAAATGAAGTATAAAAAATATATAAATATAAATGAAATAAAAAATGAAAACATTAAAAAATATTTATTTTACTAATGCGATGTTTGTTTCTCCACTGTTTCACTTAGCTTTTGCAAATCGATCTCATTTAAATCGATCTCAGGTTATTTATGTTCCAGCGTGTTTTGTGTTGGGTTAAAAGTTAAAAGTGATAAAAATAAGTTCTCACATAAATTTTTTGCCTTATTTATGTAAAAAAAGATGCTCTTTTTTTTTTCTAAAAAATAATAATAATATGGCAATTGAAGAGTTACACTTGTTAAAAATGCTGCATTAACTCTATATAGGTATGTATTAACTCTATATACAAGAAAATAAATACTAATTTTCGCTGAATATTAAATTTGCAATTAATATTAATTTAATATCAAATTTGGAACAATAAGCTTTTAGTATATTTTACTTAATTTTTTTTTATATTATAATTACTTATTGGTTACTACTATACTTATTAGTTAATTTTTATTATTTTAATTACTTATTATTATACAATATTTTAATTACTTATTTTAAATAATAATTTTTTTACTTATTACTCAATTTTATTTGCTTAATTTCTTTACTTATATTTTACTTTTACTTACATTCAATGAAATTTATTCATTAATAGGACTGAATAATGAATTAATCATGAAATCCTGAATGAACGAATCTTCAAATGAATCATTCATTTGTAATATCAAATCAGCCGAAATTAAGTTTTAAATTATTTGTCCTCATGTATTCAAAACATACAACTCATCATCATTGGCGCAACTGCCCCATTGGCGTAACTGCCCCATTGGCACAACTGCCCCAAAGCAGTCTGCCAACTGGCAGATTCCAAAACATGACATGTTTTCTTTTTATTGGGTAGGGTTTTAGCTCTACGCCCACCTCTCTACAGTCATACTAGACCGGATCTACTGTCTAAAGTGAATTGTGAACACACTACAAACATCCATGGTACCACCGGGACTCAAACCCGAAACCTGTGGCACCAAGCGCCAAAGCACTAGTTACTCAATTAGTAATAATAATTATTAAATAATCAGTAAATAAATGTTTAAAATAATTATTTTTATTTATTTGATGCGTGAAAATGTAGGGTAAAATAAAAAAATTAATAAATTACTTTTAATTGCCATAATAATAAAAATTTAATTAATTTAATTGTCATAATGAATTGAATTGTTTTAAACAATTTAATTAGTTTAATTGCTGCAATAAATTATTTAATTGATATCATAATAAGTTACTCGGCCATCAGGCCCCCAAAACACACACCTACATGAATAAAATTCTCACATACATTTTTGTCCTTATGCATAACAAAAATCATTTTTGAAGAGCTATAATCATATAACAATTAAAAACATTATATTAACTGCATATATGTCAATCAATAAACTGATTAACAAAATAAGTATGCATGAAATTAAAATTTACAATAGTAAACTTTTACTTACGAATATTTTACTTACATTCAATGAAATTTATTCATTAATAGGACTGAATGAATGAGTGAAACATGAAATCCTGAATGAATGAATGTTCAAATGAATCATTCATTTGTAATATCAAATCAGCAGAAATTAAATTTTAAAATGTTTGTCCTCAGATATTCACAACATACAAATGCATGCATAAAATTCTCACATAAATTCTTTGCCTTATGTTTAAAAAAAATTATTTTTTAAAGAACAATAATCCTATAGCAATTCAAAATTTTACATTAACTGTAATATATGCCCATGATTTGATTCATAAAATAAGTATGCATGAAATTGAAATTTACAATATTCAACTTTTACTTACATTCAATGAAATTTGCTCAGTAAAAGTTCTGTCTCCAAATAAATCCTTCATTTCTAATAAGAAATCATTCTAAACTTACATTTTAAAATGTCCTACGCAAGGCATTAATAACATGGAACTGTCAACTCGTAGCAAAACGCTGAAATCGGTATTTCAGTCCAAACAAAAGGAACTTGAAGCTGATTTCCTGCGACCAGAAGTGGTTTCCATGGATACAAAAGTAACTAAAGAATCATTTATTAAGAAATGAGTTATACCAAATCTTATTGATCCGCCTACACAAGTCTTGGAACCAAGGAGAAATCTGTACAATGTGTGAAGTAAAACCAATTTTCAATTTAAAATTCCCGGGGCTAATGGAATTTAATTGTTTTTTCTTTTTTAGGTTGCCATCACTGTCCTTAACATCTGTGTGAAATTTGATGTCAAAATAATCATTAGTGTTTGAGTTACGCTTGGCTTCGTTAAAACTGATTCCGGTGATTTTTGAAATGTCTGAATTCATTGAGCAAAGAACTTGCATTCAGTTTTGTTTGCAGAAACATATAGAATGTTGCGGAAGGCATTCGGTGAGCATTCCTACATCGGAAAGAAATGTTTACAAGTGATGTAAACAGTTCAAAGAAGTCAGAGGACGCGTGGAAGACGAAGAGCCCTCTGGTCGACCATCTACCTCAACCGACGAAGCTCACGTTCAAAAAATTAAAGATTGGGGGCTTGCAAACCGTCGATTTACAATTAGAGATCTTGCTGATGATGTTGGAATTTCAAAAGGATCGGTCAATTCTATTTTGGAACTCAAACGCGTCAAATCTCGATTGGTACCGAAAACACTGAATGCGCCAGCTCACACTGCATTGCTTCTTTGTGATTTTGTCGCCAAAAATGACACCCATATCGTTCCATAACCACCGTATTCACACCGTGCGATTTCTGGTTATTCCCTAAGCTCAAAAGACCACTCCGGGGACACCGTGTTGAGTCGATTGAAAAGATTCAACGCATTGTGTCCGGAGGGGATTACTTTGAAGGCGATGAAATAATGGAAGAATAAATAAAGAGTTTTTAAAAAATTAATTGTTCTTACTTTTTGGGCACAATAGTAAACTATGAATAAAATATGTCTATGGTAGCAAATTTTGACTTGACTTGACTAGGTGTGTTGAGATTTATCCTCGCCGATGCTGCTTTATCTGAATTTATTCAAATGCTAGAGATAAAAAATAAATTAATAGTTTAAAAAAACTAAAAAAACACGCTTTTAGAGTTAATCAAACTAAAAAGTAAAAAATTATTGTTAACATAAGAATAAAATTACTGACGAGAAAATGAATGTCACTGTCCTAAAAGCGTGGGGTGCTCGATATCAATAGTTATAATTTTTCACTAGTTTCATTCCGAAATGCAGAGTTAGTTTAAAAATGTCATACAAAGCACCCCGCTCTTTTAGAACAGTGACATTCATTTTCTCGTCAGTAATTTCATTCTTATGTTAACAATTATTTTTTACTTTTTAGCTTGAATAACTCTAAAAGCGTGTTTTTTAAGTTTTTTTAAACTATTAATTTATTTTTTACTTTTTAGTTTGATTAATTCTAAAAGCGCGTTTTTAAACTATAATATTTAAATGAGGTCCCGGTATGGAGGACTGAACTATAGTTCTTACAATAATTCAATTGTGAGTGCGAATAAGCTAAATGAGAATATGTCGAGCCAGCCGGGATTCGAACAGGGAATCTCCTGATTCGTAGTCAGGCGCGTTATTCGTTGTGCCGCTATCCCACGTAGGTTTGAATATCTTAGGTACTTTCATTCTACATGGGTTAAATTGCTCTTCATAAGTTAAAATAAAATCACTCATCCTGGCGATCCTAATCATGATGAGATAATAAACTTATCAAAATATTTTATTGCTGTCGGTCCTTGATAAGTCTACGACGTTTAAATTAAATCTGATCGCTTGAAGTAGGGCAAAATCGAGCCCAAAGAGTCAGTTACATACATACAAACAAACATACAGGTGAAACTAATAAAAGCGTATTAAAAAGATCAATGACTACAACGAGTCTCTTGCAATCATTGCTTTTAGTAACATAAAAACTAGATGGTAATTTTGGCAACATGCATTTAGTCTCTCAGTGACAAGCAAGGATCTTTCTTCATCATCAGTCTGTGGACTTCTCGTGGTACATATGAGTGGAATGAAATGCCCACTGATGTGTAGAGAAAAAAAAATTGCAAATATGATTAGTTGTGTAAAAATTATCTACAATAGATCAAATTGTTTTTTTATCATGTGTGAACATGATGTTGTCCTGGTTATGGGTCCATGACGTTGCCCGAAAATGAGGGTCAAGCAAATAAAACTCCATTGCAAATTTTGGCGGAAAATAGTAGTTTGGGCCCCTTAACTCTTGAAATGATTCATGAATAACGTGAATCTTAAGAAATTTTCTGGAGAATTTGGCTTTTGCTTGAAGTGTTTTGTGGTATGGTTTTGAAGCACTTTTTCTGTTTTGCGTTGGGATTTTAAACATTTGTATTTCTAATGACTCGTGGTGAGTTGATCAATTCCTTCTTTTTGAAGTTTCATATTTATCACTTTTGGCATTTTCCAGTGCCTATTGAGCTGTATAGTGCTTCTTATTGCATTTGGAATACATCATTCTTCATTGTCCTAGAATTCATTCCTAGAATTTCCAAACTTTGATACATTCTTTTGGCTATTGAATGTGATAACATTTCTTGTAGAATTTCGAATACTTCATTCTTCATTTACGAATACATTTATCTTATTTTTGTATATTCTTTTAGAGATTCTTGAACAGTTCATTCTTCATGAAGTTCTTGATCTATTCAACATTGCTATATTCAAGTGGCTATTGCATTTGGCCATTCTTGTACTATTCCAATCAATTACTTCATATATATCTTGCATTATTAAATATTGATATATTCCTGAGTTTATTCATCCGTTCTCGAATGTTCACATATGATAAGTTAAAATTTGCAACTTGCAACAAATGAATTCAATTATTTCCTTGTTAACTTTCCATTTTCGTAACTCGCGTCAACGTTATCATTTGTACAAAAACAAAACTATAATATTTTTTTTTATTCAGAAAAAAGTTTAACTGACATTTTCTTTGAATATCTCGTAAACATTTCAAAATAATTTCAAAAAAAAAATTATATCTTAAAAATTGACGACGCTAGAAAGCAAATAGCATGAAATTTTTATTATGTTATTATTATTATTTTCATAACGGTATCTCTTATTGTAGATTAATACGAAGATCCTTGGCCCCATAGTAGCCTCTAGCTCCTTCATGATTAAATGTTGAAACATAGCAGTGGTCTCATGCCCTTTGAGTTAATAAGAAAAAAGAGATAATCCAATGCCTTTTCTAAAAAGATTTATTTATGTAATAAAATTATAATATGAAAAATAACAAAAATTGAAAAAAAAAAAAAAAAAAAATGGAGTATAGATGTTGATGAAATCAGTTGCATGTAATCAAAAAAATAAAACAGAATGAGCAAAGGTCAAATTAAGGGGAAAAAATAGCTTAGCATAAAAGCGAACTTTTTTCGTCTAGACAGTTGTGGATAATAAATCAGTCAGAGAAGAGTAAATGGATGAAACAAAGGAGCAATGCGTGGGAAAAGCAAGGTGCAATGCGCGGCAATTGAAAGGAGAAAATCGTCAGGATTAAGAATTAACTTAAAATACTTAGAACAATGCGAGGTCTTTCGCTATGCTTACGGGAAGAAATATCATAATCTTAATTTTGTAGGATATTTAAAACAGGATTATTGATGTTTCGCATATCATCACAGAATTTAGTAGAAATTTTGTGAACAAATTGTCTTAAACTTGGAACCGAGAGAGCGCGTCTAATATCGTCATTACGAAAGTTTTTCTTTCTAATGCAGCTAGCAAACACTTAGACAGCTTGGTCTTGGATGCCTTAAGACAAGCGTTGCACAGACGTTACTCACTTTGCATTACCCAGGGGGCGCGTGTAACTTGAATATAAGCCTCGGAGTAACAATGCCCCCGCAACGCACTACAAACATCCATGGCACCACCGGGACTCGAACCCGAAACCTGTGGTACCGTGCGCCAGAGCGCTAGCCACTCAGCCATTCAGGCCCTCATTACGGAAGTACCAAGATGAATTCGTTAACATTCTAAGACTTTTGTTCTCAAGCCTTTGAATAATTTCAAAATTTGTACGTACAACAGAACCCCAAACTGGGTTTGCCTAAACTAATACTAGACGAAGATAAGAGAGATGTATTAGTATTTTGAGATTAAGGGGTAAAGCAGAGTTTCTATTCACTAACGGATAGAGAATTCTAAATTGAGTACTGAATTTATTTCTAAAGTTGTAGATATGCGATCGCGAAATTTTTAATATGTTATTGGGTTTTTTTTTTTTTTTTTTTTTTTTTTTTTTTTTCATAATGGTATTTAATATTTAATGTTTTTGTTTTAAATATTCCACAAAATTGCAGTAAAATTATGTTTCTAATTTTAAAACAATTCCTTTCGACTGTTACAAAATTTAAAAAAAAAAATATTAGTTAAAATGTTAGATATTGCTCATTATATACAAGTTTTTTTAATATTGAAAAAATCAATTTTTTAGCCTACATATTTTAAGAATTTTCAGTGAGATCTCTACAAAAAATTGATCATATGCTAATTTTATCATGCTTCATGATAGATTTCTCTAACAATTTCGCCTTCATTGATAGAAAAATTTCGTGTTACCATTTAATTAACAAAGTTAATTAACTGTGTTAATCAACCATATTGCATCCTAAATTAATTTCCTTCGGGCTCAACGGTACTTCTTTTGAGAAGATATATTTGCTAGTTGTTCGGAATCCACATTAGATTGTAGGTCCCAGTCTAATTAACCCAAAGTGTCCAAAACACTTATCGTAGAGTGAAAAACTAAATCAAAATCTAACGATAACTGCGAAAGTTATTAGGATTTTCTTTTTTTTTGGGGGGGGGGGGAAGTCTGTACATCGGGCTCTGAATCGAGCGTCTGTACTCAGAAGAAACTCGCGTTCCGAAAATATATTTATCTGAGTTAAATCAACCAAATAATTTAAGTTCATTTTTTGCTCTACGCCAGATATAAATTATGTTGAACAACTTCCATTTGCAGTACAATTTTTAGGTGTAGAAAACACTGAGATGAAGAAACATCTCATTGTCTCTGTGCCTGTTTTAGGAGAGATCATAAAGCAACTTGACCGCAGTTACTCTATTTCTCCATTCGTAGATACGCACAGATGGTTGTTGATAGCAGAACAAACCAGACTCTTAGTTGAAATACTTAGAGCTTTCGGTTCAACTTACACCTGCGAATCGTTTTTTCTAAAATGAAATTGACCAAACATAAAACACGATCAAACATAACGGACACTAACCTGCAACACACATTATGATGTGCAAATACCCAAGTTGAGATCAATTTGCAAAAGCTAAAGTGAAAGAGTGGAGAAACCAATATCGCACTAGTCAAATAAATATTTCTTAATGATTTCATTCTTTTTATTTCTTTTATATTTATATATATTTTTATATTTCATTTTTAGTGTTATATATTTCTTTACAATGTGCGTTTAGTATCATTATTATTATATTATCTGTGTTTACAAGTAAGAATAATAGTAAACACGAAAATAATAACTCATTATGTTTCAATTTTTCACTCCAAAAAAATGTCTATAGTGGGCCTAAATCTAATGAGGGGATATATAATTTTATGCACGGCCCGCGAAGTAATAATGAATTTCCAAAGTGGCCCGCAAGATCATTTGGGTTGGCCACCCTTCTGATAGACTAATCTCTAAGGGAATGAAGTCCCATGTTTTGTGGACATAGACCAATGAATCCAATATCTCCAATATCAGCTACTGTATCAGTCTCAGACAGACGACAGTCTCTTCAGCAAATGAATGCCAAATGAGATGCCTGGACTTCTCACTGGCATTTTTTACCCTAAAACCTGAAATGGTTATCCACACGACCCGCATCCTGATGCATGACGTTTGAGCCTCGCCGCAACATCTCCGTGTGTTAAAATTTTTTTTTAAGAGCTAGAAGGGGAATCAAAAGACCTATCTGGGAAAAGAGAACACCATCAGAAATGAAAACGAGTCATAAAATGTTTGGCACGATTCAAGTGAATTTAAAATGTCTACACTTGACACTGAGGAGGGGTTGTAAAAAAACCAGGAAAAACTAAAAAGTTCCAGCGCAAAAAAAAATAATTCCAAATTGAAAAAAATGTAGAATTGCAAAAAAGGGTTACGCTGTCCGTGGGGGCTTTCATCCCTCTTGACTTGTTGACTCTTCACCTGAATTTTTGTCACCCCTTCCGTGGCCTGTTCCTTTAGACCCAAGACCAGGAGGCGCATTACACAGGCCAGCCGCTTTCCTCGGTCACTTTGATTGACAATTTATAAATTACTAGAGGGCCCGACAGACATTGTCCTGCCCTAAAAATAAAAACAAATCCTGGAATCTGATCGCAGCGGACCAACTGGGTCCAATTATGAATCTAAACCATCCAGAGACCCACTCAAACACACACAAAAAATTTCTTCAAAATCGATCTAATCGTTTAGGAGGAGTTCAGCGACAAACACAAGTACAGAAGAATTATATATATAAAGATAAAAAATGGTCGTGAGAGTGAGATTCTAAATCCCTTATTATAAATGGCCCGTAGTTTATCACTATGAAAACATTCTGCTGAAAGCGATAGAGACCCCACTCCTTCAATGAGAAGGCAGGAGGTGGTCAGTAATCTATAGTTCCAGAATATGTGTAGCCCATTTTAAAAAAATGGGAGAAAGGTAAATGTAAGAAGATATTTAATTTTCTCTCTATATTTTTTTGTTGACGCACCTCACTAAGGTAAGGAGGATGAGAACAATGAAAAAGGAAATAGGATTGTAGAAATTAGAAGGGCATTCAAAGGGCCCATGAGAAAGAAAAGGGAGTACCATCAGAATTAAAGATTCGTAAAATATTTGACAATTTTAAAGTGAATATAAAATATCTACATTTGGCACTAAGGATGGAAAAAAATGGACAGTCACCAAGAAAGTAGCAAAGAAAGACTAAAAAGGTTCAAATTGAAAAAAAAAGAAGTGCAGACTGGCAAAAATAAAAAAATATATAAACACTTAAAACGGTGAGTGAGGAAATAAAAATTTTCATTCTGCCAAAATTAGCATAAATTAATGAAATCCTTTCATGAATATATTATTGTGAAGATATTTTGAGGAACGAATACGCATGGGAGTATAAAAATGTTTAATAACCTAATAAATTTATGAAGCAATCGGTCAGAATACTACAAGAAGGAAAGTTCTGCACTTTAGAGTTCCTCTTATTTGTTTGGTGATTTTTTTTTTCCTTTGCGGTTTTCGCTAAGTCTCCTCCATAACAAGCAAAATGACCGCTGTGGTTACAAAATACTGTGATTCTGGCGATCAATTTGGCTCGGAAAAGGGGGAAATCGGAACCCTAAAGGGATGAATCCCCGCAAAAACTATCAAATTCATTAGTTACAGGAATATAACAAAATTTAATAAATCTGGAACTTTATGAAGCAATTATTCAAATACTACAAGAAGCATTACCAAATTCAGACAGAAAAATTCAGTTAAGGGATGGTTAAATTAATTTTTATAACTAATATAAATAACTAATCCTTTGACATTATTTCGAGGATTTTGAAGCAATGATCTGTTTATAATTTGAAAACCAGACAGTTTAAAAATGAACTATGGAGCATGCGACTTCATATTGATCAATTTTTAGATTTAGCATGCCAGTTTTAAAACGTGAAAATCAGCATTTATTATAAATAAATTTTTGAAATTATAGTTTCACGTGTTGCGAGAGGAGATTAATCTGTTTTAAATAATATTTACAGCTTCACTTTTTATACTTCACTGCTTTTGGAGACAACACTGACCTCTAGGCAGGATAACTGCATGTTAAAAAATAATTAATTGTATAATTAGTAGTAATGAAAGAAATTTTTAAAAAATGAAATCGCTGGTCCAGGACATCGCTGACCCACTGTCCCCAAAACAATAACCATATATTTTATAGGTAACAATTTTATTTTTGACTAGACACACACACAATATGGTACAACTTTTAATGATTTTCGTCTTAGAGACGATACAAAATAGTCTGGACATCTCTGTTCTAGTGTACCCATAATTCTACTGAAAGTGTATATACGATTTGTATTTCGTGGAGCTCCTTGGCTGCGGAGCAGCCGTTAGCTCCTGTCTGGTAAAGTGTATATACATATATATATAGTGTATTTCATCTATAACTGTATCCGTTAAACTTACATGTGATGCAACTTTTTAAAATCGAAACACCGAAGTATTCATTTCTTACACTTCTTGTTTTGGACATTTTGTCAGTTTTTGCCTATATATGATAAATTTGTATTAACTGCTTATATGAATGTAATTTTTTATTAAAAAAATGTAGTTATACCTATATGAAATAGTAATAGTAAACTAGAAACAGAAAATAATTATTTAAACTCTGAAAAACTGATTTATGCATAAAATATAATTTTCTTTTTATAAAATGTTTGAATTCATTTTTAAATTTCATTTATAATGTGTATTTTCTTTATTTTATTAATTAGCCGTTGTTTAGTAGAAATTCCCTCTTTCTTTTACTATTAATAAATTGTTATATGATATTCATATGTTCTGTTACCTTCTTCTGACTCTATTTTTATATTTAAAAAATGAATAAATATTTTAATTTTGTACATTTTTGACTTGTAAACTTGTTTTGGAACAAATTTTTGTATACTTTCAGTGCAAGTTAAGATTTAAATTTGAAAACAGAAGTGTTTTGATGACTTATAAGCATCAAGAAATATAGAAAAAAATGTTTATCTGCTGTGTATATTTCTGTAAAGCTTATTTTGTACTATTAGTAGCCTAATTCAATTAGTTGCCTTACATAATAAATTAATTGTTTTACGAACCTCTTGCATAAAATGCTGTCAATGTGTTTTAATTAATGTTAATGAGATTAAAATGTAACTTATTAAAAATACAATTTTTAATAAATATAAAATAGTAATCAATTATGTATAATAAGTAGAATAAGAAATTTAAACAGATAAAAATTCTATTTATTTATAAATTACAGTAAAGAAATTTATTCAAGGCAAAGTAAGATTGATATGATATGATGAGTTTTTTATCATTTAAATTCATATGAATTATTGTGATTTATATGACAGTAATTAATTGAATATTTGTAACAACTGGTGATTACTAGTAATTATGCATCATTGCATCCACTTCTCATTGTTGATTGGGAAAAATTAATTAAAAATTTAACTTTTAGCTAATTATAATAATCATCTAAAGGGGTAATTCAATAATCTTTGTCATATAAGATATGTGTTTTTCCAATTTTTTCTCCCTTTTTTGACATATATTCGTAGGAAAAATTGTGGTAAATTTTTATTTATGCTTTATTTATAAATTTTAACATTTGTGATAATATATAATATACACATATTAATGTAAATTATTATATTTTTAAAAATTTTAAAGAAGTAACTGCATGTTTCATAAAATAAGAAATTAAACAAATCAAGAATTGAATTGTCATTTACTCTTATGTCACAATTGTTAGTGATGGAGACACTGAAACAGAACTCCCATCATTAGTCAAGTTTCCCTATACACAACATTTGTAATGCAATTTTGTTATTGGTATCAGAAAGCTTAAACAATCCTGTTAATCTGTCTCATACTTATAAATATGTTTTTTATAAATGATCTGTAAAATTAGTTAAGTTTGTTTGATTTTGATGACCAAAGTTTGATACCAATATAATCGAAAATTTTTTGGAAATGATTCCACAAAAGACAAAATTTCAGTTTATTATTAAATTGTCCTTGCACTTTCTTCAAAAAAGTCCCTACTGAATTTAATGTACTTCTGCCAATATTCTTTTTAATCTTTAAAGATATGTTTCATGTCATAATGATATTCCTTTGGAATGTTTTAATGTATAAATAAAATCAAACATTAACTTGAAATAGCAGTTTTAACTAGGTAAGTAAGAATACAGCAAACATAATATTTTTTAAAAAAATTATCAGATTTATGTATAACAAAGGCCTTCTGTCATCCATGACAATGATAAGTTTATGTCGTTATCTATAAAGTACTTTGTGCAAACATTGTAAAACATCTAAATAACATTTTTTGTCAACTGTTTAACTTAATAGTATCACAGAAAATCTTCAGCACTATCCCTGCCTTCATTAAAAGCTCTTGTTTGTGATATGTTGTACACCTAAAAAAAAAAATGCTTATAATGTTTTATTTTTGTATAAAATTTCAAATTTTTATTTTGCCTAAATTTTACTGGGGAAACAACAAAACTTGATGCATGCTTACTGCTTAATTATATATATATAAATATGTGTTGTTTGAAAAAAATTCTAAGAAATCTTTTTATTTATTTATTTATTTATTTTATTTAAAGCAATTTTATTTGAGAAAAGTAAACAAAAGGAAAATTAAATTCTTGCTTTATATTGATGAAAACATTTCTGTAAAAAATCTTCTAGTGATTTCTGTGTTTATTTTAAATGAACCTTTGTGAAATATTTGAATCACAATAGTATATTAAGATTCTTTCTTTATCATTCTTTAACATGATCATTGTTTTTATTCATTATGAAATAATATAGCTTTTGAAGAATAAGAGGTTTATTTGGTCCTGGAACAATATTTATGTAAAAAATCTATATTTTGTATTTTTTATATGAATTTGATAAAATGTTTCAAAACAGTTATGCTCTTATTTTTAATAACTAAGTATGCTGATGATTTTTTTTATAACATAAATGTTTTGGAGTACTGATTTATTGTATAAAAAATTAAAAGTTATTTCTTATTGTTATTTTTAATTTTAAAAGATTTTTGTTCATTTATAATATATATTTTTAAACTTTTAATTTTAGAATTTTTTTAGAGGTCCTAATACAAATTAGCATGCAAATAAAGCAACCTTAAATTTTGGATATGCACTATTTTTTTTATTGAAAAATTTATAATTTTAAACTTTTTCTTTCATACACAATAGTTTCTAAAGAAATCCTGGTTTTGAAAATTTTTCTTTTGTTAATCTTTTGAAAATATTAATTTTTTTAAAAACATTATTTCAGAGTTTTTAGAAGCAATTAAAAAAGTATAAAAGATAAATAAAAACCACATAATTTCAGAGAATATATCATTATATAAACCACCATATTTGATTAATCCACCATCACAAAATTATGGTTACTTATGTGGTAATAATTGTACATCGTGGTTTATTACTATCAAATAATGGATCTTTCTCGAAGCTTCTTGAAATCAGTTTCTTTTTTAAGAGTAGAGGTAGCTTTTAGATCCTCGCTCATATAACTTGATATAACTGGTAAAGTATCTCAAAGGTTGATATCACTCCGTTACCCATACAAAAGACTTGTATAAAGTAATTAAGATGATGAATTTTGCACATATGTTATATATCACCAAGTAGCATTAACAGTTCCTTACAAGTCTTCTGTTTGTTATTTAATAAATTTTTATAAAATTGCTTCCCTTAGAAGTAAATTAATTGTGCTTTGCTTAAAAACATAATTCATAAAAAATTGAAATCTCTGGCATACATATTTTCAAATATGTATGTTTATAACTTACTGATGAAGTTATAAATTGATTGAAAAAGAAGTTGTTCATTGACCCTTGCATTTATTTGTTTCAGATTCATCTAAAGAAGAATCAAACATTACCTCATGTTGCACACAAAAAATTGAACAACAATGCCAATTCTTTGTCATTACATTACTGATGACAATTCTCATTATTGTGATTATTTAATGTGTCTCATAAAAAAAAAAAAAAGGACCACTTCATGTGCAAGAAGAAGTACTCTGCAAACTCATTTGTTCCTTCATAGAAGGGACAAATCCTTCCAGTGTGAATTGTGTAATAAGCAATTCAACCATAAAGTTAACTTAAATAATCATTATTTCTGCCATACCAAGAATAATGGTTTAACATACAGTATGTAATAAAAGTTTTGTAAAAAAAAAACTAAGAACATTTGGTAGTTCTCATAAGAGAGTTAAGTATGATGTAAAGTGTGTGATAAATATATTACTTAAAAATCCAATATTCAAATAAATTATTTCACTTAACAAGACTTTCTTTTCTTTTGTTGATATAGATAGCAAGTGGTGAAAGATATACTTTTGCGATACAAGGAAAGGAGTGGGTAAAATGAAGATATGGTTCGTTTTAATTAAATGTAGATTCTCAGCTCTGCAACCATCTTATCTGTTATATATGCTTTTTTATTGCTATAATATTCTTAAAATGAATTTCACATTTAGCTACATGCTTAAAAATGCCAATAACGATGAAACAATTTTTCTTGCTGGAGGAGAATGTGCAGGCTTTCTTTGCAAGCTTATTGATTCAAATATCATTGGTATTTTGTATATTTCTCTGTATTTTGCATGTATGTGTTTTATATACATAAAATGTCTAAAAAAATCAATTCAATAAATCTGAAGAATAAATTGCTGTTATTAATTTTTTAACTATTTGTGCAATTTCTTCTCCTCTTTCTTTCTCCCCTCCTCCCTTCTAAAACCTCACTTTGCTGAATGAAAAATATTGTATTTTGTGTAATTGTTACATATTTTATTGAATGATGATATTTCAATGATTGATCCAAAAAGTTTTGTAAAGCCTTTGTTTTCTTTAATGAATCATACAATCCACATTTGAACTTGGAACTACTCTGTGGTCAGATGTCTCGAATTGGGCATGTGAACTCAAGCAGTACATGTGAACCCATTGAAAGTGTTTTATTTGTTAACATAACTAATTAAAATTTTGTTTAGAAGCATTAAGATTATAAAGGATAAAAAAAAATGTGCCCTTTATTATGATCTCTTTTCGAATATAAGATCTATGAGCACTCACAGTTATTTTCTTTTGTGTGTGTATACCTATGTTTTTCATTCTTTAATTTCTGTGCTGTTATAAATTATATTTAAAATATATATCTTACATCATTTAAAAATAAACCTGATTTTTTTTTATTTTTGAATAGGAAATTTCTTGCTTTATTTTTTTCTTAGCATTAATTTATATCATTATGATGATCTAGTTTTTAATTTTATTTATTTGATATGTTAATTATTCTGACTATTTTCTTTTACTGTTCAGTAAATATGTTATAGTTTATCTAGAGTTTCAAAATTTTTTTTTTTAATTTTTAAATCTTGCAGAAGAAAAATTTTTTTTTTTTTCCTTACAGAATATTGAATGAGAGTGTTAAAATAAATACATTTTACAGGAAAATTGTTATTGAATACAATTATATGTTATATTTATTTTTTATAACATTTAACTGACATCTTAACAGATGTTTATGAGCATTTTTTTTATTCTACTTAATGCATTTCAAGTTTATTAACGAGATTACTTTAGTGTCAAATTAGGGGATAGAATATACAAGTCACTTCTTTATATTGTGTATGTTTGGAAGAAAAGGAAAATATGGACTTAAAGGGTGTCTTTCTAGTGGTTGAGTAACATTTTTTCCTGAAAAACTAAATGATAGAGGGGATTCTGTATCATCTAGATATCCTTTTTTATACATTTAAATTAGTTAACTATTGTTGTTGTATAACATTATTTTTTTTTTTTCATATTTATTGCATTTTAGATGTTAGTTCAAATTATGAAGTTATTTTTCAATGTACGTATACATAATTCCTAGAAATGATGCAATTTTTGTAAATTAACCTGGAATAATTTAACTTCTTTACTACTAACAACTGTTCATAAATTGAATAGAAAGATCAATGACTTATTAACTTGAGTGGAATGCCCTTGTGGACAGCGTGTTGCATTTCAGAAATAAAAATTAATTAGAAATTTGCTAATACTACAGGTGGGCATGCAAAAATCTGTAAAGCAGAAAAGTTCTTCCCCAAGATTTAAAGCTTGGGGATGATCATCATTTCAATCTGTTGTGAAATAAAGAGGGTACATGGCCATACCATGATACATGTTGGTTATACTGAGTTTTCTATGTATACTTAATTCTGTGTTGAATGATGTGATGCCAAAGTGTCTACCATTCGAAATCTTATTTATTTTACTCCATTTTTCATTTGTCATATCTTTACTTTAAAAATTAACTGTTATTAATTGTTCAGAAGTTTTCTGGCATTAATTTTTCATAATTTATTTTAAATTGCCTATGGTGTGTAATTTTAATTTTATAAAAAAAAAATCCAATATTTATATATATAATTTATTTCCATAATAAATAGAGATTGTATTCTATGAAAAATTTGTGGATGCCTTTAGAGTTGATTAACAAACCATGATATATTCTAACATTTCAAACAGGACCCTATTTCATGTTAAATTATAACTTTATAATAGATTTGTTATTAATGGCTATTTTGTCGATAGGAAGAAGTAATCAAACAAATAGTAATTATTGAATTGAGTTAACCTGAAAATGTGTTGTATATAAATAGAAATATATAATACAAGCTATATATAAAATAGATGAGTTTATTTTTGTTAATGCTTCTTTATCCCTAACATTTTACAATAAACTTCATTTTATTCTTTATTTTAAATAAATAAGTGTCTTCGACTTTTTTTATTTTTCTTTTTTTTCTTGTTTTTTATGGAACACTTTGTGTTTTTTAATCCGGATTCTGACTTTGTAGTCATTCATCATTGGAAAAATAAATATGTTACTCAAACTATTTCATGACATATTGTACATTACACTCTCTTTTTGCTACTGCAGTTTGAAACAAGCACTTTTATGAGCACCATTTGGACAATTCATATACTTCACCCTTGTGGATTGTATTCATCATAGGCCGGGGGGGAAGGGGAGGCTGATGTGCTGAATCTTTCCCCAAGATCCAGCACATCAGCTACCCCTCTAGCCCATTAGTAAAATATATGCACATGTCAAACTTATGATCATTTCCCATTGGGACAAAATTGTTTTTTCATTAAATCAATGTTTTTCTGATTGGTATTGATTTGATTATCGTACCTTAATTTGTTGATTAAACAGACATATTTCCTGGTTTAATTTTATTAAATGTTCATGAAATTATTCAGGCTGATATAAACCATGTAATTGATGAACTGGTGAAGGATTGGAAAAAAATTGAATTTTAATTTCAAATTTGTTATTTGTAATTTTTTTTTAATTTTTGTGTATTACTTCTTAGTTTTAAAACTCTCTTTTTGTTTATTTGAACTTTAGTGCAAAGTAAACATGATTGATAAAATAATTAATGAACAGAATTTCGTCTGCTGATACTTTCATGTGGTATGACGTATTAAGCTTTCATAAATGGTTATGCTTTATTTTTTTTAGCCTCCTCTTCCTAAGCTAAAATCCTAGGTGTCCTAGACATAGCCATAGAAATTGTTGGTTTGGCATCCATTTGTAGACTTTGAACTGAGTACTCCTTTTTGGAAGCCTCGACTAATCTAACAATCAAGTCGTTATATTTCTGCTGTAGTTTCAATATATATATATATATATATATATAATTGTTGTAATCATAAGTTAAAGTACCATCAAAAATCAATAATAATTAAATTTTTTATGTAGAAATTAAAATGTTTTCAATTTATATTTTTATTTGTTTCAGCTCTCTTTGAAGGGGAATCAACAAATGTGTTTCGTCCACAGAAAACCAGGAAGCAACACAAGTGCACTGATTGTCCTTATGTCACCTCTTACATTACCCATTATCGAAATCATTTAAGGACACACACTGGTGAAAAACCCTACAAATGTCCTGTGTGTGGAAAAGGGTTTACTCAAAAAATAAGTGCTCAGAAACATCTTTGGACACATAATCGTGTCATAGTATGATCAATATGATATTGGGTCACATTTTAAAAAAGGGGAAATTATCCTTGCTTTCTGTTGACTATCTTTTGTCAGGTAATCATTAATGTTGCACAACCAATTTACATTCATAAAAGAAAGCTAACTAAATGTAATGTAAAACTAACTATAATGTAAAACTAATATCTATACAAAAAAAGGGGGAATCTAAGTTTGGAGAAAGCAGAATTGTAAATCTTTTTTGACAGCTACACAAGTATTTATAATAGCAATGTACATTTAACATGAGGTTTTTGCAACAAGTTAGCTTTCTTTTTTGACTTCATTTTACTGACAGATAAGTAAATAAGCATTAGAATGAATATATGAAAAAAGGGATTTATTCTTAATTTAAATATTTTGTTTATTATAGGCATTGTTTTCTTTATTTATGTAAGTATCAGCCAGGAATATCTTAAAATGTTGTTTATATCAAAAAGTTAAATGTGTTCAATTAAAATTGGCAGCAGTGAATACTGAAACCAAAATTGAATTTAATAGTAATTTTTTTATATCCTAATTCTTATTTTGCAAAAGATTTTCAATATTTAATAACTTTTATTGAATATGGAACACTATAATTTAATTGCAAAAATTTAATTTTTGCATTTTGATAAAAGAAATAAGAGTATAAAACAGTTCATATTTTTATATACCCCAATTTGTTTATAATTGTTTTGTCGCAAATTTTTCTAAATGTAATTTTTATTTAATTAAAAACTGATTAAATTTTTTGAGTATGCACGAGTTAAAGTTATAAATAATAATTAGACTTACTTAGATTTGTGAAACAAGCATTGTTTTGTTATTTATATATTTGTATGTGTGTGTGTGTGTATGTTTCATTGTACATTGTTGGCCATCTAAAATGCAACATCAATGAAGGACAAGAGATATCAAAGCCTAATTTGTTTGTGAAATTACCAATGTTAATTTATTTGGATATACCTTCTTTGAGATGAAGAACATGAAAAAGTCTGACTGCTACGTCCCTGGCCATCTATAACATTTGCTACATGCCACAGCATTGAGTGAAATAGGCTTTGAATGTGTGCCCTGAATACTGCATTCCAGTCTAGGCATTCTCTAATTATTGACTAGATATGTTTGAAGTGTGATAGATCTAGAGAACAGGCAGGACAGACTAACAATGCAATATGGTAGGCTAATAAACATTGTATCAAACGTGATTGCACATTGTTCTGTTGAAACACAACCACAAGCAAGTCCTGAAGGTAAGGAAGGAGGACAGACTGTAGCAAGTATATTGGGAATGTGCACACAGCAGGTTTGGTTTGTCATTCCACGGTCATTTTGTGTACACTTTGAGCTAATTAGACAGGGACCTGCAGTTTAACATAAGGGTGCAGGACCAGTATGGCCATGCATAATACAACAGTTGAGCAGCCTCTCTCCATGGTGTTTCAAAATTTTAATCCATTGTGATACTACAAACAGAAATATGATTCATCTGAAAACACAATGTCATCACAACAGCAGAGATAAACATTCAGAAGTTTATCTCTGCCATTCTGTTCACCATTACGATACATTGCCTTTGGTTTAAATTTAAAAGTAAGTTAGCAATGGACACCTAATGGGCAGTCCACTGTTCAGTAAATAATATCAAATCATTCAGGTGAATACAATTGTGTTACAGACTGTATGTGCTGTGATATGGTCGGGTCAGTGTGCTCCATCACTGTCATTTGCTCGATGTGCCTCTTTTCCCATGTTGTAGTAGTTTCTGTGAGCCGATTTCTTTGAAGGATAATGCTGTATGCAAGGATTCTGCCTTTGTCAATTTCAGAAATGTGCTTGAATGATACTTGTATTTTGCTACAAGGCTTACCAAAACTGTACACACACACACACAAAATCACATTCTTCAAAATTGCAATCTTTCTTCCTTTTCTATGTGAATTGCAGTTGAAATCGTAGTCATTTGTTTATTCCGTCCTGATATACACATGATGCAAATTTCATGCTTTTGGATGCTTTTTTCATGGTGTCGCATTTTTAATGGTCAGAAGTGTATTTTTATTATATAATATTTATAATTTTTTTTCTTTATGAATATTTAAATATGTACATTCATTCATTGGAAAATAAACCCGGCTTTTCAAATATTTTCCTTTTGAAGTATAAAAGTGCATGTTATATGTTCATTATTACATATTGATTTAAGAGCTTAATTTATAATTTTTTAGGATATTTCATTGTGCTTTGTATGTATAAATTTCATATTTAATTTGGATTAATATTATTGAAAAAAAGTATTTATATTATATAATAAATTTTTTTAATTGCATATATTTTTTAAAAAAAATGTTTATTTATCATATCTTAATTTTATTTAATATTTTATTATTTTGCTGATGGCCAGGATTTAAATATTTCAAATCTAATACAAAGTCATGTTGGCAATGTTGCTTACTGTATCCACTTTTTCATTAAATTTTGAAGTAGAATTTGTTTTTTCACCAAATAAAAGTTTTTATTTCTGTCATTAAATCTGTGTCATTATTTTAAAGTTACATTCATTGTGATTTAATAAAGACAAAGAAATTCATTTAGTTTTCATTTTAATTTTAAATTATGTTAAAATGTTTTCTGCTTACTGACTTGAAAATGTCATGACCCTTACCTTAAGAAACCTTACTTTTCTTATCCAAACTCTCTGTATGACTTTGATGTTTTACATTCCTCAAATAAACTTATTTATTTTTGAGTTTTGTGAAATGCATATTAAAATGCTTGTTAAGAAGTTTATTGCTATTATATTTTCATTCAATAAGCGTATTCAAATTGCAATAATCTAAACAGTTCATTTTGTGAATAATGTTTTTATGTTTCATTATTAATTTATTTTTACACTACAATAAGACTTTATATAATAGACTCATATAATTTAGATGAGTAGAAGTATGAGATAGTTGTAGTGAAAATTTGATTTTAAAGATAAATTTATTAAAATAATTGGGATTTAAAAAAATTTTAAGTTTTACTTAAAATGGTTTCAAAAAAGTAATTACAGTTAAAAGAAGAACATGTGTTTATCATTTTAAAATTGTATGTGAAAATTTAAATGTTTATTTAATTGATAGTTATGTGATTATTTTTTCTTAAAGTTATTCAAAATTTGAAAAATACTAATTCATGATTATGTTCTTTCCTTATGTAAATGATTTATTCTATAAAAATATGCTAAACTTACATTATAGAAGGTATGATGAACTAAAAAAATCATAAACAACTATGACAGAAGGCTAGTTGGTTAGGTGAGACATTTAACAATATGCATTGATATACCTTTCTTCAAGCTTGCACACTGCGTGAGGAATACAATGCAGTTATAAGGCCAACTACTGTTGGTATGGAAACATAAAGATCTGTTTTAAAAGTGGAAATGGACGATTTGATTTGTTATGTGATGCTAATCACCTATGCATTATACAAAACAGTTTTGTAAGAAATGAATTTAATAGTTATTGTAGAATGTTTTTGATCAACTTTTCCTCTAATATTATCTAATTTAAAATTAAATGTATTTTTTATGTAATTAAAATCCACCAAAATTAACTTTCTATCCTATTATGTCATTCTATTTGAATATGTGCAACTAGGCATTTTGCCAATTTTCCATACAATCCATGGTTAAATTATATTGGGTTGATGCACATATAATGAGAGATAACTATTCCTTTAATCTCTACTAAAAATTATGGAAAGAACACTAATAATGGCACCCTGTTTTATGACATTTGCATATACTTTGCTCTGTAGCATTAATAGTTTTATAAATCTTTTATTGTTTCTCTTTAAAGTGTCTTAATTCTGCTTTGCTTTTTAACTGAATTAGCAAAATAAATCTTTTTTCCCATACATATATTCAATTATGAATTGGGTTTATTAAAATAAGATCATTGTTCTAAATTAACGATTAAGAAATCTATCAAGAAATTATCCTAATTTGTTCTTGCATTTTTTTCAGTTTCCTTCAAAAAGTCCTCTGCTTTTGCAAAACAGTCCTCTACTTTTGTAAAGAAAAGCAGTGAACTGTTGAAATGTACTTTTTGTTATTACATTACCGATGACAATTTTCATTATCGTGAACATCTGATGGGACACGTAACAGAAGGACAGTTTCGATGTCCTGTGTGTCACAAATGTTATACAAAAAAGAATGTTCTGAGAAGACATTTATTCTTTCACACAGGGCAATAAATGTTCATAGGTGCAATAAATGTTTTGCCTATGAACCTGATATGCAAAGATATTATTTTACTCGGCACCAATAGTATTCTTTTACAGTTAGAAGTGTCATATAAAGAAAGATATTTTTTGTTGAGGGAGAGAAGTAGATAAAATGAAGATTATATGCTTCAATTGAATTAAGTGTGTGAAGAATTGTTGATCATATCAATTGATAAAATATGAATGTTGCAAATGTTGTACCTATTCTTTAAACAATTTTAATTTCTGCTTTTCTTTTTTATTTTGATATTAACTTGATTTTTAATTAAATTGAACTATTCCAAAATATATAAGGTAAATTTTAAATTTTAGTGCATGATTTTAATATATGAAAATAATGCAGTAGACTTTATTTAAGTGTTATTTTTTGTTAGCTTTCTCTGTGTTTTTTAATTTGTCTCAACTAATTTCTTTTACTCTTTTGGATATAGCTTTTAAAAAAAAAAATAAATTAGAAATTCATGATAATCAATTTAAAATTTTTCAATGGGGTGGGGTTTTTTCCCCTCAAAACATTGCTATGATAAATGGAAGTTATTGTATTTTGCATTAAATGTTACATTTTGTAATAGAATAATAATTTTTGATGATTTGGCACAATAATTTTCAATTGTTTCTTAAATCATTCATTCTTTCATCAACCCAGCAATTTCATTTCTGGGCTTGTAGACATTAACGATGACCTAATTGACGTTATAGTAATTTGAGATCGACCAATAATTTTTATTTTATGAACAAGAATAATTTAAATTTTTGGTTTGAGACTACAATTTTAAGGAATTCAAAATAATAAGTGTATAGAGTTTATATTATATGATACAGTAGCATAAATTATATTTTCCTCTGTGTTTATATGTGGGTATTTTATTCTGTAGGATTTTGTGTGTGTGTTGTTATAAACACCACTTAAAAATCTGTGTAGCAAAAATATTTGATTTTTCTAAAATGTTATAGATTGCATTTCAATTATTGCCTAAATGAAATGTACTTTAATATAAGTAAATAAATGTTGCTTGTTTGTTAGCATGTTCTGATTTTATAATTTTAAAATAAATTTTTTTCTTTTTAATGCAGAATTTTTATATAATGTTTTCCTCTGTTTTTATTTATTTTGAATGAATTTTTTGATTATAATTTTTAACTTATCTCTGTCTTGTGTATATGAAATCATGTTTTAATTGTGATTAATATTATTAAAACTTTTTTTTATTCCACAAATTAGTTGGTATAATTTTAATATAATTGTTGAATTTTCTTATACATGTTTTATTACGCTTATTTTTTCTTTTGTTGTATTTAATATGTATATTATCTTTCATCGTCACCATGGATTTTAAAGTTGCCACAAAATCTCGAAAGTTTATGTGTTTCTCGAACAAAATCAAATTATCAATGAGCAATATTTTAAGAATCAAATTTTTGCATAAGTGCCTTAATTTCATGAATTTATACATTCTGATATTAATGTAATTTTTAATTAATATAAACTATTCGAAAAATTTGGAATTACTCGGGTAATTTTATATAAAAATAATAATTATGTAGATAAATTAAATTTGATTTTAATTCAGTATTATAAATTGCAGTTTAAGTATTATCTATGAAATTGTTTTTAATTTAAGTAAAAAAAAAACATTGTTTGCTAGTATTTTCAGGCTTTATAATTTATATATTCAAGTAATTAATTTAGAGAAGTTAAAATATAATATGTTAAATTTATTTATCTTTTATTCTGACTGGTGCCTTTTACTGTTGAAGATATCTCTTAGTTTTTTTTTAAGAAAACAACTTCCTTTTTCCGTTATTTATCCTCTACCAAAAACTACAAATGAATGATAGTCACATAATTACGATGGTACACTTTGCACATATTTCACTTTGTAGCATTAACAATTATATTGGGAATCTTGTTTTCCATGCTATGTTTGTCATTCATAAGTTTTTGTAAAACTGCGGCCCATGGGCGAGAATTAAATTACTTAGCTAGAAAACTTAATTTTAAAAAAAACATGTTTGTCTTACATATTTGTAAGTGTATATCGGATTTGTAAATGAATAAAAAATTTCTACTGGAATAATTAAGAATTGCTTTGATTAAATATTACATTTATTTGTTTCAGACTCATCTGAAGAAACATCAAACAACACATGGAGTTCTACAAAAGAAAAAATTGAAACACTGCAGGAGTGTCCTTTTTGTATTTTTGTTACCAATGATTAGGGATTGCAATATCGGACCAAAAGTTCAATACCTGGTATTCGGTATTTTTTAGATCTTAATACCGCTAGTAGAAATTTTAGAAAAAAAACAAAACGCAGGTGTTTGTTTTATTTGCCAATTTTATTAGAGAATGTAAATATCACAAAAAAAAAAATTGTAACTTATAAATTATAACAGTATGTGAAAAATCACAAAAAAAGTAAAAGAACATCTTATTTATCTAAATCACAAAAAAGTATAAATATCACTATTTTTGAAATGTGATCTTAAAAAAACATAATGCATCAATTGTACTATCCTTAAGCCTGGAACGTAGTTTTGTACAAAAATTACCAGCAGTCGAAAATTCTCTTTCAACATCTACTCTAGTTGGTGTTACTGTTAGCAATGCGAGATGTACTTTTTCCAAATATTTACCTCTAGTTAAATCCCAAAAATAAATCTATTTCTCGTCGGATTGTTTTGGATATAGCTGATTTCTGTATTGTATTTTGGTTTGTTGAAATTTTTTTAGTTATCGCCAATTCTAGTTTTTGTTCAAGAGACAATTCCTTTTCACTATCGACATTAGTGTCATTATAATCTTCGATAACTGTACCAAATTCTTCTAATGTGGATAGGTTTGTGGGTAAAAATTTTTAAGAAAGTTTATTGTAAATTTGATCAAATTTGAATTGGTTAGTCTCTTTTCTAGAATTCACAGATAAGAATTCTAAATTTCTAGTAAATACCGAAAAAACGGTATTTAAACTTGTGAATACCGGTGTTACGAAATTGTACAAATGGCTCAAAATACCGGTATTGCAATCCCTACCAATGATATCTCACGATGCCGTTATCATTTATTGAGACACATTGCAGAAGAAGTGAAGAAATGGAACACTGGAGAAACACAGTAACTGTGTGCAGATTGTAATAAATGTTTTTACAAAAAAAACACTGTCATTTATGAATTCACACAGGAAGGAAAGAAATTCTTTTCTTTACTGTGTAATAAATGTTTTGCCTTCAAATCCAGTTTGCAAAGATATTATTTCACTTGACACCACAAACTGTCTTCTGAAAAAGAAGACAGTTTGTGGTGTCATGTGAAATAATATTTTTGCAAACTGGATTTGAAGGCAAAACATTTATTACACAGTATATATATGCCATATATATACAGAATTTCTATATATATGCCATATGATGAAAGATATATTTGAAGTTGTTGTTTTTAATGAATTTTATTGTGCTTAAAAAAACAATGAACCAGATAAAAAATATATATATAACAGGGTAAAATGAACATTATATGTTTCATTTTAATTAAATGTTTGGCGTTTTATAGAACAGTTCTATTAACTTGAAGAATAAATTGCAAATGATTTTGTAATCGCTTTTTAATCTATTTGTTCAATTTCTGCTTCCCTCTCCTCTCAAGATCTGATTATGCCAAATGGAAAATGGAATATATTGTTCCATATTATAGAATGATCGTTTTTGATGATTTGCCACCATAAGCTTTACTCATTTTGTAAAAGATTTGTTGTCTTTAATGAACGGAAAATATTTATTTCTGCATATTGGAGATCAGATGGCCAATACTTTAAATGGTTAGTGTATTGGTCATCCGAACGCTATCAATATGTTTGAGCTCAATTTATATTTAATGGACAAAAGTAATTTAATTTTAAGAAATTCAACAAAAAAAGTTTTTTTTAGTATGATAGACTTTATATTATATGATATAGGAGCACTTATTATATTTTCATTTGTGCTTATATACATAATTATTTTTATTTATTTGTTATTATTATTATTTTTTTTTTTTCAGATTTCATATTTGAGCTGTTATAAACACCAGTTAAAATATCTACCTTGAATTATTTGAAAATAAACTTGGTTTTTAAATGTTTTCACTTTTGTTTTTAAATATTGAATTTATTTTGAAATTTTCTTTTAATTTTTATTTATTTTGAATGATTGTTTGACTACAATTTTTTTAAATATTTATCTATATTTTTTGTGTGTGAAATATTTTAAAGTGATTAATATTATTGAAGATTTTTTGGGTCTGAATGGCCGACTAGCGCTCGGTACCAAAGGTTTCGAATTCGAATCCCGTCTGTGCCATGGGTGTTTGTAGTGGTTCGGAATCCAATTTAAGCTGTAGGTTCTGGTTTCATATAACTGTAAGAGTGTCACGGTGCCAAGTGAAACTTCAACCTATGATATCGGACCAAAAGTTCAATACCGGTACTCGATATTTTTTAGATCTTGATACCGGTTTTAATACTGCTAGTAGAAATTTTAGAAAAAGAAAGAAAACACAGGTGTTTTTTTGTTTTATTTTCCAGTTTTATTAGAGAATGTAAATATCACAAAAAAATTTGTAATTTATAAACTATGAGAGTATATAAAGAAAAGCAAAAAAGTAAAGGAACATCTTATTTATTTAAATCACAAAAGAGTGTAAATATCACTATTCAGTCTGTGGTACTATTACAAATTTTTGAAATGTGATCTTAAAAAACATAATGCACCAATTGTACTATCATTAAGTCTGGAACGTAATTTTGTGCAAAAATTACCAGCTGTCGAAAACGCTCTTTCAGCATCCACGCTAGTTGGTGGAACTGTTAGCAATGCGCGATAAACTTTTTCCAAGTATTTAAATCTAAATCCCTCATCTTCAAATAAATCTATTTCTCGTCGGATTGTTTTGGATATAGCTGATTTCTGTATTGTATTTTGGTTTGTTGAAAATTTTTTAGTTATCGCCAATTCTAATTTATTTATGAGTATATATATAATAAATCTGAAAGATATTTTGAACTCTAAAGTATGATATGCAAATACAATGTGAATAACAAACTCACCAATTTAAAAACTATCGAAATATTACACACTTTCTTCACAACTACAACCTTGTTTTCACAGATAAGAATTTATAGTTTTCAGATAAGAATTCTTTCACAGTTAAGAATTCTAAATTTCTTGTAAATACTGAAAAAACGGTATTTAAACTTGTGAATACCGGTATTACAAAATTGTACAAATGGCTCAAAATACCGGTATTCGGTATCCCGGTATACAGGTATTGCAATCCCTAATCACAACAGAGGCTGCCCCCTTTCCCTCCATCCATGAGAAGATTACTCATGGGATGTCTGTCCTGCACTGCAAGACACTGAGGATTAGGCACGTACACACAAAAAAATTTTTCACAAATTAGTTGGTATAATTTTAATGTAATTGTGGAATTTTCTTATACATGCTTGTTTTATTTAATATGCAATCTTTCTTTGTCATTGTAGATTTTTAATTTGCCACAAAATGTAAGAATTTTATGTGTTGCTCAATTTAATAAATTTCATGAATTTTTAAATTCTGATATTAATGCGATTTGTAATTAATATAAACTATTTAAAAAATTTGGAATCACGCAGGCAATTTTGTGAAAACTCGTACTTAAATTTTAATGTAAAAATAATATATATATATTTCTTTTAACTTAGATTTGATTTTCCTCTACTGTTATAGATTGTGTTTTAAATATTGTCTATGAAACGTTTTTGAATATAAGTAAAATATAGTTTGCTAGCATATTCTGGTTTTACACTTTATGTGTTCAATTAATCAATTTGGCAGAGAAACCAAAATATAATTTTCTTTTAAATGTTGGTATTTTCTATTCTAACTAGTTCCTTCTCTTGTTCAGAATATAAATCTTAGCTCTTAAAAAAAACTAAAAAAAAAACTTAGAAATTCTAGAGGAAATTTGTAATTTTAATTTTTGTAAAAGAAATTTCGTTTTTTGACCAATAAAATGATTACGGAACATAAACTGACATGCTTTTGCAAGCCAGTTTTCCAGTCCAAACTACTACATTTTTTAAATTCAGTTATGTATTGTGTTTACTTTGATTTTTTATGAATATTTGATTTGACTTCACTAAGTATGTTTTTTTTTTTATACCAAAGTTATTAAGTATCATTAAAGTTTTAGAATATGCAGTGGGCCCTCTTTGTTACAGGTGGGCTGAAACGTTCGAAGGCTGACTCATAGATGGTGCTACTAGTATTAAATCCATTTGATTTTTAGTTAGCCCTAACCTTCAAAAGACACGTGTATAAATTTGACAGCTGTTGCACTATTAGTATGTGAGTTATAACATTTTTAGTGAAGCAACTTTTGTTAGTTTGAAAAAATGGATAAAAAGGAATTTCGTGTGTTAATAAAGCATTGCTTTTTGTCGAAAAAAAATACTATTGAAGCCAAGGCTTGGTTTGATAAACATTATTCGGACTTTGCACCAGGAAAATCAACCGTAGAGAAGTGGTGTGCTAAATTTAAACGAGGCGAAATGAGCACCGAGGACGATGCACACAGTGGACGCCCCAAAGAGGCTGTTATCGACGAAAACATCAAAAAAGTCCACAAAATAATTTCTGATGACCGTAAAGTGAAGTTGATTGAGATAGCTGAGACCCTAAAGATATCAAAGGAACGTGTTGGACATATCGTGAATGAATATTTGGATATGCGAAAGCTCTGTTCAAAGTGGGTGCCGCGCGAGCTCACAATCGACCAAAAACAACAACGAATTAATGATCTAAGCGGTGTTTGGAGCTGTTCAATCGTAATAAATCCGAATTTTTGCGTCGATATGGGACAATGGATGAAACATGGCTCCATCATTTCACACCGGAGTCCAATCGACAGTCAGCCGAGTGGACTGCACGTGATGAACACTAAAAATGCTATACCTCACATACTAATAGTGCAACAGCTGTCAAATTTATACACGTGTCTTTTGAAGGTTAGGGCTAACTAAAACTCATATGAATTTAATACTAGTAGCATCATCTATGTGTTAGCCTATGAACCTTTCAGCCCACCTGTTATTGTGTTTGTTGGGAACCGTAGAAAGTGAGAAAAATCTTACCTGAGCAGCACGATAAACAAAACAAACTTTGTATCATTAAAAATTGCATTGTGAATCTTTTGTTTTTCTTGCTTGTGTTTGTCGTTCATAAGCTTTTGTAAAACTGTTGCTTTTAAGGGTGAATTAATTTTACTTTGCTAGAAAACTTAATTAACGAAACAAAAACATGTTTGGCCTACGTGTTTGCATGGATTGGGTTTGTAAATTAATTTGATGAATGAAATTTGTACTGTAAGTGTTGAGAAAAAATTGTGTTTAAATATTAATTTTTTTTTTTCCAGATTTATTTAAAGGAGCGTTGAACAATTCCCGGAATTATAGAAAGAAAGGTGGAACACGGTGGGAGTGTGTTTTTTGTCCTTACATTACCAAGCGCAATTATCGGTACGGTGATCATTTGATGAAACATGTCGGAGCAAACACTCTTCGGTGTCCATTGTGTCAGAAATGTTATGCAAAAAGAGATGCTATGCAAACTCATTTGTTAAATCACACACGGGATAAACTCTTTCTGTGTGAATTGTGTGATGAGCGATTCAGATGCAGACGTGACCTTCAAATTCACTATCGGATCCATACCACCCAGTATCAATGTCCAATCTGTAATAAAAATTTTACTCAAAGAAACAGTATAGAATATCACATGAGAATTCACATAAAGAGAAGCAGTATAAATGGTTTGATAAGCAATCCACCCAGTAAACAATCCTGAACAACGAGTATAGCATCAGTAGCTGAGAAAGACAGTACAAGTAAGTGTTCAATCTGTATTAAAAAGAGTATTTGCAAATTCATACAGGGCAGGAACCCTTTTCTTGTTCAATGTGTTATACTGCTATGCCCAAAAAGTAAGACCAATTATTATTATTATTTTTTTCAAAAACCCTATTTATTCTTCAAAATTTATTTCATCGTCTTCACAGTAATCCCCTCCGGACACAAGGCACTTATGTCAACTTTTTTTCCAATCCGCAATGCATGCTAAAAAGTCATCGGCAGGGGATGGCTTTCAAAGCTCGCAGCGATTCACGTTGAATCTCTTCGATCGACTCAAACGGTGTCTCCGCACTGGTCTTTTGAGTTTAGGGAGTAGCCAGAAGTCGCACGGTGTGAGTACGGCCGTTATGAAACGATATGGGTTTCATTTTTGACGAAAAAGACGAAGAATCAATGCAGTGTGAGCTAGCGAATTCAGTGTTTTCCGAACCAATCGAAATTTGACGCGTTTGAGGCCCAAAGTGGAATTGATCGATTCTTTTGAAATTCCAACATCATTAGCAAGGTCTCTAATTGTAAATCGATGGTTTGCAAGCACCAAATCTTTAATATGTTTGGACGTGAGCTTCGTCGGTTGACGGGGATGGTCGTCCAGAGGACGCGTCTTCAACACGTTCTCTGCCTTCTTTGAACTGCTTTTACCACTTCTAAACATTTCTTTCCGATATAGGAATGCTCACAGAATGCCTTCTGCAATAATCTATAAATGTCCGCAAACAAAATTTAATGCAAGTTCTTTGCTCAATTAATTCAGATATTTCAAAAATCGCCGAAATCAGTTTTAGCGCCTCACAAAGCCAAGCGTAACTCAGACACTAATGAACATTTTGACTTGAAATTTCACACAGATGTCAAGGACAGTGCCAGCAACCTGAAAAAAAATTGAAATTTCATAAGCCCCGGGAATTTTAAATTGAAAATTGGTCTTACTTTTTGGACACAGAAGTAAATGTTTTACTACAAATCGCAGAATGAAAAACCATTATTTTACTCAGCACAAGTTGTTTGGTTTTTGGTATAGATGACCTGTGACAGGGTGGCGACAAAACCGGGGAATTTTCTAGATCTAGAAAAAAAAATGAGTTAAATTTGTAAAAAATATTTAAAAATCAGGGAAAATTGCATGTCCCTGATCGACGTTTTCGCGTTATAATTTTTCTAGACCTGAAGCTTAATGTCGCCTAGTTAACTATCATAGCAACAACAGCAACCCGGGACAGCGTTCTTTCAAGAGTATTGCGACTTTTTGGAATTTCATTATGATAAAGTGATGATTGTGGCTACCCTAATGAAACTTTCGGAAAGAACAGTTTTCTTTTTTTTTCTTTTATTAATTTTTATTTGCTCAGCTTTTATCAATGTTTATTTATGTCATGAGTTATGTATTTCATGACTTATGCTATCTTTGAATTCAAGATAGATTCATTATTTTGTTAAAATTCCCAGTATTTGTTTCATGTTAGAAATATAATGTACTGTTTTAATAGATTTTTTTTAGGATGTTCATTCTTTTTTTTTTTTTTTTTTTTTATTAAATTTCAGAAATATATATATAATTTTTTTCAAACAAAATAAGTGATAAAAGTGTTTTTAGTAATATATACTGTACACGGTACTTACGTGTTAACGCCATCGCAGCTACAGATTTGGCGGTTTTTAAGTGGCGCCAATCTACACTTAAAATTTTTGTGACAAATCATAAAATATATAAAACACTTTATTTAAAATCAAAACACTTTCAAAATTCAAAACACTTTATTTAAAAACAAAGTAGTCAATTGAATTTCGGTGGAAAATGGGCCGATATAGAGTTTAACATAGATTCAAAACAGTCTCTATTTTGGCGCATTGGCATAGCTCTTTATTGGCGCAACTTCTGCTGCGGTGGCGTTAATACGTAAGTACCCTGTACACATACAGTGATTATGAATAGGGAAAAGCCAGATAATTAATATGATTTAGGAGCCATTAATCAAGTAAACATTGTAAGTTTAAACTGGGAAATTTTTTTCTGCAGGTTCTGTAGTCACTCTGTATAATAAAAGGTTTTTTTTTTTTTTTTTTTTTTTTTTTTTTTTTTTTTGAGGAAGGCAGAGAGAAAATGAGTAAAATGAAAATGACATGGTTCATAAAATTAAATTTAAAAAGTATTATAAGATTAGATACTAATAAAATAATCTATTATATATGCTTTGTTATTGTTAAGTACATAAAATGATTCATATACTTGTCATCATTAGCATTTTTTATTATTATTCAAGACGATTTTGGTGTTATCTCTTATAACTCATGACTTCTTTCTCTCTGAGCTAATTTTATAAATTCTTTGACTTAGTGTTTCATATTGGTTAGCATATCTCATAAATATATTACATAATATTATAAGGCATTTTAGCATTTTGTGAAGTACAATAATAATATACAATTAATTCATAATAATATCATATGTTGTGTATCGCTACAAGACTAAGGGGCACTGTCAGAACAAACCCCGAAATGTACGACCTACAGTTCTCACCATCAGGGACCGGCGGGTGCTCGGCAGGGAGATTCGAAGTAACCGTCAAACATCCATGGATAACATCGCTAATGAGTTTAGATAAGCCACAGGTGTGGGCGTTTCGACCAAGACTCTTCGTATCGAGGCCCATAAGTTAGGTTACACTGGTCGTTCGGCGGCCCATAAGCCTTTGATTACGAAAACCAACTAGAAAGCGCGCCTTCGATGGGCCAAAGACCACCGTACTTGGACTCTGGATGACTGGAAACGCGTCCTTTGGAGTGACGAGTCACGATTTACCCTTTTTCATTCCGATGGACGGGTTTGGGTATGGCGTTTACCAGGAGAACGCCTTTTGCCCGAGTGTATCGTCCCAACTGTAAAGTTTGGTGGAGGAGGATTGATGGTATGGGGCTGGCCCACTGGTGAAGGTTGATGGTGCGATGAATGCCGATAGATACTGTGATATTCTCGACAATCATGCCCTTCCTACCTTGTGGGCAACGTACGGTATGGATGATTGCTGGTATCAAGACGACAACGCAACATGCCATGTTGCAAGGAGGACTCTTGATTGGTATGTGAACAACAACGTTAAACGCATGGAGTGGCCGGCGCAGAGCCCTGCTCTTAACCCAATTGAACATCTCTGGGACGAATTGGATCTCTGGGACGGTTGAGGGCCTGCACCCCACTTCCCAAAAGCAAGCCTGAACTATGGAACTTCCGGTTAAACATTTGGAAGGAAATTCCTCTTGCCACTATGGCTAATTTAGTGGAAAGCATGCCCAGAAGGATTGCAGTTGTGATCGCAGCCAAAGGAGGCCCTACCTCCTATTAATTTTAATAAATATGGGTTTATGTCGTTATAGTGTCGTGTCCCGTCACTTTCTTCCACATAGTGTATTTTTCTGTCAACAACCAAGCAATTCATTTATGTGCTAGGAGCCAATCAATGGATACCATATTTGTCATCTAAATCAAGGAGTATGTTTTCACTCTATTAACATTTCTTTTTATTTTATGAACAAACTAATTTGGATTTTTTCTTTGAAACACTAAGGGACTGAAATAAAAATGATATTCTTTAATATTGTAGCTGTTATATTTTATAAACCCTTATAATATTTTACTTTGTGTGCATGTACCTACATTTTATTCTTTCCTTATAGTTTTCATTTGTGTACTGTTATAAATTCCTCTTAAAGTATGTATCCTGATTCATTTGAAATAAAGCCTGCTTATTTTATTGTTTTCATTTTCCATAATTTTGGAACATGAAATTTCTTGTGAGATTTTCTTAATCTGAATTCAACAAGTTACTGATGAGCAAGAAATTATGTTGATTAAATAAAACCTTTATTTCTTTCAGATTCATCTGAAGAAGTATCGAACAATACCTGGAGTTGTACAAAAGAAAGCCCAAAACAGTGGGAGTGTGCTTTTTGTCGTTATTTTACCTGCCTATTCTTCAACAATTTCTTTTCTTTTCAAACATTACTTTGTAAAATACTTTATTTTGCTTTGATTGTTATATATTCTAATATAATAATAATAATGTTTTAACAATTAACACAGTATGTTTCAATCGTATTTTATAGTATTTGTTGTCATTATTCATTGAATCAATGCTTCTGAACTTGCCATATTTTCGGTTTTGGAGCCATTCGATGGTTAGATCACTAACATTTAAACTCAAGCAGTATGTTGAGTCTCACAATATTGTTACAACAATATTCTTCACAATATTGTTCTTTGCATGTGTATTGCATACAGTATTCTTATAGATTTCTTATAAGTATATTTTTATATATATAGTATTCTCGTATATATTGTATATAGTATTCTAATATATTGTATTCTTTCATACATATGTTGTATTCTTTCCCACGCAAAATATGTTCCTCAAATCATTTAAAAGTAAACCTGGATTTTGAATGTTCTTGTTGCTAAGAATTTTAAAATATTCAAAACTGCAGGAAGGATAAAGAAAAATTGTTAGCTGTTAAAAAATACAAAATGTATTAATAAATACATCCATTACTCATGTGTATTCAATTCAGTAATGGTTGATTTATTAATGTGCAATAAATAAAATTATTTTATTATCTATATATTAAATAAAAAAATTATTTGTAACATTCTATTCCAATTCTTATTTTCTTATTGAAATTGTGTGTGTGTTTTAATAAATTAGTTTCATATTGAATTTACTACCATATTGAAATGGTTGAGTTTATTTAATTTTGGTATGAGTCATGTGACTTTCATATATATTTGGTGTTTCATACCATTCATATGATTGCTAAATAATATAAAATTAATTAATAAAAAAAATTTGAAAACTGAAGAGGAACTTTTATTGTAAAAATATACTGCCATGAACTGCTACAAAAAACATTTCTCTGATTTACCACCTCTGCAATAATGCAATTTTTAGTTAATATAATCTAATCCAAAATTTTTGAAACTATGCAGGTAAATTTGTGAAGTTTTGAAAAAATAATTATATATCTAAGTTAGATTCGATTGTCCTTTAATGTTATAGATGCATTTTAAATATTAGTTGTTTGCTAATATGTTCTAGATTCGTAGTTTATGTATTTAAATTTTGAAATTCGTCACAGAAGTCAAAATATTTTTTTTTTAATCTCTGCATCTTGTATTCTAATTAGTTCCTTTTCAGGATATATATGTCTTTGTTTTAAAAATACAAAATTAAAAAACTCTGTGTAAAATTTATAATTTTCAAATTTTTTTTTTTTTTTTTTTTTGCTGATAAATTGACATCAATATAAACTGACATTTATTAAATTAGACAGTTTTCTAACGAAGTCTTTCTTTTTATTATTATTAAATTCAATTATATGTTATGTTAAGTTAAATTCAATTATAGTATATGCAATGTTTTGAAAAAGACTTGCTGCTAAAGCAGTCGTTGTCTTTGCATAGTGGTTGTGCCATTAAAGGCCTAAGTAATTAGAAACATTGCAGGGGCAAGTCCAATCCTTCAGAGGATGTTTTCTTGAATATTCGTTGTCTTCAAAACCGTGGCGCAAAGGGAAACTGAAATAGTAAGTGTGTGGCCAAGAAAACCCAACTTCTCAATGGAATTTCTGATACTAAATTAAATGAGAAACGTGCAAATGTACTGCGGTTCTACTTTACATTTCAGTGTATTCTAATTTTCTTTTGATTCTTGAAAAATTGCAGTAAACTATGTAGAATAATTAGATTGACTAGGTGCATAGTTAGATTTATTCACGAAGAAATAAAAATGGAAGGGGAAAAGTATTTTAATTGTAGAAGAACTACCTTTGATTTAAAAAAAAAAAAATTCAACGGACATTTTACTGATGAAATTAAGAGTTTAAAATCGTGAGAGTTGGTATCCAAAGTCTCTAAAATGTATAAATTTATTATTTTCTAAGGTATGGAGTACTACGATGCGGGGGTAGTCCTCAAAAGTCGTTTTTTAGGAACAGCATCCTATAATTGTTCCTCCTAAAATTCATTTATCGTGATTCATATGATCGAATTCTGCACACAAGGAAAGTTAATACTCTCGTGTTTCTTCGTGGAAAATATTGAATAATAAGATCCAAACAAAACGTTGAATGAATTATTAAATATTATAAAATCTGTCAGCGTTACAAAATCCAATCTGTCCGAGCCGTGGTATTCTTACCACTTCATCCAAATTGGAACGAACTAATCATCTTTTTGATGTTGCGGAATTGAATTACCCTTGTACAGTTTCGTCAAAAATGGAAATATTATATCCTGTTATTTATATGCACAGTATTTAGAGTAATTCATCAATATATAACGAAAGATCGTATAACTAAATCCTTCCTTCTTGCTTGTATTCGTCGATTTGTTTAAAGAAAGATTGTGCTCTGTTATATATTTTGAAATGCCCGCACATTCAAGACTTTGTCAAGTATTAAGCCATCCTGAAGTAAAATATTAGTGTCTTCAGAAAGCATTCAGTGGTAGTATATTATCTAGCGAGGAACTTTTTGGGACGGATTCCATGAAAGATTAGTACGGGCTTTCAATGGTATATTAAGAAAAAATCTTGGTCGAACTTCCCTTGTTACTGACAAATTAGAAACTTCACTAATAGAAATACAGAGTGGCCATAAAATAACTTTCTCTGTTTGGAGGCATCTGCAGCTAAAACTGATGAACAAAATGAAACCAAATTTCTTACACAGACTGTGAAAGGCAGGGTTTGGTTTGGTTTGTCGCTCCACGGTCATCTTGTGCACACTTTAGGCTAAACAGACCGGGACCTACAATTTAACGTGGATTCCGAACCACCAACAAACATCCATGCCACCGCCAGGATTCGAACCTGAAGCCTTCGGTAGTGAAAGGCATGGGGAAATGATTTCCGCAAACAAGTACCAAAAATTGCCGATGGGAAAGATTTTTGTGTTAATGTCACTATGAAATTTCCACAATCTAGATAGATTTTTCAAATTTCCTAGTTCATGCGTGATTTTAGAGCTGATGAAAACGAGGACATTTTAATGAATACACATACAATGAATTGTGTCAAGTTTCATTATGTTCGAATAATTAAAAAACAATATGAAGAAATGAATAACAAGAATATGAAATTCATGGGAAAATAATATTTTATTAATCAAAATTAGCGTCCACAGTACCACGTGCAATGTTTTCAATGTGCTGATCTCTCCTGTATTCAAGATGTTGCATCCAATATACCAAAATACAATCTTAAAGGTTCTGTAATAAACCGAGATTATGTAGTAGGACTCCATCTTGCTTAAAAAATGTCGTGTTCAAGCTACACTATCTGGAAGAAAGTGACGGGACACCCCTCGAAAAGTCGACAATACAGCTGACACATGCGCTATAATAGGTATCACGTGTCAGCCATATCCTATAAATACTCTGTGGAGTCGACTAGAGTTGTTTTTTGTCAAGATGCCGCCACGGGGAGAGTTGTCTGAGTTCGAGAAAGGTGTGTTGGTTGGATTGCGTCTTGCCAAGGTGTCAATTAGGGAGATATCCCGTCTCCGTAGCTGCTCAAAATCAACTGTAGCACGTGTTGTGTGGCGCTACAAGACTGAGGGACACTGTCAGAACAAACCCCGAAGTGGACGACCTACAGTTCTCACCAGCAGGGACCGGCGGGTGCTCGGCAGGGAGATTCGAAGTAACCGTCAAACATCCATGGATAACATCGCTAATGAGTTTAGACAAGCCACAGGTGTGGCCGTTTCGACCAAGACTCTTCGTATCGAGGCCCATAAGTTAGGTCACACTGGACGTTCGGCGGCCCATAAGCCTTTGATTACGAAAACCAACAAGAAAGCGCGCCTTCGATGGGCCAAAGATCACCGTACTTGTACTCTGGAGGACTGGAAACGCGTCCTTTAGAGTGACGAGTCACGATTTACCCTTTACCGTTCCGATGGATGTGTTTAGGTATGGCGTTTACCAGGAAAACGCCTTTTGCCCGAGTGTGTCATCCCAACTGTAAAGTTTGGTGGAGGAGGATTGATGGTATGGGCCTGTTTCTCCTGGTATGGGGCTGGCGCACTGGTGAAGGTTGATAGTGTGATGGATGCCGATAGATACTGTGATATTCTCGACAATCATGACCTTCCTACCTTGTGGGCAACGTACGGTATGGATGATTGCTGGTATCAAGACGACAACGCAACATGCCATGTTGCAAGGAGCACTCTTGATTGATATGTGAACAACAACGTTAAACGCATGGAGTGGCCGGCGCAGAGCCCTGATCTTAACCCAGTTGAACATCTCTGGGAAGAATTGGACCGTCGGTTGAGGGCCTGCACCCCACTCCCCAAAAGCAAGCCTGAACTATGGAACTTCCTGTTAAACATTTGGCAGGAAATTCCACTTGCCACTATGGCTAATTTAGTGGAAAGCATGACCAGAAGGGTTGCAACTGTGATCGCAGCCAAAGGAGGCCCTACCTCCTATTAATTTTAATAAATATGGGTTTATGTCGTTACAGTGTCGTTTCCCGTCACTTTCTTCCACATAGTGTATTTGCTACAATTCTGTAATGACAAATGTTTCCATCATTTGCAGATATTTCTTACCAATAATAGTGTAGATAATTGAACTTGCTACCACGTAAGCACTAGGAGATTTGAAAATCTGCCTAGATCACGGACGGGCAAACTTTTTCGGACACGGGCCAAAAATCGAAAAAGAAAAAGTTTGGCGGGCCAAGATAAATTTTTCTAAAATGTTTAAAAACAATATACAATTATTACAATTTAAATATGTTAATGAGATGAATGAAATTGTGGTTTCATTTTTAAAAGCTCCTTATATTGAGGTTCGATGTGAGATGTAGTCCGAAAGCCATTCTGTATCTTTTAACATTTCGCACTCCGTAGAACCCTTTTTCGCATGGAAGAGCGGCACAATTTTGTCTTTCAGCTGCCAAACTCGCTCGAAAACACATCCTGAACAGAGCCACCTTACTTTCGTGTAATACAGTAAATCAGAGTGTTCAGATTGCACGGATTGAAAAAAAAGCTCGAAATTGCCTGTGAGTAAGCCCACGAGATCGAATAGTATTTACAAGCTTCACAACTTCATCAAACTTGGGTTTCATATTCAATGCAAATTTACACAGAGCATCTTGATGTATAACACAATGTAGAAAAACAACATTGTGCCCGGGATAGTTTTGATTAAAGAGTCCAAGAAATCCAGTTTTCTTTTCCTGTAATATTTGGTGCTCCATCGGTCGTAATATTACATATATTTGTTATAGGCACTTTCAAAGTTAAATGTCCTTCGTGAAATTCACAAAAAATATCACATTCCGTTGTAATTCCCTTTAAAGAACGCATGCTCGCCAGTTCCTCGGTAATTTCAAAGTTCTCATCAACACACCTTATAAATAATACTAATTGAGCAGTATCATTTATATCAGTGTTTTCATCCATAGCTATTGGGAAAATTTAAACTGGCCAATCTTTGACTCTAATTGTAATGTCAAATTTTTATCGATGACTTCGATTCTAGAAGTAACCGTTTTTCGAGATAAGCTTACAGTCACAAAATTATTTTTCTTGTCTGGACATAAAACATCACAAACGTGGAGCATGCATTGTTTAACAAACTCCCCATCACTGAGATCTTTATTATTTTGAGCAATATTGTATGCTACAATGTAACTTGCCCGTGTAACTGCTTCTTGGATACTGTTTACCTTCTTGAAAAAAGTTTGTTGGCCTGATAATTTTTTTACAAAGACTTTCTGCATTTTGTTTTCTTTCATGTTCGCACATTGCTTCGTAATTGGAATTCTTATGCTTAGATGTGAAATGACGGAAAATTTTGTATTCTTTGAAGACTGCTACAGCTTCATTGCAAATGAGACACACTGGTTTACCTTTTACAACTGTTAAAAAATACACTCATGTCCATAAATTAAGGATAATGAAGTTCAGGCAAAGAAAGAGACAGAAGCAAAACAAATTTGACTTATTTGTAAAGTCTATTTATTAAACAAAAGGTAAAGAGCAAAAAAAGATGCTATATGTTTGACATAATTAATAAAAATTGCGATTTTTACTCCCTCGAGCAAATTTCAAAAAAGAACCTATTTACAAAAAACAGTATAACATGGTTAGTATGATGGTTAATATGGAGTATGTCTCCCGGACGATGCAATACAGGCCTTACAACGCCTAGGCATGCTGAGTATCAAATTATCAATCTGATCTTGGGGAATATTACATCACTCATCAAGCAATGCCCTCCGAAGTTCCGGTTGACAGGTGGGAGGGGGTTACGGGCTGCAATTCGTCGGCCAAGCATATCCCACACATGCTCTATTGGATTCAAGTCTGGTGAGTATGCTGGCCAATCCATACGGGTGATATCCTCCAATTGAAGGCATTCGTCTACAATGTTTGCACGGTGAGGACGGGCGTTGTTATCCATAAAAAGAAATTCAGCACCCATGGCGCCCCGAAACAAACGTACATGTTGTTCCAGAATGACATCCCGATAGATGTGGCCTGTCATCGTTATACTCTGAACATGCATGTCAGTTCTGGAACCAAGAATAATTCCTCCCCAAACCAGCCATCCTGCACCACCGTAACGGTGTCGTTCAATGGTGTTCTCTTAGTGGTAATGGGTACCTGGCGCTCTCCACAGGAAAGTTCGGCGAGAATCAGACTGCAAACTAAACCTGGACTCATCGGAAAACATCACACCAGACCACTGTTGCGGTGTCCACAATGCATGCTCTCTACTCCAGGTTAATTTCAGGCGACAGTGAGTTGCGGTAAGTGGAACACATCTGACAGGCCTACGAGCATATAGACCAATGTGCCCTAAGCGTCTGTACACGGTGTGCCTTGAAACTGTCGTACCGGTAGCTGAAGAGAGCTGACAAGACAGGTCTGATGCTGTGCTCCGTCTGTTTCTTTTGGCAGTAACTGCTAAATACCGGTCCTCATTCGGCGTTGTAACTCGGGGGCGACCTGTGCTGTAACATCTACTCACATTACCATCATCTTGGAATCGTTGCCAAAGCCTGGAGATGACACACTGGGCGATTCCAAGTTCCTCGGATACTTCCAGCTGGGTACGTCCACATTCCAGTCGTCCGATAATTCTACCACGTAAAAAATCATCCAAATGCTGCCTTTGTACCATAATTATGCGGTTATTGCACTTTTAATGCGCTTGTGAACAATTTTACTTGTTTGCCACCATTCCTCTCTTACACTCTCGTCATTGTGCCGTACTATCCGCGCCATCTGGTGGTTTCCTGTAATTTGCATATTCTTCTTCAAGATGTGTGTGATAATTCTACAGGTGAAATTTTTATTTTAGAGTGCAATTTCTGTGTGATGCTGAATTATCCTTAATTTAAGGACATGAGTGTATTTCCAGGTCCATTCATCACTCTGAATCAACTTTACGTTTTTTAGTAAGAAAGCGATAGCGCTTGTTGGTGCCAATCTACAGCTATAAATAACAAAGAACTTCCGCTTTTAACACTTTACAGATTGAAAGCTGTCTGTGCTTGCTATTTCCGTCGATTTATGTTTTGTAGAACAAAAATAGAGAAAGTAAAAAGATCATCAGTCCTTTGAAAAAAAAGGAAGAAAAAATAATAATATTTAATCAAATTATAAAAGGAGATGGATATTTAAAAACTTTTTTAAGTTTAGTAAATTACTAAATGCACAAAAATAAAATAAGACTTCATTAATGTAAGGAAAATAGGAACGAAGTTCTCCACAAATGATGGCAGTAAGAAAATCGACCACTTCCCTAAATCCTACAGGGAAAAATCCCTTTCTACATCACCAATATCGTCTGGCCAATCTCCAAAGGGAAGAATCCTCTCTGCAATAACCCCAGTCGGCATCGTTGTAGTTGTTATGATTTCTGTTTACCATTAAATAAAAAACAGTAATAAATAAAATAATTTAATAATTATAATAATAATAAAGACCTCTTTTTTTTTTTTTTTTTTTTTTTTGGCAAGCTCTCCATTTAGTCTTACCATTTTCTACTCAGCAATGTGTTCTTCATTCTTCAAAGGACTATTACCAGACAGGAGCTAACGGCTGCTTCGCAGCCAAGGAGCTCCACGAAATACAAATCAGTCAGTCTGTTTACCATTTGTTATTTCTCGTAACGTAACGGTAGGTGTTTAGTTGGAGTACCAGGGAATTTCCCGTACCTCCATATCAATAATTATTATTAAAAACAAATTTTAAATCCAAAAGATGAGCTAAAGAAAGAATATTAAACGAGCCCACGCTCGGAGAGAATTTACAGTAGTAAAAAGGTTAGTAAATATAAAATTTAAAATAATAGTTCACAAAAGTTTTTAAAAATAAGAACTGTGGCAATTAAAAGGAGTTAAAAAAATAACCGTTACGAAACCACGAAAACTTCTGGCTGGCTGAAGAGAAAAAGAAAAGGAAAGGGGAGGGCAGAGTTATAAACAAACCAAAACTATATCGTTTCGAAGTTCTGCGTTGGAGCGACCTTGAAAGAAAAGAGCGATTCTGAAGCTATCAAAATAAACTACAGTGATTCTAAACTAAAAAGGGTTCTTCTTTTTGAATCGGAGAATGAAGTACACATCAAAACGAGAGAGTGAAATGTCTGGCACAGAGCTTTTTCACCCCGGGTCAAAGTGTCGTTATTTCTCTTTTATAATTTTAATGACTATAAATAATACTAATTAATAAAAAAAAAAAAAAAAAAAAAAAAAAATTAAATAAAAAACAGTAATAAATAAAATAATTTAATAATTATAATAATAATAAAGACCTCTCTTTATTTTTTTTATTTTTATTTTTTTTGGGGGGGCAAGCTCTCCATTTAGTCTTACCATTTTCTACTCAGCAATGTGTTCTTCATTCTTCAAAGGACCATTACCAGACAGGAGCTAACGGCTGCTTCGCAGCCAAGGAGCTCCACGAAATACAAATCGTCATCGTCTGTTTACCATAAATCCTTCCTCCCCGCCCCTCAGAATTTGATGTTCTAAATTTCTTCTGTCATTTTATATCGTTTTCAGTTGAGTGAGATTTGAGATTGACATTTTTAACTGTGTTGTAATTTGCTTGAATTTGTCAAAACCAGGTGCTTTTTTGGCGCCGGTTTTCTTTGTTTTTGTTGACAAACATACATATTTAGTTAATTTATAAAGAAAAAATAATAACTGGAAATATAAAGTATTTATTTTAACTATTATAAAACGATTTGTATATCATTTGATTTTATAAAAAATGTTTAATTCATTTGTAGATTTCATTTATAATGCGGATTTTCAACGTTTTGTTAATTAACATTTCTTTGTAGGAATTCTCTCTTTTTTACTGTTAATGAATTTTTAAATGATAATCACATGTTTTGTTACTTTCCTTTGACACTATTTCAATAAAAAAATTGAATAAATATTTGAATTTTGTACACTTTTGACTTGTCAACTTATTTTAAAACAATACATTTTCTGATTTTGCTTTATAACTCTCTGTACATGTTAAAATTTTAATTTAAATGCAGAAATATTTTATTGACTTATAGTCAATTAGGAAATATTGAAACTTTTTTTTTTTCCAGGTAATTTTTACTACTCCACCAGCTTAATTTTATACTACTGGAAGTACTATTCTATGCTTTAAATAATGATAAATAAATAAATTATTTGTTTTAATCTCATCTCATACATAAAATTTTATGTAAGTATTTATGTAAAACATAATTATCAATAAATGTAAAATAGCAATTAAGTGTAATAAAAAGAAATAAATTAAAATACAGAAAAAATTCTAATTGACTTTATAAATGAGTGAAAAAAAAATTACTTAAATTTCAAAACAATATAAAATGGGCAGAAAAGTGGATTTTTGGCATTTAAATGGAGGAATAATATGAATTTCTGTAATTTAATTTACTATTTGTAACAAATTGATTTTTTTTTCTGCTAATAATTCAAGATGAAACACTACATCCTGTTTCTTGTGCATCTACTTTTTATTATTGATTAAAAAATTGTTTCAGAATTTAGCCTTTAACAATTTAAATATTTTACTGAAGTTGCATTTCAGTAAACTTTCTCTTGTAAATATTTGTTTTCTTAATTTCCTTGATTTATCATGTATTCATATGTGTAAATTTTTAGGAAGAAATCTGATACCTTTTGATTAATTTCGTATACATAAATTCAATTATATTTGTGATAATGCATAACATATGAATGCTGATGTACATTAATCTGTTTTTAAATAGCTGCTTACATATTGTATTAATATTAAAAAGTAGAACAAAACAAGAATTAAATGTTGTCATTGAATTGAAACAAAACTCCTATCACAAGTTGAGTCTCCAGATAGATAACATTTGTAACTTGTTGTTTTCAATGCAATTTTATTATTATAAGAAAGCATTGAAAATTGGGTTATTTCCCTCTCCTTCTTTTTACAATCTGGCTGTGATTTATTAAAGTAACTTAACATTTTGAGAATCAAAATCCTAAAAATTATGAATTAATAAAAAATCCTAAAAATTGTTTTTTTTTAATGTATGACCAAATAATAGTTCTCAGTTTATTATTAAATTTTCATTACATTTACATCAAATTATCCCATCTGATGTACTCTGTGCAATTCACTTATACCAGTATTTCTTTTAATCCTTGAAATATTTTTAAGTGATTTTGACCAATTCGCAAAATAGGGGCATTGGGATTTGATGATTTTTTTTTTTTTTTTAAAGTAATTCTTCCCATTCGAATTAAAAAAAAAAAAAAATTTGAAAAGGAAAAATTACTTGCAATATTGCATTAATACAATTAATGATCATGAAGTGGAAATATTAAATGCAAAAATATAAAGTTGCCTAGTGCCATATATTATGATTCTGCCTTGGTCTTGTATGTTTTTTGCAAAAATTCATCTACAAGAAGGTATTGTTAGCTGTATAGATTATTTTTAATTTTTCAAAATAATTCGTGAGTAATATCATAAGAATTCACTTGTTTTCTATGCTTTCAAACAATATAAAACATTCAAACTGTATTCTTTGTCACCAGTTTAGAAATCTATATATAACTTTATCACAGAGCATTTATGGTACATTCTCGGCCTTTCTTGAATATACATCTGAAAGTTCTTTTTGATTAAATTGTTGTCTTCAAAGGCTTTTACTTTTGTAAGATTTTATTTCATTTTTGCCGTTTCTAATGGACTTTTTTACAGGTACTTAAACAAATTAGCATACTGATAAAACAACTTCAACTTTTGGAAATGCATTGCTTTTGCAGGAGAACATTTATATTTTAAATCTAATTATCTAAAGAAATCAAGGTTTAAAAAATATTTCTTTTAATAACCTTTTTGAAAATTTTAACTTCTTTTTAGATTGTTCCAATTTTATTTACTTTACTAATGAAAGAAAAGTACATAATTTTACGTATGCACATCATTGCATAACCAACATTATGACTTCAATCCAGAAAAATAATATTTGATGCACAATTTTAAAAACTATGTTATGCTGAATGATTAGTAAAATAAGAAGAAATTTCTTTTGCTGCTAACATTCAACCAAAATTTATTTATAGGATTTAACTGTGCTTTTGTAATGTGACATTAATTTTTGAAATATGGTAGCGATTCTATAATCTGACACTCACCAATCCAATGCCTCCAAATGCTAACAGATTCTTCTGGTGCTAATATCGCCAAGTAACATATTGGAACATGTGACTTAGCAATGAGTTATTGTTTTGTGTTAAAACTTGAATTCTTTCCCCCTTAGCACCCTTATGTTGGTTCTTATTTGATCTTCAACACATTTTCTATTTAACTAGCTACTACTCAGTACTTTTATTGTGTTACAAACTGTACATATATGTATATATATTGTATTTTTGCCATAGTTTCCATTAAAGTTCAGATGTAGTACAATGCAGTGTATATTTTTTTATTGACAATCTATGTCTGTCGTCTATAATCAAACAGATCTAATCCCATAGACATTAGATTAAAGAGTAAAATTGTAAATTTTTGGTTCTTTAAAAAAAATGTATATTTCACTATACTTCAGTTTATACTATTCTTTTTCCAGAAAATATTATAACATATTAAAAAAAAATAATTTGTTAGTTTTTATTTATTAATATTTATTCTCACTAAATCCTTTTTTTTTCCTATGAAATTTAGTATTTACGAAATATATTCTGCAGTAGAAATTATTTGATGTATATTTAACTTGAATATCAAATTTCTATTTATATCATTATGTAAACTTATACCATACCATATATTATACCATTACGTCAAATTGGGTGACTTATGAATTTTTTGTATCACTTATAAATTTCCAATCTTAAATATTTGTTGCAATCTCTAATATAAAATGTGAACATATAATCTTACTATTACATGTATTTTTCTATATTCTATAAGTAATATCTTTCTGTTACATGTTTTTTCTTTTTGATTTTACTTTACATCCCAAACTGATCTTGGAGGAAAGCCTAGAAAATTATTAAACTAGGCTTTTCGTTTTTTCTTTTAATACTGGTTGTGAGAAAGTTCTGATACATACATGTGAAAAGCTTCATAAATGTAACATCAGTGGTTGATATTTTTCTGATTAATCAAATCTGTAAAAATATATAGTTCATTTACCTCATATAAGAAGATAAGTAGAAAACATTTTATTTTAATGGAATCCTTTTTAATTTTACTGCTTTTTTGTCCATTGTTCATGTTATAGTGATGTTGTTTTTCTAAAATTACTTAATGGATTTGAATGATTTTTTAATATGGATTAAATACTTTTTTTATGATAAACTACGAATTATGTTTAATTTTCAGAATCTTGAAAAATATTTCTTGATGAAATTTTTTATTTTGCTAATGTAATTTTTATTAGATTTTATTTTCTTATTTAACTTCTTAGATTTACAAAATAAAAAATAAATTATCTTCTTATATATATTTTGCAAAATAATCAATTAGTAAATAAGTCCTTTTGAAATTTTATTGATAATATGTATCAGTTGTGTATCTCCTGGAAATTAAAACATATTTTTATCAAAATTATAAAATATTTCAAAAATGAAAGTGCAATTATAATTGTTGAATTTGCTTTTTTTTTATTGTAGGTTTTTTGTATGTAGATATGTATATTTTATTTATTTATATTAAGAATTTTACTTTTTTCTGTTTCAATGGTTATTTTTTTCTGGGTGTAAAATAAAATTTTCCTTTTTCGTTTCATTCTTTAATATTATCTAAATTTTATTGTAATATAATAAGTTTTAAAATTGCAATATATGATAGAAATTATAGTGATACCTCAATGTACATCCTTAATCTGTTTCAGTTCCTTAAACTCATAGGAAACTTCTTCATAAGGAGAAAAAGAAAAGCAATTCAGTTCTCATAGGGGAAAAAAATACTGTTATTATACATTGACAGGGATGTATAAAATAATTTAAACACTGATTGATATTTAAAAAATACATGCAAAATCAAATAGGAAATTTTTATTTATACAGGTAAGTTTTATTTATTTATTTTTTTTTTTCTGTCTCTTTTCCCTGCCTGAACCCAGTTCAAGATTAGCAGATCTTACATTTTCAAAAATCTACTTTGATATTTTGGAAATCTGACATTATCTAGTCATTCTAGACAAAGCGTGGATGGCTTGTTTAGGTTTTGCTGGGGTTAATACATCTCTACAAAGATTTTGGTATTCATCCATTCGGTAAAGAATTTGATGCACTTAAGTAGTATTCCCAACAAAGGCTGTATATGAAAAAGTTACAAAAAATAATTTATTTGAAAAATCTTAAATGTTAGTATTTTAATAGATGTACAATTATTACTGTCTAACAGATACTGTTAATAGATGTACAATTATTACTGTCTAACATTTAAGAGCAAAAGTTTTTTTTAAAACAATTATTTTTTATCAACAAATTGTGTGTAATAGTTTCAATAGTTGTCTTTTTATAGCTATCAATAATTTTATATCTATTTGTTCTTTCTATTATTTAATTCTTTATATAAAAATGTTCTTCATCATTATCATTGTTTCATGGTTATAATATTTTCCTATAAAAATATACTAAATTTTCTTAGTAGAAGGCAGAGAATAAATGCAGCCAAGTTTTAATATTTGTCAAAAATCTTGGTAGGAGTTATGGCAATATGAAGTGATAAACTTTACTAGAAACTCTAAAAAAAAGTTTGTTTTAAAGAACATAAGTCAGTTGTTAAGTCGCATTCACATAGCAGTAAATGTATCTCAAAATGTTAAGAAGTGTAATAAAAAAAATTGTAAAAGATTGAAAATTCTGTATGGATGATGTTATTTAAATGATAATTTTTTTCTGTTGAATTTGGCATATATCTCACTATTATTCATTAATTATATTGTTAGTTTATGAATAATTTGTTTTGTGTTAGTTATTTAATAATTCAAGTTTATGCCATTCACTGATTGCCTGTTACATTTATTTCAGATTCAACTGAAGACAAGTTGAGCAATACCCCAAGTTCTACAAAAAAAACTGTAAAGAATACTTTTGTCCTTAGTTTACACACAACAATGTTCTTTATTCATGCTCTGTTGATTGGACAAATAACATGAGCACTCTTTCAGTGTCAGTGTGTCACAAATACTATATTACACACAAAAAGATTTGTATGCAGGAGCATTTGTTCTTTCACACGGAAAAGAAGTTCTAGTGTTTTGTGTATAATCAATGCTTATTTGTGTTGATTACACAATTAAGAGAAAAACTAAGTAGAAAAAAATAATTTATGATAGTTTTACTCATGTTTTCCGTATAAAATCATTCGTGATTTTAGTAATAAAGGACACCTAAAATGCCTATTTATCAAATATATTGTGGTTGGAGTTCCAGCAATAGCAATACTGTTATAGAGAAGTCTTGCTTAAGAACTGCATGCTAATATATCAGTTATTTGTGCAAAAGTATTTGATTTGATGGATATTATAACAAGACTATGGGAGTGATAGTTTGGAATTTTCATCATTATTATATTCCCTGATACTTACACCTCAGTGTATGGTCGAAGGTGTCAAATGGTGTAAAGGTCCATCATTATAAAAATGTCATTATGCTAGAAAACTTTATGAAATATGTTATGCTTGTTAATATTAAGGAATATAAACTAGTTTATTTTCTTAGAAAATTCATACGAATTTAAGACCTGAATTATTTTGTAAATGAAAATATTTAGCAGTGGGGGATTGGGTTCATAATTTAATTATGAAAAGCTGTAATTTAACAGTTAAGGAAAGAAAGTATGCTAATCGATTCTTAAATTTATTTTAGATTCATCTGAAGAATTGCCCATTGTCCAATCCAGTGTGTCTTAAACATGACATGTTTTACACGAAGAACTGTTTTGAAGGAACATAGAAATGAAACCCTTCCAATGCCCAGTATGTTACAAATGTTATGCACAAAGAGTTGATAGGAGAGAAATTCTTCAAGTGTTCAATGTGCAATAAAAGTTTTAAATGAAAATTTCATCTGAAAGTTTATTACCTTTCCAATCGATAATAAACGTTTTAATTAACAATCTAATCTGCGAAGCCATTATTTCACTCGGCAGTAATAATTTGAATTTCTTGCAAATATTGATGAATCAGATGAATAATATACATTTTTGGGAGGAGAGTATGATTAATAATGAATTATATAATTTTTTTAAAGTATTGCATTGCATATTATTTGTTTAAAGGGAAATTCTGCATTTTGTATTAATATCTTGATGGTATAATGATTTTTTAATCGTTTAAAAACAGTAAAATTATGAGGAATTCAGAAATGGATAAAAAAATATTTTTCAATAAAGTAGCATTTTTATAATAAGAATTAGCTTTTCAATATTTTGCTTTATGTGTATATCATGTTCTTTATTCTATCTTTGCATATTTCATTTTTTATTATTATAAATGTCATTTAAGATATATTCTGAAGTCATTCCAAAATAAACTAGCTTTTTTTAATGAATCTATTTTTGTTTTGAAATATGAAATTTCTTGTAATGTTTATTAATTTTAAATTAAATGTTTAATTTATAACGATCCAGAATATGTGTATTTTGTGTATATAATATTGGTTTTTAATGACAATTAATCTAAATTTTATAAAAAATTTACAAATTATTTGATAATTTTTGTATATTTTTTCTTTAAAATCAAACATTTCTATTATATTATTTATTGTATTACATTTATATTTATTTATTTCTATTTTTTTATTTATTTATTTATTATTTTTTTTTGTGGTAAAATTATGATATTTTGATATGATGGTTACATATAATTAATCATTCTAAATCAAATATTACAATCTCATATTGTGGACAAAATTTTTCTTGAATATTTCGCCACATTTTTGAAGTATTGAAAGACTTCACTTGCAGCAATTTTTCATCTTGTTTAGAATTTCTATATTACATCTTTTAATAACTAAAATATTAGAATCACTGTCGGATTACTTTTGACAAAATTTGATAGAAGCAATCTGCATTTGTTTTTGATATTCATTATAAATTTTCCACATAAAATCATTTGTCATTTTAGCGAAGAACATATAAAGTTCCTGTTTTTCGATTACATTATGGGGGGAATTTCAACTCTGCTGTAGAAACTCCACTGACAAAAGTGCATGTTAACATATGTCTTTTAAAGTGAGTTTATTTGGTGAATATTATGACAAGACCTTCATCAATTGTCGTGTGTCTGGTTGGAATTTACTTCATTTTCCTCTTCACACACAAATGCAGAATATTTACTTATTAATGTCCTCCTTAAAAGATAGTATTTCTCTGTATGCTGTTCTCAATGATACCGTCGATGTATTGGAGTCATAAAAATTCCACCAAATTAAGTTGCGCCCATATTTAAATACTGGAGTTCTAAGCAATGACTAAAAACCGATCTGTTGAAATCTTGAAAGAAATCAAAATGCATTATGTTATACATGTTGGAATTCGACGTTGCTCTGGTTGAAGTTGATTTTGTATCCTGCATGCAAAAATTTAAAAATCAGTATAGGTAGCCTGTTCAGGATTGGAGCGTTATGTTTTTTTTTTTTCCCCCAGTTTGAAATGAAAATAACTTTAAACATAATTTAGAAAATCTAAATGTATCAACGTTGAAAGATTCTAGTGTGAGAAAGGGCAGTTGGTCTAGACTCCGGCACTCTCAGTTTCCATCTCTGGGTCCAGAAGTGTTTTGGGAGTGATCATTTGAAAGATTTTTTATTAAGACCTGACTAAATATAAGAATAAAAGCCACAATGAAATAAAGTTTATAAATTCAAAAACAAGTGAGTTTTTGTAACGTCTGCTTGTATGCAACAAAGGTGGAAGCAAAGTTCAAGGAAACATTGTAGAAGGCAGAGGCTCAAGACGCATCCAAAAAGTTTATGTGCATAGGCAATGTAGGGCCTGAATGGCCGAGTGTCTGGTGCCACAAGTTTCGGGTTCGAGTTCCTGCGGTGCCATGGTTGTTTGTAGTGGTTCGGAATCCACTTTAAGCCGTAGATCCCTCTGTAATATGATCCCAAAGCGTTGTTCAGAGCCCAGTCAGACTTCTCAACCACATCATTTCCAAATTGTATTGGGACAATTCAGCTCCAGGGACAGTGATGTGGTGTGGTGTAGTAGTAGCAGCATAGACAATGTAAGTGCAAGAGCCCGGAGGTTGAAGTTTAGAATACGCGTTACTCGTACTTGACGCCATTGTGCCATTGGAATAAATGATATGGAGCATGTTATAACTGTATAGACTTTGGATGCAGATTTCAAAAAGACTTATGTATAGGATGAGCGTTTTGTTTCAATAAATTTCTACACCATTCATAACCAGTAAATGTCTACATAGGGACGACTATACGTCTAACGTTTCAAATTTTCAATACGTACGCTGCTTTTAAATTTTCAAGGTACATGAGCTGTAGTATAAGTGTCCACTTTCTACTGTACACAAGATGAAAAAAAAAAAATATCATTATTCAAATACTGGAATTATATGTATACACACACACACTTAAAATCGTTCTTACACTCTGTTAGCAGTGGAAGAAAAAAATGCTTTTTTTTTTAAACTCTGTTCATGAAAAATTTATTTATATTCTTAATCAATAAATTATATGTTGATTGATTCTTGCGTTTTTAAATTTCAGATTCCTCTGTAGAAGAGGCGACCCCTACCTCGAGTTCAACAGCAAAATCGGGAAAGAAGTGGCAGTGTAATCTTTGCCCTTACGTTACCGACGACAATTCTGAGTATCATGAACATTTGATGGGACACATCGAAGGCAAAACATTTCAGTGCCCGGTGTGTCGCAAATGCTGTTCGTCGAAAAGAAATCTGCGAAATCATTTGAGAGTTCACACAAGGGAGAAACTCTTCCAGTGTAAATTGTGCGATGGGCAATTCAACTGCAGAAGTAGACTGCGAACTCATTGCTGCATCCATTACAGAGTAGGCAAGCATCAATGTTCAGTCTGTAACAGAAGTTTTACCCAAAAATCCAAATTCGAAGATCATTTGCGAATTCATTCAGGAGAGAAACCCTTCTCTTGTTGAGTGTGTAATAAATGCTTTGCCACAAACAACAGAATGAAACATCATTACTTCACCCAGCACAAGTCGTTTGTTTTTGTTATGGAGGACATGTGATGAAATATACACTCTACCAACGTGAATTGTGCAATAAGCTGTTCAACCAGAAAGCAAACCTGTGAACTTGTATACATAATAAATCATTAACGCTACCAAGCTGGAGAGAAACATGATCACCGTTAGTGATCAGCATGTAATAAATGTTTTAACGAAAAACATAATATGCAATGATGTTATTTCATTCAACCCAAGTCTTTTTCAGTCTTTGCCCAAGTCGAGTCTTTTTCAGATATGCACGACGTGTAATCTTTTTTTTTTTAGGGAGGAGGTAATGGATTAAAAAGATGATATAGTTCATTTTAATTAAATATACGAAGTATTATAGATTGACTCCTATATGATAATTTGTTATATGAATAACAACGCCCACACATTTTCAATAAAAAAAGAATAAAAAATAAACCCTCCAACTATTATATGTAACACTGCAAAATGGCAGAAAAATGTTTAACATTCTTATATGTGTATAAGACTTTTTATTTCATAATTTTAATCAAATGGTATTCAAATTTTTTTTTTTTTTTTTTTTTTGTAAAATAATGATTGGTAATAAGAAAATTAAGCGATCAAATGAGAATAATGGAAGACTACCACTTCTTCTAACCACGGTTTATCGAATACATGCAAAGGAAAATCATTTCAATTTATCTTATGTATGTTCGTATTCATAGTTATATATTCATATTCATGTCATGTATCTCATATTATTTATTATCTCATTCATATGTTAAGTAAACATATGACCAGCGTGCTTTTATTTTATTCTGCTGATAAGTATATCGTTCAGAAATAATTTTTCTATAGAATTGTCAATAAAATTAGTTTATTGTATAAAAAAATAAATCCTTTATGAGAAATTGGGCAATTTCTCCAGAACGTTTTCTTTTCCCAGCTCTAAAAAATGACGTTGCAAAAACTCAACATTAAATAAAAGATTTTTTTTTTCAGTTTTACTGTGTGGTATAGAGGAGCCTTCCCTTATTACGAATGTATATATATATATATATTTGGTGTTGCATTATAATTTTTTTTATAACAAGCGGTCGTTCTTTTTATACAATTCTGCATTTGTTTCTTTACTTTTGATTTATCCCCATAGATGGCAGCACCAGTTCAAAATATTTATGAAACAGTTTTTATTCTATCAAACTATATCTACATGTGGAAAATGTGAACTACCTTCACATAACATAGTTCTAGAAAAAATTCATGTATCTGTAATCGCTTTGGATTGACACATGCATTTGCTAATCGCAACATTTTGTAAGTTGCATCAAAATAAATGTATACAGACACACACATATATCATTTTCTCTATTGTTTTCTTAATTAGAAATAAAAAAACCTAAATTTTATTAATTTCCTTCAAGTGGAAAAGGATTCGATTCTTAATGGGTTATGATATGTTTCTGCTGTAATAACCTAGTTATATGAATTTATTATACCTTTCTTTTTTTTTTTAAATATTATTTATAATATATTTCATGTTTTTCTCTTTTTATAACGAGTAGTCGTTCTTAGACAATTTTACATTTGTTTCTTTAATTTCGAGTTATCGTCATAGATGGCAGCACCAGTTCAAGAAATTTATGTGACTTTTTCTTATCAAACCGTATCTACATGTGCAGGCTGCCTTCACATAACATAGCTTAGAAAGAAAAAAAAAACATGTATTAGTAATTGTTTTGGACTGACACTTGCATTTTCTATTCGCAACATTTTGTAACTCGTGCCAAAATAAATATTTCTTTCATTTTCTCCCTTGTTTCCTTAATTAGAAATGAAAAAACTATTTTATTCATTTTCCTTCGAGTGGAAAATGGTTCGGTTCTTGTTGGGTTAAGATATATTTCTGCTGTAATAACCAAGTTATATGAATTTATGTTTTAAAAAATATATATTTTTAATTAATCATAATATTTTTGTGTTTTTCTATTTCCAGGTGTTATTTATAAAAGAGGAGTCATCCACCGTTGCAAAATCTGTCCTTATACCACTCCTTACAAGTGCAACTTGAAGATTCACGAATTGAGACACGCAGGTGAAAAACGATACAACTGCCTTATTTGCACCAAGGGGTTTGTATTAAAATCGGATCTCGTGAGGCATTTATTTACCCATTCCAAAAATTAATTTTCTTTTTTTTTAGAGGAATTACTGCAATTTATTGGCTGATACTATGTTTAGTGTTACTGAGATTTCATGTGTTATTTCTTTTAATATGAAATACAAACTTTGTATTAAAAATGTCACCAAAATTTTTTTAAAAAAAGGCTTTGATATAATAAATATTTCTTTACACATTATATACTAAAACTTTTCAGTATGTTCACACCTAAGAGCCAATTGGCTAGCACTTTGGCATCACAGACTTCAAGTTTGAATCCTGGCAGTGACATGGATGTTTGCGAGTGGTTTGGAATCTACATTACATTGTAGGTCTTGATCTAATTAGCCTAAATTGTACAAAAAGTGACCATAGAGCGACAAACCAAAACGAAGCATGTTGTATTTTAAAAAGATTAGAAATAAACAAGAATTCAAGTAAATGTTTTATTTTAATTATTATTTATTTGCAATAGTGGTTGGGTGTTAAGCATATGATAAAACCTAAACTCTCTTATGAAAATAATTTTTATCTTATCAAGATTTTGGAAATTAAGGAGGCAATTTAATTGTATCCTTCAATAACAGAACCACTAGCAAACGTTAATCTTTACCAGCAAAACAAGTAGGTGTTGGGAGACCTCTCAACTGTGAGGCTTATAAAAAGCTATCTTGGATCAGCAATGGTTTGGTTTGTCGCTCTATGATCATTTTTGCAAACTTTTTTTTAGGTCAATTAGACCGCGACCTACTGTTTAATGTGGATTCGGAACCACTCACAAACATCCATGCCAATGCCAGGATTCAAACATAAAATCTATGGTACCAAAGGCCGGAGTGCTAGCCAATTGAAGATCATATAGAAGCTATTCTAAAAAATAAAAAAAGATGAGTTCAATAAAAGTCATTGAATTTATTTCACAATTTTTTTTATGAATCCACACTGTAAAGATTGTATTACAGTTGGCTAAAAAAAATGGTTCACTCTCAATTACTTTTGTAATTATCATTAGGTCATCACACAAGTAGTATCTTTTGAAATGGCTTGAAAATTAATATATTAAAAATATTTTAATATAAATGTCGATGTATGTCTAATAAGTGATTTTAAGGCCAACCTGCGGCCTCTGGAGCATTTTTCAAGCCTGTGACATTTATTACATGTGTACAAAATATATTTATTTTATAATGGTCCAAGTAGTGAAAATTAATGTATTACAAAAATACATTTGTGCATCCATATATATTAAAACATTAACAGTGAAATTAGGAGAAAAAATTAACTTTGATTTTAAAATAATATACTTGTGCAAACAAATATTGCACTAGTAAAATAAACATTTTTTAATGATTTCATTTATAATTATATATTTCTTTACAGCATGTGTTTAGTATCGCATTATGTTTATTATTCTTGCATGTAAACATAGATAATATAATAATAAAGATAATGAGTTATGTTTCAATTTTTCACTCCACAAAAAATGTCCGTAAATCTAATATGGGGATATATAATTTTATATGCGGCCCACAGAGTTAGGATGCATTGCCAAAGTGGCCCGCAAGAGGGTTAGCCACCCATTTTTAGACTTTAGATTCTGTGGAAATTTTTTTCCCCTATCAACTTTTGGAGGACAGGAAAGTTATATAACAAAATGTGTAATAAGAACTGATGTTTGTTTTGTAAATAGAAGTCATTATAATTAAATTATTATCTCATTAATCTGTAAATAAGAAAATGTAACAAAGATTTATATCCAAAGAATATGTACAAGCATCTAATTCTCACTTAAGCTATTGTCTTTTTAGTGATAACTTTTATTTAAATACTGACTTAGCTATTAATTAAATTCAGAATAACCATCAAAATTAAAAAGTAAATTATTTAATAAGCATATTTAAATAATCTTGAATTTATCTATTACTATACTGTAATATTTAATATGTATAGGAAAAAAAATTGTGTTTTAATATGAAAAAGAAATCTTAGAACATTCAATAAAGTAATATTCATTTTTTTAAAAAATAAATTATACTTCAGTGTCAATGAATAATTTTAAAGTAGAAAAATCAATTTCAGGCTGGGTCAAAGTGACAAAATTTATTTTAGAAGAATAACACAAATTTTGAGTTTACTTTACAACTTTTAGATGTCATAAAACACAATAATTTAAGAGATCAATCTTAAGTTTTAAAAATATATCTTTAACATATAATTATGTATATTTAAAAGTTTTTACATACAGCTTTTATCAAATAAATGTAAGAATTTTTTTTTTTTTTAGAATAAAAAAAAATGATCACATTTGTATGCAGACGGAGTGAAATTAATGATAATGCTTATGAGCAAATAATAATAGTGAGATATAAAAATCATGAAATTTTATTACAAAAAATTATGCTATTTTTAATAGCCAAGCCTTTACTAAATCACCGACTTCATCTTCAGAGTCTTGTGCACTGCATTCCAAAAATTCAACTTTGTTAGATTTTAAATCAGAAAACTGGAAGTCTTTGCCTTTTTGACCCACAAATATCCTATTTCCTGAACCTGAGATGGATTCAAGGCGACCGGTCTGAGTGATTCGCAACGTACTTCTGAAAATTTCAGAATTGCAATGTAAATAACAATACGGCATTGCATTTAATATAGAAGAGATATATAATAAAATATATTTAAAAAAGCATTATGACAAAATAAAACAAATATAAAAATAACATTAGTTAGATACTTAGTGGATTGAAAAGAATTCAGTATTTACAACTTAGGAAAAAAAGACTTTATATTCAGTTTCTAATCTATTTAGAGTTACTTAAAAATGATAGACTCATACATTTCAGTAATAGCCTTAAACATCATCAGGATGGCTGCATATATTTTTCTGAATTTTTTATGATGCATCACAAATGTAGGCTTTTCAACACCTCTTGGAGGTTAAGATCCCCAGAAATAATATTCTTTTTAATAGGCAACATATGAAGTCAAGTAATAATAATATAGTTCATTAAAAATAATAAAATCCTATAAAAATAGTTCAATTTGACAAAATATTAAACACAGGTAATGTTTAAATGTTCAGATATTAAGCCTAGCAATATAAATATGAAAAGGAAATGTTTAATGTGACTTTTACATAAAATGATACCACAACCATCTCCAATCCAATAACCAATGGCATGGAAAGTGACCAAGTCGGACGGATTAAAAAAGAATGGCATCACAGGGGAGGAAGTCTTGTTGAAGAGAGATTTTAATTACAATAAAGACAATTTGAATTTTTAATAATTCAAATTTTAGATGACAAAATCTTAAAGAAAAACTAGATGAAAAAAAATTCCACACTAACTATTAAACTTTTTTCTTCAGCTTAGTGCCTTGTCTATCTTGCTAGCAACTTCTACAAGTAATAGATTTGTCTGTTTCTGCAGTTAAACTGTTTACTATTTCATGCTATCAGTGATCGGACTATAGCTGTAAATAATTTATGTGATCTGAGAATAGAGTTTGAGTTCATGTATAAAGGATAACTTATTTTTTTTAAAAAGTAGCTGCTGACATAGACAATAAAATGAAATGAAAAAACGGCTTGTAGAACTGCAATAAACTTGACTTGATATATCAAATAAATTGTAATATTTTGAGCAATAACTTCATTAAACTTGCATTTAAATATTTCTGTAAATATGCTACTAGAATACTTAAGAATTATATTCAATCTCACTCATAAATCTATTTTGCATTTAGAATATATTAAAAAATTTAGTATGCATTAAATATAAATTACATGAAAGTAATTACACATTTGTATCTAAATTCTAAATAGATCATACAGGGAGAAATCAACTCTTCGTCATCAATTGGTTTGAAATTTATACCATGTGTAAGTCAAGACTTTTTCCACAACTCATTTTTATATCTAAGACTATGTAGCTCCCTACCAGTTAGAAGGCGAGAGTGGAATATCAATGTACCTCATGTATGCAGGAGACAATCCACTGATGGGTGTTTAGTGTATTATGCTGGCTTCCAAAAGAACTTCTATGCTTAACTGCCAAATGTTTGTATGTTGAATGGGAGAAAACCATGAAAACTCCCACCAAGCAGCTTTACACATACTGCCACAATCACGTTTACTAATTTTTGAAAGCAATGGACTACAACAATGACACCAGCGGATTTGAGCTTCAGCCCTCTTGCACAAGTTGCTACGAGTCGGACGTTGGTCATGACTAGGATATAATCAAGCCAAAGTAGTCTGCACCATCTCTTAATAGTTTTCAAGAATACATAGTTCGGAAAACTGAAATGTTTTTATACTGTCAAAGTGCTGTACTGATGAGTGATCCCATGTACAGTAGTTAAAAATGTATACTAGCAATTTAAAAGGCATGAGTATTTTCTGCTAGAAGCATACTTTTATGTATATTTTCTATTTTTATTTATAAGTTCGTTTTTATTTTTATGATTAAGGACAAAGTCTTATTAATCAAAAAATTTTTACTGTTGACTTTTTTTTCTTTTCTTTCCTATATACAAGTGTTTCTGAAGAAATATTCACAATTGGAACAAAGCAATCCCATTCCATCAAAATTCTAAGCCTTCATTTTCCCGAAAAATTTATTTGGAATATGTACAAAATATTCTATATGTACCGATGACAATTCTTTTCTGGAATGATCTGATTATCAGGAATTTCAGAATTAGTAAACAAAATTTACAAGAAGAGAAGCAAGAAATGCCGCATGAAGTTAAAACATGAAATGCCACAAAAAGTTGATAAGCCTGAATATCTTTAATGAAAAAAGAAGAAAGGGAACAATTTTCATACATGTTAATAAGGCCCATTTCCCATTGATGTATTAAAAAAAAATCTTTAATAATGTAAAAATTCCATAATCTTTAAATGTTCTATATGCTTATATTGATTCTTGTATTTTTACTATGAATATTAGCCTGGCTATTGCTGCACTTTTTTGACTTATAATACTTCATAATCACATAATTAAATGTGATTTTGTATAAATTCAACTATTGTAATGAATATAACACATTTTCTTTTCCTGTAATCACAAAAATAAATTTAACTTCTCTTCAATTGTTGCACAGCATACACAATTTTCCCAAAAAATATTTACATTTGGAAAAATTAATTCATAATAATAAATCTAACATGGAGAGATCATAAACTGGCAATAAGGTAGCATTTTTTTTTTTTTTTTTTTTTTTAAGTATGTCTTCTCATACAATATATAAATATAGTAGAAAAAACTATCACTTATAATGAGTAAAACATAAGTTAAATTAGAAAAATGCACCAGAGAGAGTAAACTGCACACCTTTTATTCCTTCACAGGACAATTCATCAGCATAGCACTTAAATAATATAAACACATTAAAAAATTAGTTTCTCACAGATCATTGAGAAGTGAGTTTCTATTATTTTGGTCAGTTGATCTATTAATTAAACCTGCATGCAGTATTCATTTCAATCAAATTGGCAATTTGCACTCTCTGCTTGTTAAATTCAGAATCACTCTTTCTAATCATTTTCATCCATACTACTTATTTCCTAATAATGTGCATATTACATATGCTAATGTATGACAGAATGTTTATCCATCCATAAATGTTTCTTAAAAATACTATATTATATACTTACATTTCCTTTTCTAACTGGGATTGAATAACTTTGGCACCTTTGGAGACTGCATGATCTGTAAGAATATATATAGATATATATTTATTTAAATGCAAGAATTTTTTTCATTTAATAAGCACTTTAATTCAGGGGTGGGAAGATAGCTAAAAATGTTATCACTCTTTACTATCAAGTCTGATTTTTTATACCGATTTCTGACTCTTTTTTACAATTTTATGTGCTATGATCTTTACTAATGAATTAAGAATTTGTGAAAGACATAAAACAACTTTTATTGAACTCATATCGATAAAAACAGTTCATTTATAACAAAATATTTTTTGTAACTCAAAAGGTGTAGTACCTGCACTAACTTAAAAGACATTCATGTAATGTAAATTAGTTTACAAAAAATATGTGTATAAGATTAACCAGTACTAAAGTATTATAAAATAGCTTAAGACAAGCAAAAGAAAATTGTACATTTTAAGTACAAAGATGTTATATTTGCACTACATGTTAATATTTTTTAATACTAGAATATGTTCTATCTTCTTTCATTGTGAATCCAAGATAGCTTTTTACAAGCATCTGTGTTAAGGAAAGTCTCTCAATACTTACTTGGTACACTGTTAAAGTAGTAATTGTCTTTGCTACTGGTTGTATTGCTGAAAGATAAAATTGTTAAGGAAGCAATTCTATTATAACAAGAATTCCTAGAATTTTGAAAAACTAAAAATTATTTCTATCAAAAAATTAAGAATTGTATTTTTAGACTTTTATATTCCCCAAACTCTTCTTTAATTAGTAAATTATAATTTGTTAACAAAGTTAGCATTATGTTTATTAACAGCCTTCATATTGTAATGATTTGTTTTTAAGTATATGAATGAAACTTGTCTGGTATATAGCCTGACTGAAATATAAAACATTTTGTGCAATAGTTAGTATATTTTTATTTAAAAAAAAATCACTCACATATATAATATTGGTACAATTTAGTGTTTCTAATAAAGGGAATTTAATTATTCAAATAAATGATCATTTTTATATTTTCATCAAAAGATTATAAAAAATATTCTTTATTAAATAAAAAATTATATAAATAAAAGGAACCATGATATGTCTTAATAAAATGCATTTGCAGACTATACAATAAAATATGTTTATAACTATAAAAAGTTATTAAAAAAGAAATTTAAAATTTTTGCAACTTTATAAACGCTCTAGCCTAATGTTACATTCCTCAACAAAGTTAAAACCTTTATATTATTCTTATATTAATAATCTAAAGAAATATATAAAGTACAAGGTTTTCTATATTCACAATTTTCTTAAATTACTCATCAATTACATCAAAAGGATAGCATTTGTGAAGCATTATTAAAAAAAGAAATTCTAAAAATCTAAGAAGTCTGGAAAAATTATTTCATTAAGGACTTTCTTTAATTGTCTAATAAATGAAAAAGATTAGATGTTGATGGAAAAACATCTAATGTTATTATTATTATTTTTAAACAAGCTGATTAATAATAATAAAAAAATATATTTGAAATTTAAAAACATTTAATAAGAAAATTCCTTTTTTTATTATTCCACTTAAAAGAATGGTTACATTTTAACTCACAGAATTTAAGCAGCATTCACCAATCACTGAAGGGAACGAACCATGAACAAGGGTGAAAAACAAATCACTACATTTATTATCAATATATCACTACATTTAATCTAGTATTTTTCAGATACATATATACAATAACTAATAATAATAATTATATCTGTAATTACCAACAGAAATAGTATTGATATTTCTATAATCACCCCCGAAATAAAAAACATCGCTATTTGAATCAGCAAGATTTAATAATAAAATTTGAAACCTGTAACTGCATAATATAAGTTATTATTTATAGTACCAAGAAAAAAAAAAAAGCCTTTGTTTTATAAGTGCATCACATTTTTTTAAAAATTATTTTTAAGACAAGTGATTTATTTTGATCTTATAATTCTAAGAAAGAGGAGGGGGGTGACAAGTAGTTACTTAATGGGAAAAAAACTCTGTAGATAGGAGGAAAAAATTTTTCATTCAATAAAATTATGCATATTTTAGCATTCGTGTTTATCAAACTGTAACATTATTTAAATATATATCATAAAAATATTTCTTAGCTACAGCAATAATGAGAAATTAATTACCTTGCTTGTTACAAGCTATTAAAAATGGAACTCTATTCATATGAACAATTGGTTCTTGCAGCAGCATGAACAAAAACCTGAAACAGTAATATCAAATTTAATAATTCATTTATTATAAGAATCTTGATAAGTGAAAATAAAATTCAAAAATACATTTAAGCAATATATTTTAAATTTATCATATCAAAATAATCAAATTGCAAATGTTGTGGTTGAATCTTTAATTTCTCATTAAACAATAAAAAATTAAGATTTTATGTATTATAAATATATGTATAAGCCATTTAAAATAAATAAATATATAGAGTAATCTCTTATTTTAATTCATTATTTGATAGTTTGGCACATTTAATAAATTGGCACCGATCAAGCTTTCACTTTCATATGAATTTGGACATCTATTCACTTTGATGGTAATGCAATGCTGTTTTGTCAGATATTTACTTCTCATTTACACAAACTCATTCAGAATGTAAAAGCACATTAAATATGTACATGTTTTAATAGTTTAATTATCTAGAGTACTTCATTTTCCTTAAAACTGTATTGACACTCAATAATCAGACAAAATCACCAACCTAATACACCAATGGTCCTGAACATATTGGATTAAAGAGAATTTATTGTAGTAATTTAAAAATAAGACAAAGATACATAAATTGCAAATGGGATCATATTTAAAAAAATCCATTTTACTTACCCAGCAACATCTCGAATTTCTTTTTGAAAATTAAGGCTATCCACAACAAATATAATTCCCCTATAAGCATAAAATAATGTACCATGTTATTAATTACATTTAAAAAAATACTTGAAAATATCCATACAAAATACTATAACAAGAAAAAGAAATACCTTGAAAAAGCTAGAAATTGCTCAATGTACTTATCTCTTAATCTCTCATTTCCAGGAATGTCTACCAATGTGACTGTTCTCTAAAGAATATATAAAAAAAAATCTTGATTTTAAGATATTGCAATCAGCAAATCAAATTTTTTTGAATAAAATATTGAATTAAAAATATATAAAAATCTCACAAGTAATGTTTCAATTAATGTATAAATTTTTTTTTTGTCACTACCCCTCTAAATATGTGGTATAAGATTTGATGAGTACACTAATTTTGTGTGCACAAATCTTTTGTAGCATTGAAAAATTGTAGTGCTTCTGACGAGAGGAAGAACTACAAATAGTGGTCTGATGGCTAATGTTCCGGCCTTTGGTACCACAGGCTTCAGGTTCGAATCCTGGCAGTGGCAAGGATGTTTGTTAGTGGTTAGCAATCCACGTTAAACTGTAGGTCCCATCTAATTAGCTTAAAGTGTGCACAAAATGACCATAGAGTGACAAATTAAACTAAACTTGTCAGAAGAGGCAAAAGCAGATTGGTGTAAGCAGTTTTTCAACAAATTGTTATCAGATATACATAACCAATTGACAGTACTTCAACAAAGCTACTACTGTTCAATCAACATTAAATAAATTTTTTTCCAAAGAATAAAATTTAAATCACATTGTTCACTAAATTCTTAATAATTTACCATTTATATAATGCAATAAATCTCACAACACTTTGTTTAAGAAAATGATGTTTTTATATTTATTTTTTACTGGGAATCATTATAATTATTACCACAGATTTTTTTAACTTTCATTAGTTAGATTTTGATATAAGCAGTTTAAACAAAGGATTCATTAACAACACTAATCAAGGGATTATTACATATCATTTTGAAAAAAAAAACCATATTTAATAAAACAGATTAATAAACAAAACATATTTATTATAAAAAAATTAGGAAAAAGTTATTGATATTAGTTATGTTTAGCTAAGAGCAATACAAATCTGGAATAAAAGAAAAGATAAAAGGATACCATTATAAAAATATGTTACTCAAAAAAAGCTTTTGCAATACGTCACTTTTTACATGATTTAATAGTAATGATGTTTGTTTTTGCTAAATTCTGCTTATTCATCTAAACTCCTCTAGAATGTAAATCAAATGATTATAGAGGATATCCTTAAAATCTGGGTATTTTTTTAAATGACTTAATGCTATACAGTAGAACCTCAATAAGTCAAAAACCTCCAGAACTCGAAAATTTTTGTTCCCTTCCCTTCAAGCCCCAAAACCTCCATTACTCGAAATTTCAACCCTCTATAAGTCGAAATAATTAGTCAATCCCCGCAAGCCATTTTGGTATATATTTTCCCTCCGTAACTCAAAAAAAAAAAAAAAAAAAAAAAAAAAATTGGACCTAAGTATTTCAAACATTAGCAATGTTTGATTTTATAACCTTTACAACTCGATTATTTCAAACTAATTACCTCCATAGCTTGAAGAAAAATAAGTTACTGACTTTAAGGATTTGCCAACAATGCAAGCCATTGTTTTTTAGAAAACAATGTATGAGTATACAGTAAATAGAATAACCAATTCTATGAAATATTCTTATTATTGCTATTGATTTCATTTGAACTCTAGCGATGCAAATCTTTTGTCGTCGAATGCAAAAATAGTAGTTTGGTTTTACTGCAATACACATCTATTTTAACAACAGTATACGAATAATATTGTGAAAAAATGAGTGGTGTGAAACGTAAACAGAAAACTTTGACTCTCGCTGAAAAGATTAAAGTGCTTGAAGCTGAGGAAGAGTTGTCAAAAGAAGAAAGACGTTGCTGAACAATTTGGCCTGCTAATGGGTACTCTGTCAACAATAATAAAAAACGAATCAGACATCATGAAAAAAATTGAAAACGGTGAAAGTTTGTCCTGAAAAATAGAATGAATTGCAGAATTTATCTTTATTATTAGTATTAGTATTATTTATTAATTTATTTTTATTTTTTATTGTAGTACATAATATAATTGTTAAGTTGCAAATAAACATGTTTATTACCTCTGCAACTTGAATTTTTATTTATTTTACCTCCCTAACTCAAAATAAGTTAGAAAGAATCTAAACCTCTACAAGTCGAACATTTCCTTACAAAATCCATGTAAGTCGAAAACTCTATAATTCGAATTATTTGGCGTCTCCCTTGAAGTTCGACTTACAGAGGTTCTACTGTACATAGAATTTTATATATATATATATATATATATATAAAACCTTAGCTAAAATATAAATTTTGGAACATCAAGGATTAAATAATTTCCATATATTATTACAAATATAAAACTTTTTGGATAAATATAGATTATTCAAATCACATTTTATTTTATCTATTATTTTAACTAAACTTAAAATAAATAACAAGAAAACTTACCAAGATGTATAAAAAAAGAAAGAAAAAGGTAACTGATAAAATATTAACTAAAAAGATGGAATGAATTTGAATAATTAAAATTTAAAGTCTCAGATTACGCTTGTTTATCCCGGTATTCAAACTGCTTATATGATTATTTAAGATATGTATGGAATGTTTTTTTCAGGCAAGAAAAATGTGTCCACTTACAATCTTTTTGTGAGTATTTTTAAAAAAATTTCTCACAAAAATCCATATAAAGTATAAAATCAATATAATTTGATTTATTTGGCATTGTTGAATTTAAAAATTTTCATAAAAAAGAGTAAACTTCATATTAATTTAACAAGCATCCATTTATTATATTAATAAAAAATATTATTAAGATTTAAATAACCCCCAGTTAAATAAATTAAAATAAACAGCCCACAAATATTCCACATGTTTTAATTACCTCTATAATTCAATATTAAAGCAAATGTTTATTCTGACAATAAAACAACAATAAATATTTCAGAATTGAAAAAGAAAAAAAATATATAAAAATTTAATTTATTAAAAGATGAATGAATTTTAATTTAAGTAAAAAATTCAAACCTTTTTATCAATACGATACATTGAAATATTTTCCTTCATAGATGTGTATGTAACAACATTTTTTGATGATACAAGCTGAAAAAAAAAAACTCTTTAAATAGACATTTGCAAATTCAAAATAAAAGATAAAAATGCATTTAATAAAAGAAAAGAAAAAAAAAACTACAACTGAAATTCTTTGCCCAAATAATTTTAATTTATATTTAAAACAAAATAAAAATTTAATTTTGTAATTTTCACTTTATGAAACTTGTAATATTATCAAAAATTTTTACCAAGAAAATTCAATTAATTTTTGTATACATTATTTCAAAAACATTTTATAAAAATTTCAATACTTTACTTTTATTTCATTGCCCAATTTTTTCATTATTATCTTATATAACATACATTTATAGAATACTTATCAAACAATTGATTTTCTCACAAATATCAATTTTTATAAATAAAAGAATTGAAATTCTTTCAGTTATTGAAGAATTCAATTGGAAATAACTTATTAATAATATTATTAACAAGGTATTTATTTATACATACAAGATAAACGATACACAGTAGCAAGTAATCCTATTCAAAAATCACCTATAATTCTGAATTGAAAGATTTTTTAAAACTAGTAGCAATAAAAATTTCTTCTAACACTTTGTTAATTACTTGAATTAATAAAATTTCATTTAAAATAATATATAATATAAAATTTACAATTTTTACACAAAAAATTGTAAGCATTTTTAATGGGAACAGAGAATAGCACAAGAAATATGTGTTTGTATAAATTAATTCTGCTTTCAAATAAATGAAAATGCAAAACTTCATTTGTTATTTCTTTAGTTACTCATTAAGGAGGATATACTTAAAATCTGGGAATTTCTTTTAAGGGCTTAATGCTATTAACCTTAAAGAACACATATTAGTAACCTATTAGTACATGCTTTTAAAAATAGATTAGTAAAAACAAAATAAAAGTTTGCCCTAACAATTTTTAATTACTTGAATTAATAAATAAAATAATATAAATATAAAATTTACAATTTTTACACAAAAATTATATGCATTTTTAATGAGAATAGCACAAAAAATATGGATTTGTATACATGAACTCTGCTTTCGAATAAATGAAAATGCAAAACTTTATTTATTAATTTTTAGTTCCTCATTATGGAGGATATCCTTAAAGTCTGGGATTTTGTTTTAAGGACTTAATGCTATTAACATTAAAAAATCCAGATTAGTTACCTAATAATACATCCTATTAAAAACAGATTAGTAAAAACAACTTACTCTAGAAAAAAGTAAAGTTTTTCCAGAATCGGATAAACCAGTTATGAGAACATTGCGACGACTCACACTTTTCCTCCGAATAAACAGAAAAAGAACTGAAATATAAATATGATATTAGCCATTATTTTTATCATTATTATATATAGTAAAAATATAATATTTGTTTTGTAAAAATAGTTCATGCAATTCATTTAAAATATATCAATTACTTTTAATTCCTTACATTATAACATTTAATATACTATGAAAACAACTACAAAAATATTTTATATACAGCTGTTATTGTTTACAAATGTGCGCATATCAAAACTAGAACTTAATACGATAAAATTTCAGAATGACATTAAATTATTACCAATTGTAAGTAATACAACAACTAGAGCAACTACAACGCCATAAAAATTTGCGTCATATTCTATGCTTCCAATATATTTTTTGATGACTTCCATATGTTCCATTTTGTAATTTAAATTTTAATTCACACCAATATTAAACGCGTGTAAGTAGCGAATTAATGCAGACAACCGGTTGCTAAGTAGCTTCATATCAGTTGACTTCAAGATATAATTATAAAATTAATGATTCTCCATTTAATATTATGTAAAGAAGAACCGTACAAAAAAATTTGTATGATAGTTGAAAAATAATTGACATTCATTAAAAATTGTATTTTCTTTTTATAAATTATTTAAAATAATAGAAAAAAACTAATCCGAAAGTAAAATTTTTCGATTTGATGTGAAGTGATATGAATGTGTGTATAAAACTGCAAAGAAAAATAAATAGTTAAGCAGAGCTTTTAATACTTGAAAATTTTATGAATTAGTTTTTTAAAAAGCAGTACTTTTGTAGTCTTCACGAAGAGTTATTAAGTGCTTTATATCATGTGGTACGAAATATTGCCAACATTAACTGTGTTTGGGACTTTTTTAATGATTCCTTGTTATGCTCCTTGGTTTGTTAATATGGCAATTCGTGGGAAGGTCAGTTAAACGGATATTAAGAATTGGAGTTTTTTTTAAAGTTATTTTGTATTATTCTATTTCATGTGTATTAAATGTTCAAATATTTATCAATTTTTTTATTATTAATTAGTTTCATATTTAAAATTTGTTTACTTAAATACAAAAAAAAACAAGCTTTCCTAATAAAATAAATCTTTTTTATTCATAAAAAAAATATTTTCTGTTAAACTAAAATGTTCGAAATTGCAAACCTCCTGAATTTTAATGTGCACTTTAAATTTTTTATGGTCCAATGATATATTAAAATTTAAAATAAAATGAAAAGGAAGAAATAAATATGTTCTGTGACTTAAATAGATATTCATTTGATTCTCGTTTTTGTATATTGATGTTTACATGAAGGGCATATAGACAATATATTATTGATAAAAAAATTAGAAAAAGAAAAAGCAATATTATTTTTTGGTATGTTTAGTAGTTTATTTTTCATCAAGTGTATTTTTAAATTTATTTTAAACATTTGGGATTTCTTTTGTTACTCAGCCACACATTCGAACAGCTATGGATATGGAAGATAGAAAATTAACTATGAGAGATGAAAGACTTTCTGGTCATATCTTTAAAATGAAAGTAAGTAAAGATAATAAGCTTTCTTGAAACATGAATTTAAAACATTTAGAAAGCTTAATACTTTGCTGCTAGATGGATACTTTTTTTTTCAATCAACTGCAAATGTTGTTAAACTGCCAATTATTTAGATTTATGAAATAAACTCTCAGTTCTTTGATTGTACCTTTAAAATAAAAGTTAAGATAATTTTTTTAAAATTCAAAGTTTGTTAAATCATTGCTAATCACAAAAGATTTAAACATTGTACTGACTGAAATTCCTTCCCTTTACCAAAACTGTTCGAAATTTGGTAGCCAGAAGGGTACATAGCACCTTTCAACGTGAAGTTGGGAAAAAGAGTTTAATGAATTTGACACTTTTATTTGTTAATTTTGCCACAGAATGTGGGTGCTGTGTTGCTACACTACTTTAAAAAGATGTAAATGTAGTTGTTAATTTGTCTAATAAATTATGTCTATTTGTTCATGAAAACAAAAAGTGTTAAATATAAAGCTGTGGTTAAAAATGTGGGCTAAATGGCTAGCACTCGGTACCATAGGTTTCGGGTTCGAGTCCTGGCAGTGCCATGGATGTTTGTAGTGGTTCGGAAACCACTTTAAACCGTAGATCCCCATCTCATATGACTGTTGGACATAGAGCTGACAACCCTACCCCATAAAAAGAAAAACATCTCTCTCGTCTCAATCTACCAGTAGGTAGGCAGCCGTGTCCCACACTGGGCTGTTGCGGCAAAGACGATGATGATGGTTAAAAATGCATGATCCAGCATTGAAGAAGGCACAAAATCAATCAAAATGATAAAATTAGTGTTTTAATAAGTTTTAAATTATGCAAAACAATAAATGAAAAAAAATCAAATTATAGTGTTGTAAAGTTAATATAATCTATTGGCATGAAATTACGAATTTCTTCCAGAATTGCTAAAAACATTTCTGATTACAAACTCTGCCTCATAAAGTAGATCAAGCATGAATTTAATTGTTGACTTATGCTATTTATGAAACCATTTTACTCTAGTTCATAAATGCTGAACCATTTATATGTGAAGTTTAGCATAGTATGTTTGATAAACAATTTTTGCTTATCCTTAATGATGTAATTTTATAATGTAAAAATTTACATTATATTCTACATTATTCTTTAAGAAAATAAATAAAATACTCAGAATTATTTCAGATTTTAATAATATGCTTAAGAGGAGTAAAAAAAGTTTGTTAAAATATTATAATAATTTAAAACATATTATTTTATTTGAAATTATCTAATAATTTCATTTATTTTTGAAACCACCTTAATTATTTTTAAAAAATACTATGAGAAAAATTGAATTTAAAAGCTAAAATTTTATATGATGAATAATCGGGATTCAGGCATAATAGATTATATGATATAAAGTATTAAGATTTTTTTTCCCATAGATTTTGTGTGCAGTTATTTTTTTTTATTTTGCCTTTTGAGAGACTTTTTTTGTACTTTTACAATTATATATAAATACTAATTTGTTTATTTTATTATGCTTGTTATAACTAAATTTAAATTGCTTTATTTATTTTTGTTAATTTTAAATTTTATTTTCAGGGACTTGAACAAATTCCAGATCCAAAATAATTTGTAATATTCAAGTAATTCTATAAATGTAGCAAAATGGAGAAAATGTAAATAAATGAAAAGAAGAATGCTAGAAATGTGTTTTCTTTATTACATGTTTCAATATGAAGCAAACATGTTATTTTAATTAATGGATTAATAAAAAAAATGAATAAGATAATTTTGTGGATTTTATTAACTTGCTTATTAACCATGTGGGAATCTATGGAAATGAAATTGCTGATCTGCTCGCTAGGTTGAACTTCCCAAAGAAGGTTGTGAACTTCCCAAAGCTTCTTCTTCCAATCGGTTATCTTGAGAGGTTCATTCCATGACTTAAGCCAGAGTGAGTACCTCTTGGTGGTCGCCACCAATTCATGCATGGTACACCGCTAAATATCCTGGTATGTCCTTGCAGTGCTCCTGTCCTAGATCTGCTCAAACGGCTTTAGCTAGACTAAGGACTGACCATATTAAGAGTTTGACTTTCAATGGAGATGAGAAGACATATACCCTTTGTCATTGTTCGGCCATCGCGTCTCCCTTTCATCTCGTTGATTGTATTGGTGCCTCTGTGGGGCAACTGTTGAATGAGGGGAGGACCGTTTACAATCTATTGATGCAGCATGATCTATTGGACTTGGTTTAGAATTCTAAATCAAGGGATAAGCAACAACAACAACATAAACTACTTCATCGTAATCATATAAGATTTATTTCATGATGGATAAATTTTATGAGAATGCAAATCTAGTAATATGTTTAGTTAATAAAATTTTAAATTGAAAATGCATGTAAGAAGTAATTTGTGGAATTGCTAACACTCAATAAATACATGGAGAGCTCAGGTTTGAATCCACATATAGCATTTACTACATTCAAGAAACAAGAAAACTGAATGGTGGTTATAACAATGAGTTTCATGGAATTTGTTCTATATAACATGTAAATGCAAAACAGCATTTGTCCTTAAAAGTCTAATGGCTCCCCCTCCCCCCTTGTTACTGAGCTGTTTGTAGTATACAAAAAGTAGGATACAAGTCTCATCAATGCATAAGAAAAAAAAATATTTGAATTGTTCAAATTCAGAATAATTCATTTTATAGGTAGAAAATTTATTAATTTATGGAACTGTAATATATAACATTTTATTAATAGTATCAAATTAAAAATACAGTGAATTAATGTTTTGAATAATTAATGTTTTTTAATAAATATTTTTTATGTTGTTTTTTTCCCCTCCTCTAAACATAACTTATTTATGCTGTGTTCATCTTCTTTAAAAAATATGCTCTGTTTCATATTGAATTCATTTTAAAATTTTAATTTCTAACAAAAAATTTATAGCATACATTAAAACAGATGGCTTGATTTTGCAATATCACCTACATGTAAAGTATATTTTTCAGGTGGCACAATTCTAAGAAAATTAATAAATTCACCGAAATGTTTTTAGGAATTGAATTTGTAGATCACTAATGGAGATTAAATATAGCTTGATCATTTAAATAATTATCATTGGATTAGCTACTTTTGCCATAAAATAATAGACATCTTGTGTATATATATTATCATTATTCAATAATTATTAGTTGAAAAACATACTTTTAATTATAAAAATGTTTCAAATAAGATAATCATTATCTTTGAATTAGTTTTAAGTCTATATGGTTCTAAAGTAAATTTATATCCTGTTTGCGTTAAGAGAAATCATTTTTAAATGCTATTATATAAAACAATTTTGTTGTAAGATATGAAAAACTTTTCTAAGTTATAACAACTTAAAATTATTTTGCCGAAAATGTGTGGTTATACAAAAAATACATAGCTTAATAAATAATATGAAAGCTATGTTTTTTTTAAATTGAATTACAGCACACAATATTGATTTTTAATATTACATGATAAAATACCATTTTAATGTGCAATTTGAAAATCAATGTATTAAAGTGTTTTATGGGGACCACCCCTAAAAAATTTACATGAAAATTTTAATTGTGTATATCTGTGCAATTTGAACTAAAGTACTTTTTCTAATCAAATTTAGTTTTCTAAATTTTTCCATAGTGGGTGATATACTTAAAAAAAAGTCGTAGATTATTTATTTGGCCACAAGCAGTTATGCAACATTTATTTTGAGCATTCCACTATAGTATTTCAATATGTGTCCCTTTTGTAGTTCTAACTTTGTCCATTGCACTCTGGCCTTTGGTACCACAGGCTTCAGATTCAAATCCTGTCTGTGGCATGGATGTTTGTGAGTGGTTCAGAATCCATGTTAAACTGAAGGACCCTGTCCAATTAATCTAAAGTGTGCACAAAATGACTAAGAGACAAACCAAATCTCTTAGCGCGTCCAAATGCTACAGGGTGGTATATTTCTTCATAGGTTAAAATTGTGAAGGATTATTTCAATGATGAATTTTCTGGCCAATAAATTGATCATCTTGTTTGTTAAACCTAACACTCTTTTCTTATGATTCTATGTAAAAAAGATAGTGTATACTTCCACAAACAATACTAACTATTACTTGGGAAAGAATAATCATTTGGATGCAATTTGTAAAGGAAACACTGAAATATGGTAGTGGTTTTCATATAATTGTAACTATTACTTCTCTTTTGTGTTTATGGTAATGTTTTAAGGTACAAAATTATGCATTAGCAAAATTTAGAATTAAATTTTTTTGAACTAATCTATGTATCATAAGATGCATTTTAGCAGAAATCACTGTCTACATAAAATTAAGTAACTTATTTTATTTGATATGTTTCGGGAACTTTTGGCACACTTTGTATTATTTGTTAGAAATGGTTACTTTTAGTTGTAACATTTTCTATACTTTAATTAGACATTTGCATAATAAGATATCCAGTTTTACAAATATGCTGCATTTGTAACTCTCATACACTTCACATAATTTTATCTGCTCAATTAAGAACAAAATGGGTGATAAAATCAAAACTTCTATAAGCAGTTATATTTTCTGAAGTTATGGCTAGAAAATTATGAGGTTTTAAATAATTTGAACTGAAACTATGGATGATTATATTAAAAGAAATCTTGTGAAAAATAATTCTTCTGAATATTCAAACATTATTACCTACAAAATATTTTACCAATTTAATAGCACCATTCAGTCACCATAGATGTATCATTGAATATTTAAAAACTTACCTTTTTCTCTATATTTTGAATATAAAAATTAAGTGTAATACATGTTTTAAACAAATCTGCATACCTATAACCCCATTCTAAATACATCAGATATCCTATGACATTTCGATCCTATTGAAGAAACTATACTGATATGAATTTCAGCTTTAAAAATATGTTTAGAATTATTTATTTTAAAAGTGATTTAATTATAAAATTCCAAGGTAAGTTTTGTAGAATAAAATGAGTTAAGAATTGATTGTGGTTGCAAAACAAATAATAAACCTTTATTTGGCACGGAATACAAGAAGACATTTCACTGCATACCAATGGTCAAGAAAAAACTATTGGATATTCTGTATAATGTTGTACATAATAGATTATGTATCGCATTTATATAATAGATTATGTAAATGCACTTTCTTTCAAAACATTTGACCTTTTATAAAACACAAAGAAAAAAAATATTTTTATAAAATACATTTATTCATGCTTTAAAATATTTTTTTTTTCTTTTACAAATAAAGCATAGTAGTACTAAAGAAAATATTCACAACCAAGTTTTGTAATTTTTTTTACAAAGAATGTTTTTAGGTTTAAAAACATTCTTTGGAAAATGTTAATATTTTGTTCTCGTAAGTTAATATACAAGTATACTCAAAGACCTATTTTCTATACAATAAAAAAAATTTATATTTTATGACTACATTGCATGCATTTTAATAACAATTATACAAGTAGCTATAAACAAGTATAAGTAATTGTTTGCCAATGAAGAAGTCACTGTGTTAACCAATTAAAAATAAAGGCAACAGATCTAGAAATGAATCTTGAAAATAAATTTACATTCTGATAGTTAGAAATACTGAATGAATCATTGACTATTCAATTACATTGATATGAACCAAAATATGGGTACAGAAAAAAAATCGGTGCTTTAATTCATCAATATAATAATTTATAAAAAGTACGTATTTTGCATTCATTCTATGTACATATTGCTCAATTTTTTTAAGCTCACTTTATCTCTAAGAAAATTTTTTGTTTTACCAGTTTAAAAATATTTTCTGGATATTAAATTTTTATTAATTATTATAATTATTTTTTTTTCTTTTGCTTATAAGTAGATTATGATGAAATAAAAACTTATTTTATGCATATAAATTTATAGAGATATGACAATTTGTAAGAAAAACCAGGAAAAATTTTATCTTTTACTTAATTTCAATTAATGTTTTCGTTTTGTTTTTTTCAAAACTGTGACAGAAATAAATCATGGTAATTATATTAAAAAAGGTAAACATAATTTCTTTAAGTTACTATTTAAGAATTAAAAAAAAATCACATTTTAAAAATTTTATATTTAATAAAGCTCTTCTAATACCAAAAAAGCAGCGCATTTTGAGAAATATATATAATTTTTAATACAAATACAGCAACCTGATATTTTTAATGTTTCTTTTTACGATGTTTAGTAGACGAGGATGTTCCAGAAGCTTCTCCGATTACTATTTGTCCCTCTTGAATCTCTTGACTGGACACATTTGGGACGTCCATCAACTTGTCCTTGGCATCAAAGTAAAACATCAAATCCCGCACCTGATCTTGAAGATCAGAAATTTCCTGAAACAGTATGATATAAATAAAAATTTTTTAACTTTAATAAAAGCTATTCAGAACCGCAACATTAGAAACAAATAAGATCATCCTTAAAAACATTTTTGCAAAATAAATTTTATTAATTAACAAAACATATTTGCAAAATAAATTTTATTAATTAACAAAACATTTTTGCAAAATAAATTTTATTAATTTTATTAATTTCATAAATTTAAAATAACACAACAAATATTACCCTATCTTTGGTGTCTCGAATATCTTTAATTGTTTTGTCAGCAATATTCAATTTTTGTTGCCAAAGTGCTTGATTCTGTCTGAGGCATTTATTCATCTAAGACAGAAAAAATTTTAATATAATAAATACTTTTTTATTATTAATTAATTACAATATTTAATTTTCAAAATAAACAAAAATTCAACTGAAAATACATAAATAATAGGGTGCAGATATAGAAACATATTTGACATGATTATTCTATAACATATATATGATTATTCTATACCTAGTTGAAAGTAAATTAAATGAGATAATTTCATTGAACAACTTGAACAATCTAAAACAAATCAGAGCTTTTTCAGTAAAATTTCTTAAAAAAGTTTTTTTATTATTATTTCCAATGGCAAGAGAAAATGACAAACTCTTACGAGATAAAAAAAACAGAACACGCAAGGATGGGCATCCTGCTATATGGTGCCGTACATGATTTCCTTTTTCCGACAGACGGGGCAATTTGGGCTATCAAAAATGCCAATGCAGGACAGATGGCTCATCAAACAGTCATAATAAATTACAAATCTAAATTCTGCACTATTTTCACAAGATTTGTCCGAAATACCCTGTTCAAAAATTGTCAAAAATCATTTTGTCTATAAAATAATTAATCACAAATAAATGAGCTTATTTCATTAAATCCAGTGTGTATTTCTACTAGTTTTGAACAACACAATAAAACCAATTCAATTCATTTCAGATATCATTCAATGAAATAAATATTGTATGAAAAAACTATTCCTTGGATTTGAAAATTGTCCATAAAAAATTATCAATTTGTTATCTTAATAAAGAAAAACAAAACATGCTTAAATGGGAAAATTGCATGAATTTTATTGTTATTGTCAAAAATTATAATTGCAATTGCAAAAAAAAAAAAAAAAAAAGAAGAAGAAGAAAAAAAACTTGATAACATACATAAAATATAAATATTAAAATAGAGTGGCATTAGATTTTCTTTTTATTTAACAATTCATAAAAAAAAAAAAAGGATAAAAACTAAAACAATTACCTCCTTTTCATCTTTTAATTCTGTAGCTATTTTGTTTATTTTGGATGTGAGCTGGAAAGAAAGGAAAGAATACTGTACAAAAAATGTTACAAAATGAGTTCGTTTGTTTTTATGGAAAAGGCAAAATGTAAATTTAACTTTAAAAAAATTGGACGATTATGAATAATATCTTAATAAGCAATATAAATATATATCTCATGGAGAGAATTTTCTTGTTACATTTGATCTGCCCTAGATTTTATAATAAGGCCCACCTCGTTTTCAATGACAACATTTATAACTAGAGTACAGGAGGGCTGAGGTTCGAATTTGCTGGCAGCATTGTTGTAATCAATGTAAAAACGAAGAAACTCTACGGCTATCGTGACAATGTGTGTAAAGCATCTTGCATTCATAGTCAGACTTCCTGATGGAGTTTTCAGGGTTTTTTCTCACAAATGCAGGGGAATGTAAATGAGGGGCAATTACCCCTAAAAGTCTACCCAGAAAGCACTATCCACCTTTGTGGGCTGTTCATTAGGCCTACTGATGTTCCACACACAACTTCTCTAACTGGTACATAGTCCTAGGTATGGAGATAAGAAAGAAAAGTTTTTACTATATGGATGGGAGAGCAAAACATGATTCTTTAGTTAAAATGATAGGATATGGAAAAGTCTTAACAGTTATTGCTTTTGTTAGATAAATAATAAATGGCACTTTAATTTGAGCAACAACGTTTCTTCCTCATTCCAGCCCACTATAGTCCAACCATGGATAGTATGGAATGGTAAACAGTCGGTTTAATGGCCCAAACATACGAATTGAAACAGACATTACTTGTTAGGGGTGATAGTCAGATACATGCACAAAACTGCATTGAAAGATGAAAATATAGTATTTAGTGTGAAATTTTTTTCATCTAGTTTTTCTTTTAATTTTTTTAATTGAAATTAAAATAACATTTTTTCCCTACAACGGTGCTCTTTTGGTATACCAACTTGCCCCTTGCCAATTTTTCACATGCTCAGTGGTCTTCATAGAGTATACTTCACTAGTCGAAAAACACCATGCTTTATACTTATTTTTTGCTAATAGATATAAATTGCAATCACACATGCTCATTGTATTAATAAATAAGAAGTAGGAAATTTATATTCATACACCATTCAATCTACAGTTTCTTGCATACAAAGTTAAAAATTCACTTGTCCAACTGAACACCATTTTTAAATGGAAATAATCTTTAAAAAAATTTAAATATAGCTTGACAAAGTAAAAGAAAAAGTTTGATTTTCAATATGGAGTTCTGCAAACAAATATAAATATTATTTTTTAAATTTTAAAAATAATACAGTAACAGTTCAGCATCAATAAATTAGAAAGCTTCAAAAGCAGCTTAACAGCTTTGCAACTACATCTTTATAACGTTTGGCAATGCATTTGCACCAATAACATATAAAATTGCCATATCTGTTATATGAAGAAAAATGCTAATTTTTATTATGTTTCACTGGAATTACAAGTAGAATTGTTAAAAGAATTATTCTCTTAAATTATAAATATATTAACAGTTTATATGAATATAATAGACGTAAAACCTGAGAAATTTTCTTGTCCATGCTTTGCTTATCTCTAGTAACTCGGCTGAGTTTTTCTTCTAACTGTTTCCTCTCATCAACTGCATGTTTTGTTTTTTCTTTCATTTCTTCTAACTAGAAAATTAAAGTAATTTAATACAAAAACTGTTGATTTTATCTGATGAATTTTTAATACAGTTTATTAGCCTTAAAAATATAAATAGAGGAAAATTGGCATGAAAATATAGTAATAAATTATAAATATACAGAGTACAGAACATACAAAAGGCTAACAAAATAACCATAATTCTTTGTTCACATTTAAACGACAAATATTGAAAATCATATTTAGTTACCACATGTAATATATATATATATACATATATTACATGAAATATGATTTTGAACATATTTTTTTTGCTCTTTATATCTTTATATATACATTATATATATAAGCGCCCCAACTTTCTTTTTTTTTATTCTTTGAATTTTGGAGAAACAGTAAATCCTGAGAAAATATCAATTAACCTCTTTTTCTTCACTTTTAAAATGTTGTAAATTATTAATTATATTGTAGTATATTTGAATAGGATATTTCAATATATATTAATGTTATAAACTTTTTTAAATGTACTATTGAAAATTTAACTTTTTCTAACTTAACTTCAGTTATATTGATTTATAAATTGTTCATTTTCTTAAAAGCACTCACAAAAATGGAAATTATTTGTTGCCAATTTTTTTAAAAAAAATTTTCAAATAGAAATTTTTTTTTTTTTAAATTAATAAATTAATTAGATTTTGATAATTTGCTTTAAAAAAATTATTTATTAAGAAAAATACACTCATGACAAAAAAATCCTGTCACAGAAAGAAAAAAAATGAAAATATGCTTTGCCAAACATTGTTTTCAAAGAAAAGTATAAACACATACTTGCTTCAAAGCTTCAGATTCAATTCGAGTTAGACGATCCTCAAAATAATGTCTTTGAGCTTCTAGCTGGCTAGTTAATAAGTATGTGTACTGTAATAAAAAAATATCCAAGATGTTACAGTTAAAAGAAATTTCAAAAAATTTTTAAAAATGTAATTCAAAATTTTAATTTGCTATTTTCATATTAATTAGCTTAAATATTTCCCTTGCTATGTAATCTTCTTAAGATTACTTTTTAATTTTAAAATATGTTTTAACTACTTTTAATCTCTACAGATTACTTTTTTCAGGATAAAAAATAGTTGTGATCTAATAAGTCAATAAAACTTACTTCAAGCTGCATGGAATCCATTTTTTCTTCATTCTCTACCTATTTAAAAAAAGAAAAGAATTTAGCAATTATTTTTAATGTAAAAAATCAATGTTTCATCTGGTACATATAATGTTTCTGGTATATAATGTACATAATGTCTGGTAGATAATGTACATAATTATGTAACATTCTTTTTCATGAAGTAGAATTTATTTTAAAGATTTATACACTTACTAGTAAATGCACTTGTGAAACATTATGTAAATCTAAACATGAAATTTGTAAAATTGATTTAAACATTTCCTATCAGAAAACATTAAATTTCAAACTATTTTTTGAAATCAATTTATGGAAATAATCTTTAATTTTTTTAAATGCATACTTAAGATTAAATAATAATAACCAAGTGTATAGCATATAAAGCATATCACTAGACATGAAATTAAAATACAATCTTACCCAAATAGGTTCTAGTTCCACTGGTTTTCCATCTGCTTTATTTTGCACCAAACGATGAACATAATTATCCCCTGCATAATCCCATACACGATTATTGCCAAGCTGCATTGCATAAGTGTGCTGAGTATCTAAATAATGACTGAAAAAATAATTGTGAAAAACATTTATTTTAAGCATTGTATTATTAAATACTTATTATTATTATACTTTAGAAGTTATTAGTTTTCATCATTTCATTATTATTATTTCAATAGGTAAAATAACATAAAAAAATAATAATTGGGTAACTGCAAAATGTACATATTACAGGTGAAAGAAAATCTATGGAAAAAGTACACAATAACTTCTCTTTAATCCAGCATTCGTTAGTTTGGCATATTCCATCCAGCATTCGTTATGCACTGATTGAGCCTTCCTTTTCGTATTGATCCAAGCATTTGTGGATCTTGACAGCCACATGACAACACAACGCTGCTTGCATTCAACAGACATTTGTATTATCTACACTTCAAAATCTGTGTAAATGCACTAAATATTTACATAGTTTAAACATTTAAATTTTTATCTTAGTGTGTTTTATCTTTGATATCTATACCCTTAGAGCCATGTTGTCTCTTGATAACCCTACAAAATTCCCTATCCTGCTCAGCTGTGGTTCCAAATCTGCCAGATTAAAGAGAGATTACTCTAATATTAATTGCAAGTTAAACTTTCTTAGTAAGTTAATATTTTAAGGATGGCATTGATACGATGTTTGGGTTTTTTTCCCCTCTCAGATTGTTCAGAATAGGACATTGAATATTTTTTACATTTGACATCATCACTTTTTTCTTCCAAGAAAAAAAAAAAAAAAAAAAATTTGATCCCAAAACTGGCATGATGTCTTATATATAATGCATGATAGCATACAATCACTTTAACTGTCAACTCAAAATTAAGAAAACAAAAAAAGGTAAAAAAAAATTCAATAAAGAAATAAAAGAATGTTTAAGAACATCAGAAGTTTTTATTTAATTAACTTCTTTATGGTAATATAATTGAATATCAAATTGATTATTAATGAGGGGTGGAATTGATTATTAACAACTTCAAATTGATTATTAATGAAAAGTTTATAATAAATTAAGTCTTGATTTTTGTGTAATATTTTATATATATTTTTACATTTAGCATTCAAAAATACCCAATGTTAAAATTGTTTTTAAAACTTACTGATATGCATGACCATCAACATAGCGTCCACATCCAATATTTCCACATATTAGACATATCCATAAACTCTGGGAAAAAGTTCAGTTTTTATTTAAATATTTCAGAATACAAAAATTTTGGAAATTAAAAAATAAAACTGTTTTTTTACATCTTGAGATCCACATGTTGCACATCTGTTATCCGGCATCAGTTCAGGTGTTTGAGAATAACGGCACACAGGACAGCTGAAACAAATATTACTATATCTATTATTTGAATTTACATTTTGAATGTAAATAATAAACATGGCATATATGTATATATTACAAAATATGAAATACTTTTATCCTAAAGTAAAGAGTTGAGAGTCCTGCATGCCTCTTTTATAAAAATAAATGTAATAAATGATAACTATAACTTATAATTTTTCCATAATTCTAGAAATTATATGATAAGAAGGCAATTTAATTATATCTTTCAATATAACTGAATTATCTTATCATTAGTAGCAAATACAGTGACTGCTTTAGCAGCAATCAAAGGAAAGGTTGAGAGATTTTCCTCAGCACAGTAACTTGTAAAAAGCTATCTTGGATTTTCAATGAAAGATCTTATATAAGCAATTCTTTTATTAAGAAAAAAAATAAGATTTAATGTACTGCAAATAATATATCTTTGTGCTTAAAATGTATAATTTTCTTTTGCTTGTATTAAGCTATTCTATAACTACTTTGGTATTGTTATTTTTATAGATATATTCTTTTTATAAGCAAATTTAAGAGTACAAGGATGTCCTTTAAGTGAAAGCAAATACAACAAGTCGAAGTTATAAAAAATGCTTTGTTATATAAAAAATATTTTTATAGCTATATGAGTTCAAGTACAGAAAACTATGAAAAATAGTACAAATTCGGACGTTAAGAGTCGATATAATAATCACTTAATGAATGACTCAAAAAATATTTTAGGCCAACTCCTCATCTTTGCTTTCACCTAAATTTTAATGCTTGAGCAATTATCATTATAAAGGGATAAAAAAGAATATGCACAAGTGTTTAAAATGTTATTTAAATAATAAAAAATTTCATTGAAAGAAAATTATATTTCATAATATAAATTAAATATTTATCTTAAATGTTAATTTACTGATTTGAAATTTTAATTTAAACATATTAACTGCTGCTTTCTCATAAGAAGTCTCATTTTTAATTATTTTTCCTTTATTTCAAGTGTTCTCTATTTAAAATTCTATGAAATACAAATTAAAATAATTAGAAATAATTATTGTTATTATTTTATTGTTAGTATACTTTTTAAATCATTTATCTCACCTGGTATCTCCCCATTGAGCTAAACAACTGCCATGGAATGAATGGTTGCAAAGGATAGTCAAAATGCCTTCGACAGATTCATCCTTAAAAATAATGGAATATCTTTTAATTTTTTTTTATATATAATGCAAATACTGCCCTTTAAGTACCTATTTTAAGTTTAAAAACACAAAATATTTAGACTTCTCAGCATTTCTAATACTATCAATCCAATTTGCGATAGTTTTCTTTCAGAACAAAAACTATAATATACATTTAAAAAAAAAAAGAGCATATTGTAGGTCAGAAGGAATGCAATTTAAGAAAAGCCATGTTTTAATCAAATAGACAAATAAAGTATTAAAAGTGAGTAGAGAAAATGAAGAAAATTTTACATTTTATTTAGCACACTTAAAATTAGGACAAATGCACACATGCACGCTCTAGCATGAACACACACGCTCACTTTAAATTAGAAAAAATGATATAATCGTCCAGCATTTTTTGTAATAGCAAAAAATAAATAAAAATATTTAATTATTCAAGCAGATAAAATTTTGTGATTTTTTAAATGAAAAATATTGAGAATTTGAATGATATATTAACTCATTTCATTAATTTTATTAAAAGAAACTTAATTTAGAATTATTAATCCAAAAATTTAATTAATAATAGCAATAATGCTATATATAAATATCATTAGGTAAACTAATAACTTACTTTAGTATATATATATATATAGTTTTGTATATTTAACTCATTTGAATCAACTTAATCAAAGTATAAAACAATTCCTACACATTAAAAAAAAAATCACAATGAAATTCTTTTTAAAAATTCCATGCTTAGTTTATTTAAGAATTATTTTATCATCAGTATTTATCTTACATTTTTTAAACATCATTATTGAAATTTCAGTTTAACATAAAAAAATAGTCAATGTTTTTTAAATTAAATGCATTTTAAATAGAATAATTAAAACTGGTATAAATTATTATTATTTTTAATAACTTCTCTGTTACTTTAATTTTTATATTTCAAACTGATAATAAATAATTATTTCATATACTAAGAATTAATTATTTCTAAAATTGAATAGATAAAGTAAACAATTTCAACAGAAAGATTTAATATTGAAAAATAATATATAAATAGCATATATAATTAGAGTTTTATTTATACATTTCATTGATTTATAGGAACTAGCCAAAAATATTCAATTTACCATCATAAAAGTTTCTTTTTTTTAGAGGGGGGGCATTGATTAGCCTATAGATCACTTATACACTGAAGTGGCAAAAGTCATGGGATAGCAATATGCAAATTTTCAGATGGCAGTAGCATCACGTAGAACAGGTATAAATGCGCAGTGCTTTCATTTCTGTTCAAGTTATTCATGTGAAGAGGTTTTGACGTGATGATGACCGTACGACGGGAATTAACAGACTTTGAACGCGGAATGTTAGTTGGAGCTAGACGCATGGGTCATGCCATTTCGGAAATCGTTAGGGAATTCAACATTCCCAGATCCACTGTGTCAAGAGTGTGCCGAGAGTATGAAATTTCAGGCATAACATCCCACCATGGACAGCGTAGTGGTCGACGACCGCCTGCATTTAACGACCGAGACCGCCGACGTCTGCAAAGAATCATAAATTCTAACAGACAAGCAACACTGCATCAAATAACCGCAGAAATCAATTTGGGACGTACAAGGGACTTGTCTGTTAGAACTGTGCGGAGAAATTTGGCTTTCTTGGGCTATTCCAGCAGAAGACCGACTCGAGTGCCTTTACTGACAGAACGACATCGCTTGCAGCGACTCTCGTGGGCACGTGAGTATATCGGTTGGTCCCTAGATGAATGGAAAACCGTGGCCAGGTCCGATGAATCACGATTTCAGTTGGTAAGAGCTGATGGTAGGGTTCGAGTGTGGCGCAGACCACACGGAGCCATGGACCCAAACTGTCAGCAAGGCACTGTTCAAGCTGGTGGTGGCTCCGTAATGGTGTGGGCTGTTTTTTCATGGCATGGACTTGATCCTCTGGTGCGACTGGACCGAACATTGACTGGAAATGCTTATGTTCAGCTACTTGGAGATCACTTGCAGCCATTCATGGACTTCATGTACCCAAACAACAATGGGATTTTTATGGATGACAATGTGCCATGTCACCGGGCCACAACTGTTCGCGATTGGTTTGAAGAACATTCTGGACAATTCCAACGAATGATCTGGTCATCTAGATCGCCCGACATGAATCCCATCGAGCATTTATGGGACATCATCGAAAGGTCTGTTCATGCCCAAAATCCTGCACCATCAACGCTTTCACAATTATGGACGTCTATCGAGACAGCATGGCTCAATATTCCTGCAGAAGACTTCCAACGACTTGTTGAGTCCATGCCACGTCGAGTTGCTGCACTTCGCCGGGCGAAAGGAGGGCCGACACGATATTAAAAAGTATCCCATGACTTTTGTCACTTCAGTGTATATACTATAAACAGCCCACTATTTATGAATACCACAAACCACCCATTTTTTTGGTATAATTGCAGTGCATTTGCATATTGCATAGGAGAAAACCCAGAAAATTTCCTCCAAGAAGCCCAATTATGGAAATGAAATGCTTTAACATATTGCTATAATCACCATCAAATCTCATTTCTGAAAACCGTGAATCTCGAACAGAACCATAGCCCACATATGCATGTTGCAATGAACCAAGCCTAAAATTACATTGTTAGTGAATTATATTTTTAACTTTCATGTAATTGGAAGATTAAATGTCATATGAGATGTGTTTGACAATAATTTTTTTAATAAAGTAGTAAAAATCTTATCTGCAATTTAAGATATTGACTCTCTATTGAGTGCACACAATCTAATCTCCCAATAAAAAGTTCAGCAAAAAAAGAAAAAAAAATCAACCTATCATTATAAAAAACTAATCATTTATCAACCATTAATAACTTACCATCCTTTCTAAACAAACAGGACATGTTGGCAACTCTGTCAAACCAGGAAGAGGTAAGCAGACTTCCTAATGAAACAATCAAATGTTAAGGAAAATATAAAATTTATATTTATAAAAATGGATCTTAACAATGCATTTTAAAAAACAATATACCAATAAATTAATTAATCATAAGCATTTTTCAAATTTAAATAATTATATTTTAATAATATAAATGTTTTAATGAAAATATTTTTTATAACATTATATTTTAACAAGAATTTAAATAAAGAATATTTAAATAATTATATTTTAATAATATAAATGTTTTAATAAAAATATTTTTATAACATTATATTTTAACAAGAATTTAAATAAAGAATATTTAAATAATTATATTTTAAAATATATTTAAAAATACCTCCGATTCTTTTATTGTTTCAACTTTTGCAACAAAAGCAAGATGACAAACTTCAGGTTCAATTGAATTAAACCGAGTTCCATTGAAATTCTTGTAAAATATATCAGCACCTAACTGAGAAATTTAAACATTTATATACGTAAAGAAAAGCTTCAAAATTTAATACAATTAAAATTAATAATAAAAATATTTTAAAATTAAAAAGTGAAATAAAAGACTAAATTTGACATACAAATTATGTAAACTTTAATTTTATAAAAAGCTACTTTGCAAAAAATAATAATTTGCAGTTGTTAATAAATAGCTATTTCTGTGATAATACACAGAAACAGCAGGTAGGCAAAAAATTTTAGAGAAAAAAATAAGATGAAATATAAAATTCTGTATCAGGTTATTCCACTTTGCCAAATAGTATAAAATAAAAAAATGAATAATAAATTTTATTTTTAAAAATGTATTTTTATTTACAATGTGAGAAAAACATTAATGTAAATATATTTGCTTTTAAATGTCTAAGATTGATGCTAAATGAAGAATTGAAGTCATCCCTACAGTTCATCTCTTTTAAAGTGTAATTATTCAAAATATTAATGCATTCATATTAAAGATTTCACTATAAACATCAAATTCATATATATTCATTTCATAAAGAGATAATTGGAATTCTGAAATAAACACATCACCTTCAATTTGATTTGATAACATATATTTTGTTCATACAAAAACATTTATATATATATAACAAAATAAAAATTAGTATCTTGCCATGTACTTACTAAAAGAGGAAAATTATTAAGTTCGTTAAACTTACATAAAAAACATAATATTATGACAAAAAAATTTAAAATACTTTACAATTCTTTTAGAAGAAATTATTGTGGTACCTTTTATTGTTGTGATTACTACTGTGCTAATTCTGGGAAAAATTATTATATATGATATACAGTAGAACCTCTTTAAGTCGAAAACCTCCAAAACTCGAAAAATTTTTTTGATCCCTTCCCTTCAAGCCCCAAAATCTTCATTACTCAAAATTTCACCCCTCTATATATATCAAAATAATTAGTCAATCCCCACAAGTCGTTTTGGTATATATTTTCTCTCCCCAACTCGGAAAAAAAAAAAAAAAAATTGGACCTCTGTATCTCGAACATTAGCAAAATTTGATTTTACAACCTTTACAACTCGATCATAAGTCGAAAACTCTATAACTCGAAGAAAAATCCGACTTTAAGGATTTGCCGACAATGCACGTCATTGTATCTTAGAAAACAATGTACGAGTATACAGTAAATAGAATAACCAATTCTATAAAATATTCTTATTATTGCAATTGATTTCATTTGAACTCTAGCGAAGCAAATCTTTTGTTGTCGATTGCAAAAATATCAGAAGTAGTTTGATTTTACTGTAATAAACATCTATTTTAACAGCATTACACGAATAATATTGTTAAAAAATGAGTGTTATGAAATGTAAACTGAAAACTTTGACTCTCGCTGAAGGTTTGAAGTTGTGAAGAGTTGTCAAAAGAAGAAAGACGTTGCTGAACAATTTGGCCTACTAATGAGTACTCTGTTTACAATAATAAAAAAACGAATTGGACATCATAACATAACTTTTAAATTGCAAATAAACATGTTTATTACCTCTGTAACTTAAATTTTTATTTAATTTACTTCTCTAACTCAAAATAAGTTAGAAAGAATATAAACCTCTACAAGTCGAATATTTCCTTACAAAATCCGCATAAGTCGAAATCCTCCACAAGTCGAAAACTCTATAACTCAAATTATTTGCCGCCTCCCTTGAAGTTCGACTTACAGAGGTTCTACTGTATTTGTATTACATAACATAGGTTGCATCTTTTATGATAAAAAAATTTATGGTGAGATATAATCATTTATCATAAAAAAAAATTATTTAAATCATTAAATGAACACCACCCAGATACCCGAATACCAGGATATAACCAAATATTCTATTGCCAACAAATTTCAAAAACGGTTACAGAAAACTGTAAGACAATAAAATATTTTGAATAATAAATCAAACTCAAATTTAGCACAAAATAAAAATGATACATACTTGGTTTTTGAATTTTACAAGAACCATATACTGGTTGGGCTTATTATCTTTAATAATTCTCATATTTTCGATATCATCACTGGAAATAAATATTTTGTACATGAAATTATGCACACTGAATATTAATATATTCAACAAATTTAGTATCAAATATTTCACTGTATTATAAATAAATATATTTAAATAATGCAAAAAAAAAATAATAATAATAATAATAATAATTTGTTAAAAAGTATATGTGAATACAACTATCAGTATAGATTTTGAATATTAAAAAATAATTTTGATACATATTTATTTTCTGAAAAGGCATCATTTGGCAATATCATACAATTCATACATTATAAAATAGATATGAAAAAGATAAATTTATAACTCTCACTACACAATTTATTACAAATTTTTTTTTCTTATAAATTAATTAGTTTAATGTTCTAATACTTTTCTCAAAGTAAAGGAAATGCATATTAGCAATTTACACTTACTAGACTGGAGCAACAAACTGAAGTAAATCATGTGATGTCATTGCTGCTGGAACAGCTAAAATACACAGCATTTCACTTCTTTCAGCTTCTTCAGCAAGAGTTGTTCTATGACTGAAATAAAAATTAATTTAAAATGTAAGTTTTCCAAATAAGCTATTAACAACAACAATTATTAGTATATGCAAATTCTGTAAATCTTAATTAGCATGCTCAAAAACAAAGAATCATGATATATGCATGAAATAACCCATTTCCAGACAAAAAAAAAAAAAAAAAAAAAAAAATTATTTTAACATGCAAATTACATCTATATATAACTAAAGTAAGCCAAATAATGATCTCAAAAAATTTTTTAATACAACTAAAAAGTTAAAAATGTTCAAAGTGGCTTGATAATATATATTTTGTATAGTACAGACACATAAGTCACCTCTATGCTCGATTATAGAAAATAAACACTTTTTAGCTGTAGTAAATTTTATAAAGAAAAAATTTAGTGAAAAGTGTAAAAGAATCAAAAGAAGATCTTGAATGTGCATGCAAAACATCTGATTAATCTGATCTACAATTATTGTTACACAAATTGTTCAGGAATAATTATTCAGATTCACTATGAATGTAAAGAATTTAAAATGTAAAAAAATCAATGTTAAACAGTACATTAGAAACAAATAAAAAAGATAAAAAAATTTTTTGTTAATAACTGCCATTGTCTGATGGTACCATAATTGGAGTTTATGTGCTATAATTATTATTTTTTTTACATCTTTTTTATAAAAAAGAAATTTTGTAAGAATTGTTTTTTGACTATGCACGAGATAAGAAAAACAATAAATTTAAAGAAAAAAATTGGACATCTACATTTTACACCTTTTATGTTTTAAAAAATATATAAATTGACAAGCAAATTTTACTTTATATACATAGAGATACTATATTATAGTTGTAAACTACGAGGAAATCTCGTAACTTAAAATAAATTTTGTTTTTTTAAACTTTTTCTTTTATTTTGAAATAAGAAGAAATTAAGTAAAAAAATTAGGATAAAACATCATACTAAACTGCTAAAAACAACATGAGTTGAGAATGAAAAGTTTTAGATTCATGCTTTTAGAAGAATGTATTTCTACAACTTTTATGACAAATTTAACAAGAAAGATATGTCAGCAAAGATAAAATTAATGAATGTATACACATAATTAAATACTATTAGATTAAATTTTATTCTGATTGTTAAATTATCTATTGTTTAAATCTATCAATTGCACAAAATAGCTGTCCCTCTCAGTACTGATTATGAAAAATAACATAATACAGCATGTATATCAGTTAACTTTATAAAATTCCCAGAAGAGCAATCCTTCATCCCCGTTATACTTTTATAATTAATTATAATAAAAGCTATTCTTTTTTTCCTTTTTAAAATTGTGTCACACATCAGGACAAATTAATTCATATTAACTAAAGTATTTTAATTCAATTATATAAACTAGGCAGATAATTGCATTAAACTATAATTTAATTCTTAAAGCTCTTTTTCCTTCAAAAATAATATTTTTTTACGGTGCAAAAAGAAAAAAAAAAAGGAACAATATTGCATAATGAATTCCACAAAATTAATAAAAGTATCTTTTTGGTTTTATATATATGTATACATATATAGAAACACATTAAAGTAGAAATGATTTCTCATAACACATCGCTCAATAAGTCTCCAGTCTGACAGATATATGGCAACACTGTTGAGAGACCCATATGATTTCTAGACAGTAGCATCCAAACAATACATACCAAAATTTCAGGACATACTGATAATTAGTTTACAGGTTACAGTGGTTGTAGTTACAGTTTTGTAATTTTCAAAAGAATGGTTAAAAAAAAATTTGTATATTGATTAAACATTGTTTTTTGAAAGGGAAAATACTGTTGAAGCCAAAGAGTGGATTGATAAGTGGATATTATTAACTGGTATGCTGCATTTAAATGTGGTTGTACAAACACTGATGATGTGGAATGCTGGTGGCCCAAAGTTGGCAGTTTTTCGCGAAAACATAAAAAATAGTCCACAAAATAGTTTTGAAAGACCTTAAAATGAAGTTTCATGAGATAGCTGACACCTTAAAGATATCAGAAGTGTGTTTACAATTTTACATGAAAATTTGAGCATGCTTATGTTTCTTTTGAAGTGGATGCTGCATTTGCTTACATTGGACCAAAAACAACAATGCTTTGACGATTGAGAGCACTGTTTGGAGCTGTTCAAGCGAGATAAAAAGGATTTCTAGTGTTGGTATGTTCAACAGATGAAACATGGATTCACTACTACAAATCTGAAACAAAATGATCATCAGCTGACTGGACTGTAGCTGGTGAAAGTCATCCAAAGAGACCAAAAACTCAAAAGTCAGCAGGGTAGGTTATGGCATTCATATTCTGGGATGTGCATCATTTTTCTGTTCATCGACTATTTTGAGAAAGGTAAAACTATCAATAGCAAATATTACATGTCATTATTGGATCTATTGAATGTAGAAACTAAGAAAAAAAAATGCTGTTTCACCAAAACAATGCCCAGTGTCACAAGTCGATGAAAACTATAGTTAAATTGAATGAATTATGACTTGGAATTGCTTCCTCACCCACCATACTCTCCAGATCTGATCCTCAGCCAACTGTTGGTTTTTTACAGGCATCAAGAAGATGCTCCAGAGAAAGAAATTAGGCTCAAATGAAGAAGTTATTGCCAAAAATGAGGCCTGTTTTGAGAGCAAAGGCAAATCATTCTATAAAAAAGCATCTAAAAGTTAGAAGAGGAAAGTTGGAAATCACTCTTGAAGGAGGTTGACGAATAAAGTCGAATTTCTAAAATAAAAATTTGTTTTTCTTAGCTACACCGGAGACTTATTGAGTGATGTGTTGCATATACACATATCCCTATGAAGTAATTTATTTGGATTTTCAAATTTATATTTCTATAGAAAATATAATGCTTGCATTTTATTACCAGAATAAAAGTTATAATACTTTCACTCTACTTCTAAATGACACTAGATCAAAATGAAACACTTTTTCAAAACTTTTTACATATGAAGCTTACTTTTCCTTGTATAAATGCAGCAAACCTTTTGTAACTTCTACAAAATGATTTCCAGAAGAAAAATTAATAGGTCCAGGATGGAGTAATCTGTTTCTCTTATCTGGATCCATATTTGTACATTCTTGGGAATTTAAATTCTCTTTCACATCTGCATCTTCAGTTACTAATTCAACAGGAGGTACATTATTGGTCTCTGATTTCACACATGCATTATTTTCACTTGGATTATTTACAATATCTCCACTGTTTTTAGATTTTTGCTTCTCCTTTTGCACAGTCTCAGTCTTGGATAATTTCTTTAATGGATTAGCATTCAATTTCTTTTCGTTACTCTTGCTTTTTGAGGGTTTTGAGGAAGCAGATTTATTTTGTGATACAGGTTTGACAGTATCGTTGGTTCTAGGTGTTGGTTTCACACTCGATACTTCTGGTACAGCTTTTCCAGTATTTTCATTACCTAAAATTAAAAAAAAAAAAAAAAGTTTTTAAAATTATAAATATTCTACACATGCAATGGTTAGAACATAAATTATGATAAAACTTGATGCAATACTTTAACATTATGAATAATTAATAAATAAGACACATAATTTTAAATATATGCATTTTAGTTCACATGTCTTTAACTTTAAATATTTTCAAAATAAAATTGTACATCAGAAATATTTACGATTCTTTAACTTCTTTAAAAGAGAATTACAAAGATATAAAATTAAATACATGCATATTATATAGTATTTTTTAAAAATTTAAGTTAAAAATTTTAACAAAAATAAATGCTTTATTTATTACCTGTATTAGTAACAGTTTCAATTGTCATCTCTTGTAGGACACGAGAACCACGACACTTATCTATAGAAAATTTGTGACTGCTCTCCTGAGTCTCTGGATGATCTTCTGAATATGACTCAGTATGTGTTTCAGTAGAAGCCATGGCTTTCTTATTCCTCGTAGCTGCAAGAAAAATAAAAAATTTTAATGCTGCATAATTGCATAAAAGAGAATCTAACTCAAGTATAAAAATTTCATTGAATCTTATGAAGTAACTAACCATTATTAGCAAAATAAATATGCACAAAAAAAAATTCAAGCATTAAAATATAATGAATATTATGCAAGGAAGAAAGTCAGAATTCATTTTTATATGGACACTAAAAATCTTCAGAAAGAGACGATAGAATCAGTGCTAAATTAATAACCCAATATAAAAAATTAAAATTCTTTTTTTTTTTAAGTATTGTTTTAAGCAAAATAAACACAACTTTCAGATTTTCATTTCACTGATATAAATGAAACTTTAACCCACTGAATTAACAAAAACATTCTGTGTAAATCCTATTTATTCACATCTTCACACAAACAGAATGCATTTTTAAATAGATTGCAGCTATCACAAAAAAAAGAGTTGAAATTTTTAAAGAATTCTTATACATCAAAAGAAGATTTCTTTCTTTCTTTTTTTTTAAACTAAACTTTTTTAATTGTCTGCATCTTTAGAGCAAGTTTAATAATAAAAAAAAAATTATGTTTCAGTTGTTGTTGTTATTGATTTCTGCCTTGGATTACAAATTAAAGAGCTAATTTTATTTCATAATATTTTATTACTAAAAAATTTTGTATGACTCTAGTCGGCCTATGACTTTTGAACATTAAATAATTGTAAGGCACTTTCTTGGTATGAGGACATGGTCAAAAAGTACTAGAGAGCCTGTGAACTAATAACTTCGGTGTCAATGTTCGACATTTCTAAAACAAATTATTAAAAAAATATACTATGCATCATTTATTAAAAGTCTCAATCAATTTTTACAAACACATTTTAAAAACATGTCATCTAAAAATATAATAAGTGTCATCATAAAATATAATAATAATAAGTGGCTTATATTTATGTAGAAAAAAAATTTCTATTTTCTATTCATTTAAAATATTTATTAACTGAAAGATATCAAAGAAATTTGAGTCCTAATAAAATCCTCTAATTATCCTCAAACAAGTTTAAAAAGAAATTTTTTTTTAGCAAATTAAAAAAAAAGGAAAAAATTTGAAAGTAATAAAAAAAAGTAACTATATCGTTTCCAGAAATGAAAGTATATTTTTATTAAGGGCACAAAAAGAACGATAATGACTCTTTTATTTTACTTTTATTACAGGCAGATTCTGCAACATATTATATGACAATTACTACAAATAAGAAATAAGTACAACTCAAAAACAAAACAAAAAATAATGCATAAAACAGATATACAGAATAACATAAACATTCAGCTAGTAAAATTTATCATTTTTTTTAAAAATACTTTTACCTAAAAAATGTATATGCGGTAGTAGTGGATAATCTAATGCTATTTCTAATCTCAAAGCAATTAAAGAAACGGACATAATACCAGCATAATTTTAAAATTAAATCTTAAAATTTAAGTCAATATTTCCAACTGAAAAGTTGTTTTGGTTATTGTTTTGCTCCAGGAGGAGATGTTGCCAAACTACACAGAAATTAGATAATTACTTACGTTCATAAGTGGAAAATTTAGAGTATTAAAAAACTTTTCCTCTTTTTGCTGTATGCATTATAATGGAATATTTTTTTCTCGGTTAATAAAAAAAAAAAACTTTATTTACTATTTAACACTTTTCGGTTTATTTTTATTTATAACTGTGAGAGAAAAAAAAATGTTTTATTAGAGTAATGAAGATAACTAATTTCTTTTTTCTCGTTTTTCCCGAATTCATTAAATTCTAAATAAATAACTAGGCGGACCCTTTATGTTTTCTTTGAAACCTTTTATAGAGATATTTAGAATCTAAAAGTAAAATATTTCTTGGTTGGTGATAATAATTTCAGTACTTTCAATATATATAATTCCATTGATTTGATATTCTTAATTTAGTGAAGAATTTCCTATTATAATCTTTTAAGAGAGCACTTTAAAAAATTTACCTCCTAAAGTTGAGTGGGTTCCAAAGAAATTTTGGCTTGTTGAAGCTCAGTTCGTTCGGGACAAAATTTAATGAACGAATTTTAAATTAAATGTATGAACTGATCGCTTCTATTTACAAGAAAATTGAATTAATCATATAATAAAAATTTACAAAGGAGTTGCAGATTTGCTTATGGCAAATTGGGAAGATTTTAGGTATGTACTAAATAGTAAGTCCCCCAAAACCTGCATCTTAGCGATCCTGCTGATGCTGACCATTTATTAGGGATTTAGAGTCTTCTCTAATTACTGACTGCAAAGATTGTTTGAAACCTATATTCAAACATCCACCAGTCAGATTTTCAGATATCAAAAATGTTAATTAAAAAAAAATAAAAGGAATCAGTTCCGACGATCTTGTCAGCAATCCATAGCAGTTTTTACCAAAAATGTTCAGAAAAGAGAATTCTAATAAGAAATTTTGCATAGCAATAATGAGAGAACACAACATTGATGCATTATCGCCTGATTCAGTTTCACTTTTCAAACTTTCGTCTTTACTACACAAATCCAACACCAACGTTTCTCCCTGATAACCTCGAAAGGAAGCTCGGTCTATGCCCTGAAGGAGAATCCTTTTATCTATAAATTTTGATAAACCACAACGTTGGAGGTCTCGTATTCTCTAGATACACCAATACTGCAGTCAAGAATTTCCTCAACCATTCTATTGACAAAATGAAGTCAAAGATCAAGAAAGTTGAAACCTGGAATCTATTTCTAATCGTATGTTAAAATTTGTCCTCTTTCATTTTATTATTTTAATTATCTATCTAATTAATTTCTTAATTGAACCATCGAATTATGAGTTTGATGTTAAAGCGCACGTATCAAGGGATATAGAGTAGTAATAATATTACGCTATGCTACTGACCAGAAACGACAAACTTTTTAAAATGAATGGTTCGTAAGTACTGATGTAATGATTCGTTCCTTTATACGGATTTGGATTCATAAAATGTCTCGTTTTTTAGCGCTAATACAAATTGCAATATAATTGCTAAGTGTTAAGCTAATGTGTAATTGTTAAAAGTGTTATTGTTAATTAAATTTTTTTTCTAGATTGAATGAATTAATTCATGTACTTTGGGTGTAATATAATCATTGTGAGAGCTTGAGCGAAGAAGGTTAGTATGTTACTTTTTATGAAACGGAAATGATTTATGATTTTATTCCGCAAACAAAACAGTTTCGTTAAATTCCTCCATTTTACCAGATTTTTAAAATTCTAAACAGCTTATTTTTGCATTTTATTAATTATAATTTTTTTCGAACTAAAAATTAAGATCTTAATTGAGATTTTAGATGTTAAAAAAATGCAGATTTTAGATTAGATAAGTTTTGATATCAAATACGATAATAATAGGAGTCTTTGTAACATTTAACAATTAGGATATTGGATAAAATTAGGCATATAATGCTGAAGGATATTTCTAAACAACGTATGACGGGGCAAAGAGCCCTGTTTTCGGCCAAAAATCAGCTTTTCATCTAGTAATCTTGAAAACTGTTTAAGAATTTAGGGGAATGAGAAATTTAAATTTAATTGTTTCCAAGCTCTCATAATAACAGTTCGTTCTTAATATAACTGAATTTCAAATTTTTCAAACAAGTTCCAATATTGCATTATGATTATGTATGAGGTTGTTTTATGTCAAATCTGTATTTTTATTAATATATTTAATAAACGATAATAATAACATGGATATTTTGTTAAGTTATAAAAAATATAATTTTTGCGAGAATGTATATTACTATTAAGGTAATATAGGTGATATTAATGCTATATTACCAATAATTTTTCTATATTCATATTTTACATTAATTATAAAAAAAATTAACAATGTTGATAAAAATCTAATTGTAACTAAAAAAATAAAATTTAAAAATACAAAACTTTATAGTAGAATTATTTGGTGATTAAAAGGATTTAGCACTGCAAGGTGATTTAGATTGAAAACTTATTGATTTTCATTAAGGTATACAGGTTAAAACTTGTAATATCATCATTCAATGTATATAGAAACAAAAATTACTTTAAATTAGAACTAGATAGGAAACAAAAAATAAAACTTGCAAAACCGAAAGCACAAATCACGATTGAAATTTGCATTAATTAAATGTCTGTTTTTGCTTTCTGTCAATAATAATAATAAATTAATTGTTTAAAAAAAACTAAAAAACACGCTTTTAGAGTTAATCAAATTAAAAAGTAAAAAATAATTTTTAACATAAGAATAAAATGACTTACGAGAAAATGAATGTCACTGTTCTAAAAGCGTGGGGTGCTCGATATCAATCGTTATAATTTTTCACTAATTTCATTCCGAAATGCAGAGTTAATTTAAAAATGTCCTACAAAGCACCCCACGCTTTTAGAACAGTGACATTAATTTTCTCGTAAGTCATTTTATTCTTATGTTAAAAATTATTTTTTACTTTTTAATTTGATTAACTCTAAAAGCGTGTTTTTTTTTTTAAACAATTAATTTATTTTTTACTTTTTAGTTTGATTAACTCTAAAAGTGTGTTTTTTAGTTTTTTTAAACTATTAATTAATTTTTTACTTTTTAGTTTGATTAACTCTAAAAGCATGATTTTTTAGTTTTTTTAAACTATTAATTTATTTTTTACTTTTTAGTTTAACAAACATTCAGGTGAAACTAATAGAAAAGCGTATTAAAAAGAATCAACTGCCTGTAAATGTTTCTTTGCAGCTTAAATAGTGTATATGAGGAGAAACAGATCTCCAGGGGAAAAAGTTACATACAAACATACAAACATACAGGTGAAGCTAATAAAAGCGTATTAAAAAGAAATTAAATGTTTATTCTGAAACCACTAGACAAGAATATAAAATATTTTTATTTTATTGCCATATTCTAATCTTTACTCACTAATTTCTGGGAAAAACAAAAGTATTTTCATTCATTATTGATATATAAACTTCAATTAAAAATATAGATAATAGGCACATTATTAAAAAAGTAATTGTAAAATTTAAAAATTTCAAATGCTTGGCGACAAAATTAAGATAATTCTGATATTTATATAGTAAATAATAATGAATTTTATCTATAAAAAATAATGTATTTATTAATAAGGAAACATTTTAATGCATACATTTATAAATAAATAATTAAAAAATATATTTACAGTTATTTTATTTGAGTAAACTAAGTTTTAATATTTAGTTCATGTAGTTTCTGCTAGTTAATATGTACCAATAATGAATTTGTAACATTAAAAAATTAGCAATTTATAAAATGGTTTGCATATAAAAATAGAATAGCATATTATTTTAAAACTGCCATAATAAAAGCATCTTCCAAACTGTGATAGCAATAAAAAATAAAGTTTTTTTACAAAAAGGCAATTAAAATATATAAAATAGGGCTTTGCAATAATTTTGTCCAAAAATTTCCATCTAAATCTTGCAGCAAAAATTTGTTTCTAAATACTACTACCATCCTCTGATGTTCAGTTTTTAACAATGTGAACTATGATTACAGTATTTTTACTGGCAAGATAATATCAGAAATAGGCAAAAAAATTTCTAGAAGTAGTAATGTTATAGGCAATATAAAGGTTATATTTATAGCCAATATGCTTTATAACTTTTATAGGTGTAAACACTTTTATAACTATTTTAACTTTATTTTTTCTCATACGATTCACTTCAAATTATGATTAATATAATAAATACAATGTTAAAAATGTGGACAGAAATTTTTTAAATGTTAGAGTATTATATGGTAATAAGTTTATTTTGAGCATTATCATAGATGCGTACTTCCTGTATTATAATTTTACTAATTTAAAATATTTTTTCTATTATATTTATTAATCAGTTTTATCAAATTTATGTTAGAAGGAACAAATTAAAATGTTACTATAAATACATATTTTTTATTAAATAAAATTTTGCTCTAATCTATAATAGGAAAAAGTGAAATTATTAAAAATTTAAAAAGAATTCATTAAAAAGAATTTATTAAAAAATTTTTTATCATGTTTGATGGGATAGGATATTTTAAAAGGATTAGTATAGATCCAATATGGATTAATATAGATCCAATATTTAATGATTAATATTAAATATTGTAATCTATATTTGTCTATCTATATATGCAGCACATATAACACAGCATAGCACAATTTCAGGAAATAAAATTTATTAACTCTTTTATTAAGATCAATGTTAGTTCAAGGTAGCTTTCTTCAGCTCTAGCATTAGCAATTTTCCACCTACTAGATTCATTCCAATTTTCCGATATCTCAAACATTTTCTATAGATTTGCATACTCTTGGTTTAGAATAGATTCTAGTCTGATAGATTTCTTTTATCAGGTAGCATTACAAATTTAACAATAAAAATCAGTGGGAAATTCAATAAACAAAAAATTTTTCTGCCACCAGTACGAACAACTCTATAAAAATTTTCTTTCTCCCCATACTATATCTTCCACCCTCCTATGAATATCAAATGTCAAATATATAGACACAAGAGAATGGGAATTCCTTGAATTGAACTACATTAATCTAAAGAAATTGGCAATATATTTTGGATTGCAATGTGGGCTATTTTTTGGGGAGTACAGGAATCTTGATTAAAGCAGAGCATTTTTGGTGGTAAAATGGCACTGTAAATTTTTACGAACTTATTAAATAAAATTTGAGGTGGTTGCAATTCAATGGTTAGTATGTTTTATTTACTCATTTGTTTGTCAGTCTGTCTGGAAACAGTACAACAGCATAAAACATAATTGGGTCACTTCTTAATATTGATCAAAAGTTTTCTGATTTTTTTTTTCATTTAATTTAAACTTTGCATTAGAAATACTGATGCCAACTGTGGTAAAATTTGAGTGTAAATTGTGGCCTTGCATAAGTGGACACACATACAAACTTTGAGAAATATATGTATATAACTAGCACATATAATCTGGAATTGCCTGGCTTTAGAAAATTAATCTTATAAATTCTTTTATATCAGAGATAAGTCCTTTTTTTCATTTGTAGCATTAATGCCAGTAAAATAGGTTTTAATGTGAATAATGAATCAATAGATTATTTATTTAGTATTGCATAAATATTAAGAGATGCAATAAATATATATATATTTGAAAATGCTTACATTCAAGATGTAATATTTAAAAAAAATTTTTTAATATTGCATCTTGAATGTAAGCATTAAAATATTGTACTTTCTTGATATTTAAAATTATATAAAATTTTAAATATCAAGTAATTACATAATTATTGTGTAAGTTATATTTATTTATCAGTTAGATCCTGATAGTATGCAGCATTCCTTTTTTTCTTGTTGTTTGCAAGCATATATAAATTTTTCCCCATCCCCACTCTAGACAATGTCATATATACATTATCATGGCTGAAGCAGTCTGATTTCAAATCAATCGCAGTAATTTTAAATGATTGGCCTTGTACTTTGTTTATTGATATAGCAAAAATTAGTTGTATCTGGAATTGTAGCTTTTTAAATTCAATAGCTTAACAGATGTTATAGGAATGAACATGACATCTTTTTTAGCACTACAGAGTATTTTGCTACTTCTCTATCTTTAACACAACCAATTTTTCCTAATCTCATGTTGACAAATGTCTCCCTTCCGTCCTAAACTCGCCACTAGGGCTATTAAATTTCAAAAACTCAGTGGTGAGTTTCTTGAAAACTACAGTAATCTAAAAGAAGGGAATATGCTTTGTGTTGGAACATTGGCGACTTCTTCATAAGTACAGGAATATAGAATTAAACCGGGATATTTTTGGTATTAAAATAACAATGCAAATTTTTTCTTGATTATTAAATATTTTAGATGGTTGCAATTCATAGATTAGTATGATTTATTTATTTATTTTATGTTAGCCCATCTATCTGAATAGTATAACAGTATAAAAAATGTCAATCATGAAAAATTTGCCAACTAAGAATATTAAAATAAATTGGCATAAAACCTAATTAAATAATTTCTTAATAATTATTTATCCAGTTTCAAAATTTTTTTATGGTATCTAAATTTTGTATTATAAGTATCCTTCTCAATTTTGCCTCAGACTGACACACAAACTTTGAGATTTATAAATGTAAGAGAGATTATGAATGTCAAACTTTTTAAGCAAACAATTTTGTTAACAATACACATAATTTAAAAGTTTATATAATCACAATAATGATTACATATAACATACAGGAATAATATTATTTACATAAATTATATTAATTTGCTTTACAATTTACTGATTTTTGCTTTAGTTTTAAGTTATTGGTCTAAAAACTACCACGAATAAAATTGCTTGAATATCCAAAAATATCGATGTGTCAGTATTTAAACGTTTTTAACGTATTGGTCGAAAATGTCGACTGGATCAAAAGTTCGAAAATATCATTCGATCTTTAAACTGTTTATTTATTGAACGAAAATGCTCTATAAAAGAAGACTTTTCTTGACTTTGAGATTTATGCAATTTTTTTCATAACATTAAAAAAAGATTCTCAAAAATTATAAATTTGATAGATAACAAACATGTAAAAATAAGTGACTTGAGAATATATTTAAGTAGCCTTAAAAATAATATAATCGTAAATAGACTCATAGAAGAAATTTGAAGTGATGAACGGAACATCGATCTTTCTCCGTTTACGGATTGGTGATTTTAAAGTGCGATGAACGGAACAAGAATCTACGTTCTAGCCGATCCGTTCCGTCACGGTCGACACATCTCGAATCAACTATTCTCAAACGCCGAGTTGCTTTGTGTTCGAAGCGAAAGCTGTTGTGTGCTGTATTTCCGAAACGTGATTTCTCTTTTTATCATAAATTTTTAAGTTGTTTTTAAATGTTTTGTGAAGTTTCAAAAATTTAAATGTATTCGAAACACTTTTTACTGTAGTACTTTTTTGTTTTTGTAGTAAGTAAATTGAACTTTTCTTTTGCTTCAATTTTTTTTTATTATGTAGTTTATTAAAATATTGCGATTTAATTATTTTTTAGATAATAGTCTGTTTTTGTATGCTCCTTTACGGGTAATATTTAATTGCCTAAACTCAATAAAATTCTTTTGGGCTTAAAATATGTGGGAGAAATCAAAAGGAGGATAAAAGACTATTTAATAGATAAATTTAAAGTAATATTGTTAAAGGATTCTGATGAAATTAAACATTTTTCAACATATGTGTATAAATATAAAAAGTGTAATTTTAGTTATTAATCAAGCCTGTTTCTATTAAATATAAACATTTTAGGCCAAATATTATTTATATTTCGTGTTGGAACATTTTTTAAAGCATCAATTTCAGTCTGCCATAATAAAAAAAGTAATTTTTTTTTTCGTCTTGTGTATTTGGATTTAAATATTATATTATTTTTAATATTGATGGACAGAATATAGATATTATGTAATTTTTATTTGTATAATGTATCAAAAAATTATAAAAATTTCCTTATTGAAATACTTCTTTCTTTGCTAAATAATTATGAATGTTTACATGGAGAAAATTATGTTAAAAATTTTTTATTAATAACAATTCATCAAAATATTTTTTTTCTTTGTATTACATTGCTCCTTAAATTTAATTAAAAGTATTTGACTAGAAGTCATCTAAAAGTTCGATAAAAATTTATTTAAGAAGATGTCAATCTTAATTGCCTTATAGTTATGGATGATATTTTAAGCAAAGAAAGATGTGAACCACAATTCAGCATATTACTTATGGGGACAGGACAAAAGAAGAAATAGTTGTCAGATCCAATGATGACAATAATTGCCACACCACTCTTCCCCTATCCTAACCAGTTATGAATCTCAAACTCACTCTTGATGAACAGAAGGTTGTCATAAACTCAGCCTCTTAGGTTATATAACATTTAAATTATGTATCTCCTCTTGGTAGAATCTTATTATATGTACATATTTTAATATGCAATATTCTATCTTTTATAAGTGAATAAATTTAAAAAAAAAAAAAAAACTAAAAACCACTTTTCTCTTTAAGAATGATTAAACTGATTCATATTTGCAGTATTATCACTTTTAAAATAAGGTCTTTCTTCTTTTTTAACTTGTAATCTAATATAATTGATATTTAAATATATATTTTTTATCATGAAAATATATATATATATTTGTAAGTAAATGATTTAAAGATTAGTGAAAGGAAGTTGTCACACTTTTACAAGACAAAATGAGGGATTTAATTGGAAACTAAGTAATTTAGGTTGCATTTTTTAATTAAAGGGTTCTAAATATTGGATTAAATTATATTCTAATCTATAATTTTCATTTATCAAATTTATTCAATTTTATTGCATAAAATTAATAAAATTGGAGTTTGTTATGCATGATATCCTGGAAATTTTGTAAAGGCAGCTTAAACATAGAATTTTATTTGAATATTAGAACCAAAAATAAGTTTGAAAGAAATTGAATAAAAATAGGGAAATATTTTAAATAATAGGGAAATAAACTTTGTATCAAAAACTAAAAATTATCTGAGATAATATCAAAGAGGAGAATAATTTGTTAGGTTTTATGTTGTTTTTATGAACAATATTTTGTCATTCATAAAATGAAAAATTCAATATGAAAAAATCCTATGGACTAGTTTTAATTTTGTTTTAAACATTACTCTGTATTATAAAATTTTCAGATTAACAGTAGTTGACTAATTTAACCATTTGTTATTGAAAAACCATTATTGATTCAAGTTAATGAAAATATAATTTCTTATAATTATTAATTGATCCTCAGAAATTATGCTATAATTTTAAAAAATTTTTTAATTTTTTTAGTTACTCACAAGTTTGACATATAAAATGACTTCTACTCCAACTTTAGAAGACAGACGTCATTGCAGCCCTATGGAAAGTGATACAAGTTTGAATGGCAGTTATGATGATAAACTTGGTAACATAAGTGGCAGTGGTGATGAACAAAATAGAAGATCAACACGTAGGAAAAGGCCAAAATTGGAACAAAAGGAAGGGGATATCAAGACGTTTACAATATCAGAAGAAGAGAATGCATCTGATATTGATGATAAAAGTAAGATTGAGAAAATAAATTCTACTGGAAACCAAAGTGAAGACTTGGAGGAAATGGACAGTGAGCATGACGACCCTACTGGACTTGAAGGTGCTGCTTTCCAAAGTAGACTTCCTTTTGATAAGATGACTACCCAAGAAGCTGCATGTTTCCCAGATGTAGCACAAAGCTTGCCTCAAGGTCAAAAAATTTTTTTGTACATTAGAAATCGCGTTTTACAATTGTGGCTTGAAAATCCAAAGCAACAGTTGCTATTAGAAAATGCTATGCAGCAAATGGAACCTCCATATAATGCCGATAGTTCTTTGGTTATGCGAGTGCATGCTTTTCTTGAACGTTATGGTTTTATTAATTTTGGTGTATTTAAACGTCTAAAAATGCTTCCAACAAAAAAAGTTGGAAAAGTAATTATCATTGGAGCTGGGATCTCAGGATTAACGGCAGCTCAGCAGTTACTGCAGTTTGGTATGGATGTTATTATTTTAGAAGCTAGAGATCGTGTAGGTGGTCGAGTTGCAACATTTAGAAAAGGAAACTTTATTGCAGATTTAGGTGCTATGGTAGTTACTGGACTAGGGGGTAATCCGATCACTGTACTTAGTAAACAAATAACTATGGATTTGCATAAAATACGACAAAAATGTCCATTGTATGAATCAAATGGAACTACTGTACCTAAAGACAAGGATGAAATGGTTGAGAGAGAATTTAATAGACTACTTGAAGCTACTTCATATTTATCGCACACTCTTGATTTTAATTATGTACAAAGTAAACCAGTGTCTTTAGGACAAGCTTTGGAGTGGGTTATTAAATTGCAAGAAAAACATGTTAAAGAAAAACAAATACAGCATTGGAAAGCCTTTTCGGAATTACAGGAAAAACTGAAAACTAATTTGAATACAATGCTCCATCTAAAAGAACAAATTGAAGAAATGCGGAAACATCATCAAGAATTGTCAGAATCTAAACAACAAAAAGACATTACCTTAGAATTTGTTCTTCGAAGCAAAATGCGAGATATTGGAGCTGCATGTAAGGAGTGGGATCAATATTTGGAACAACAGAAAGAAATAGAAGCAAAATTGCATGAAATTGATGGTGCAAATCCTAGTGATGTGTATTTGTCATCAAGAGATCGCCAGGTATTAGATTGGCATTTTGCAAATTTAGAATTTGCAAATGCAACTCCTCTCCATAATTTATCTTTGAGGCATTGGGATCAAGATGATGATTTTGAATTCACTGGTAGCCATATGACTGTCAGAAATGGTTATTCTTGTGTTCCAGTTGCTTTGGCTGATGGTTTAGATATAAAACTCAACATGTGTGTGAAGAGCATTCGATATAGTTCACATGGTGTGGAAGTATTAGCAATGAATACCCGAGCTAACTCTGGTATGGTCAGTTATAAAGCAGATGCTGTGTTGTGCACTTTGCCTTTAGGTGTGTTAAAAACTGCTATCCAGTCTAGTGGGCAACAATCAAATGTTGTGCAGTTCATACCACCTATTCCTGAGTGGAAAGCTGCTGCAATAATGAGACTGGGATTTGGAAATCTTAATAAAGTAGTTCTATGCTTTGATCGTGTATTCTGGGATCCAAATGCTAATCTCTTTGGTCATGTTGGTAGTACTATTTCTAGCAGAGGAGAACTATTTCTGTTCTGGAATCTGTACAAAGCTCCTGTTTTACTAGCTTTAGTAGCTGGTGAAGCAGCTGCCATTATGGAAACGGTTAATGATGATGTGGTTGTTGGACGTTGTATTGCAGTACTGAAAGGTATCTTTGGCAATAGCTCTGTACCACAACCTAAGGAAACCGTTGTAACTCGTTGGAGAGCGGATCCATTTTCAAGGGGCTCATATTCATATGTTGCCACTGGTTCTACTGGTAATGATTATGATATCTTGGCTACACCAGTAGCTCCCCCTCACTCTGGAATTCAATCTGGACAGCCCTCTCCTATGCCAAGATTATTTTTTGCAGGGGAACATACCATACGAAACTATCCTGCTACTGTTCATGGTGCTCTTTTAAGTGGATTGCGTGAAGCAGGAAGAATTGCTGATCAATTTTTAGGTTGTCCATACACAGTGCGTTCTCCACCCATGCAACAACAATCTGCATAAGAAGTATCCTTTTCTTTATGTGTAATTTTTCCATTTTGTTCATTATTTGCTTTGTAAAATGCAAATCATTTGTGCTTGTAAGTTGTCCAACTAATGTTTCATTTATTTATTGATTGAAATATGTAAAACAGGTTAAAAATGGATCATGTTAATTCTTTTTTGGTATGATATCTCAAATATGGGAATATTCTTTTTATATTTTATCACTTAATTATTATTTTTCATCTTCTTTTTCTTTACATTTTTAGTATCACATTTCCCTTGTCTTATTAGTTATTGCATAATGTAGTTGTATTCAAACATGTTTTCTAAATATTGTGTTATCAATAAAATTATCTTAACTATAGCTGCCTTTTTTATAACATTATATTAGTACATTTTCCACAAATTTCTGTGAATCTAAGAACATTCATAGGCAATGAAAACTTTAAACTTAAGAAAATTATTAAAATTCAAGAAAAGGGTTTTATTCATTTATAAGAAAACTTTCTATAAGAGAACAATCAAGATTGCTTTTCTTCTTTTAAATAATATTTTATATAACCGATTCTCCAAATTTGCAAAAATCTCTTCATTATTAGAATAAATTGTCAATAATTTTGAATATGTGTAACTAAAGCTATTTCACCAATAATTAGCTTCATTTTTATGTGACACTGTAATCTATAATTTCATTTATCATTTTCTTTAATAACTAATTCATTATAAAATAATTAGTGGCTTATGAGGATTTTATTAATTTCTGTATGTACAGTTTGCATATTTAAATAAATATTTCTTGAATTCTATTGTAATTTAAAGCCTTCATTAGAATTTGGGATGCACTCTAATTTATAATTTGTATGAGCTCATAAGATAAATAATTAGTCACCCGTTAAGAGATTACATTGATAGTGTGTGCTTGATGACCTCATGGATTCAGTTAGCAAATCCACAGGGTTTTGTAAATACGGCGCCTCCAGTTTTAAACCACTCGCTGAGGATTTGATCATCAAATTGTGGGGATGCTGATTTCAATGGTTTCCCTGTTTTCCAGATAGGTCCTATAGATTTTCAATGGTGTTCAAGTGAGCAGTGGCCTTTTGCATGGTGCCTAACTCTGAATTTCCATTGCATGCATTTCCCGTCGCAATGATCTCTTGCTAATAGGTTGGTATGGATCTTCATTCAATGACTGCAGTAATTCCTGTTAGGTTTGAATTTTGATTCACAAACTGGGAAACTCATCTATGGTGCCTTTTGGTTAGGATCTTTTTCTGACCAAGTTCTGGCATCATGTTTCTTGGCAATGTATGTTACACCACTGCTTGTAGACATGCTGCAAAATATCAACAAATCTGGTAACTCCTTATCCATAGGGTCAGGGAACTGCCAAACATGATTGCCACTCTCTCGCATCCTATTTCTAGAACAATTCTACTTGAAATAAAAGTGTCTCATAATACATTGCTGCCTTATGATCACAAAGAGGCAGTGTAACCACAGTTGAGCTGTATCATCTGTAAGGATTTAATGACTGTTCTGCGCTTACTTACCAGGGTGACTAACTTTTTTTTGTCTGGTGAGTTTCTATAATAAGTTATCCAATTTTGCAAAAAGGCTCTCATGACCAGAAACAGACTGCCAATATTTTTAGATATGTTTAATAAAAATGATTTCACCAAGTGTTTAGCTGATATGATCACAGTAAAATTTTATATATATTTTTTTTACTTTTGTTAGTTAAAAACAACAAAAGTGCTAAGAAATTATGCTTATTTTTAAAAAATTTTATCAATTAAAACAACAGAAAACCTTATATAATTCTTTACTAACTGGACTTGAGCTTGGAGATATTTTGATATAATCAGTGTTATTATAGTACAACAAATTAAAATGGAACAAAGGACTAGAAAATATGTCAATTTTTTAGCTTAATCAGTAAAAACAGAGTTATCTTATTTTCTTTTTACGAGGTATGATGCCTTTTTCAGGACCAGTGCACTTTATTAAAAGGCTCGGTGCTACACCATTTGTACTGAAGTTACATGTCCTGTATATATTTTTAATATGAAGATTTTCTGTTTAAGCACAATCACAATTATAGTTAATCTTTTGTCTTTGCTTATGAAGAAGAGGATAAATTTTTTAAAGTGAAGAAAAATGAATTTTTTTTTTGTTCGACTCCTTTTTATAATGATAACATGTCAGGAAAAGTCCAGCAAACCATACAATAAAAAGGCCCTTATATGTGATTGGTAAATTTTGTGTGTGTGTTAAGTAACAGATAAAACATATCAATTTTTACATTTTCAAAAAAAATGAAGAGTTCATCTTACTATTACAATATTTTTGTGATATCCTAGAGAGTTTTTTTTTTTTTTTTTTTTTTAAACAATAGGGCATACATATAATAGTAACAGCTCTAAAATTTACAAAGTAATATTATATTACACAAAAAAGAGCAGCATTCTTGATTTTATTTTCATTGCTGAAATATTTTGCAAATATTTCTGTAATGAAAATTAATTTTTATCAGTCATGATATTTTAAGATACACATGTTTCAATTTCCTTGAAGTGATTAAGGTAAGTGTAGCTAACTTATGGGTTTGAACTAAATGTGGTAGCTTGCTTAAAATACTGGAGGCTCACTGAATCTTGGTTTAGTTTGTAGCTCTACGGTCATCTTGAGCACATGAGGCCTAAACAGACCGGGATCTACAGTTTAAAGTGGATTCCGAACCACTCGCAAACATCCAAGCCATCTCCAGGATTCGAACCTGAAGCCTGTGGTACCAAAGGCCAGAGCGCTAGCCATCAGGGCACCACTGAATCTTGGAGAAAAAATTTGTAATTTATGTACATTGCTCAAAAATTAAGTAACAAATACATTTTTTGCAGTTATTCAAAATAGCTACCACAATTGGCTAATTAAAGTCCCGCTTTCAAAATGCTGTAAAAAAAGAACCCTACAGTTACAATGAGTTCAAATTTGAACTGAAGATACATGAAGAAGGGGGAAACGATACAGCATAAAAAAAAAAAAAAAAAAGTTCCACCGATTTTTCCCATCCAATTGGGCATGACCTTGCCGTGGTGGATGGACTTTCCACTCAGTGTCACAACTGTGGAAGGACTTGGAAGTCATTTTTTCCGTCCAAAAACCGAAACAATCAAGCATATTGAACATTACAGTTGGTTTAATGTGCAACTCATGCCAAATAAGTTGTCATTTCGATTCAAAATATCATCGGCAGCCGAATTCACTTTCTTTATGTCGTTTTGCAGGGCCATGTGTTGATACACTTTGGAACTTTTTTTGATGCCGTACCGTTTCCCTCTTTTTCACGTATCTTCTTCTTTTTTTTTTTTTTTTTTTTTTTTTTTTTTTTTGCAGCCTTTTGAAAGTGGGACTTTAATTATAATCACCCTGTATATAATTTGGAGTTCAAAAGGTGCATTTTAAAGAAAATAAGAAAAAAAAATCAAATTAGCCTCTTTTTTATTTATTTATGAATTTCGTCTATAGAGGTCCCCCCAGAAAAATATGGAGATTGATTGATTATAGTTCAAATAAGTTCTTAGAATTGATGGCAATTAATAAAAATGAGTTTAGATGATGGATGGCGCTGTGGCGGTATTGTAAAGGTTGCGTAGTGTTATTGAAATCCAGACGGCAAAATAAAAGACGATAATCAATTTTCCCAATTACGACATGTTTATTCTACTTCGAACGCTTACTACGTTCTATTTTTTTTATTCTAGCGGGAAAATTCCCATTTTTAACAGTGAAAGTAGAAGTCGTTCAATTTGTATTCCATTTTCCATCAATAGGTGTCGCTACATCACTCCCCTACCAGTAACAAAGTTACGTTACTTTGAAAATGGTAGACGAATTAATATATCTATACAAATATTAGCGAACAAATACACATTGATACAAATTTAAATTGCACAAAATAATTACAAATTCAATTACATATAAACATTTACATATAATAAATCAAGTTAATTAGGAAAATGGACATGGACGAATTATAATTTTGAAGAAAAGTCAATAATGTCATTGAAACGAACAGGAAGTTTTACTTGTCTTCCACAACGTGTTGTTGTATTTGGTTGTGCAACTTGTTGACTTGGTATGAATGTTTGCTCACTCGGCAGAGATGTATGATCATTTGATGACGTTGGATTCAGAAGTTCATTAGGTTGTAACACATATGCCGGTTTTAATCTATCCACTGAAATATTAACTTGTTTATTTTTAATTGATAGAAGAAAGTTTTTCGGGGATCTTTGCAATACCAAATAGGGTCCTTCATATGGGGGTTCTAAAGGTTTTTTAACTCTGTCAATTCGCAGAAATACATGTGAGCATGTGTACAAATCTTTTGGAATGAATATCTTTTGTTTTTGGATTGGTATGGTTTTAAGTCAGCCATCTGTTTTCGAAGATTGCTTACAAAATTATCATCAGATATTGGCAATTTGGATTCTTCAAAGAATTCGCCTGGTAATTTAATAGTTTTGCCATAAACCATTTCAGCAATTGTATACTTAGAGTCCTCATGTAGAGCAGCTCGCAAACCCATAAGAACCGTTGGTAATGTGTCCGTCCAACAAACGTTGTTATGACATCTAATAGCTGTTTTCAAGGTACGGTGAAGACGTTCAACTTTTCCATTACTCTGAGGATGGTAAGAAGACGTATGGTTTACTTTAACACCACAGAGCGCAGCCAAACTTCGAAATAGTTCTGAAATAAATTGAGTGCCTCTGTCAGTGATAACACAAGTAGGTACACCAAATCGGGTAATCCAATGCTCATAAAAAGCTTTTGCTATACTTTCTGCAGTGATATTTGATAACGGTACCACTTCCATCCAAGAGGTAAACCGATCAATACACGTCAAGCAGTATGTGTATCCATTAGAAGGTGAATAAAGTCCAATTAAATCTATATGAACGACACTAAATCTCTCATCTGGTGCTTGAAATTGTGAATATTCTGATTTTGTATGTTTAGTTATTTTATTTTTCTGACAGTTGATGCAAGTTTGAGTCCACTGTTTAACGTCTTTTTTCATATTTGGCCAAATGAATCTCTTAGTGATTTCTTTTACAGTAGTTCGAATTCCAGAATGAGCTAAATTGTGAATTGTATTAAATATTGTCATTCGAAAATTTTTTGGTATGAATGGTCTGATACTGGAAGTAGAGGTATCACAATACAAGAGCTTTCCTGATGGCAATTGGTGTTCTTTGAAATGTAATGATTTGGAATGTAATTTCAATTGTTGTAGTTCATCATCATTAATTTGTGCATCTGCTATCAAGTCATAATCAACAATAGGTAAATCGATGTCCTCAATTCTAGACAGTCTGTCTGCTACTACATTGTTTCGACCACTGATATGGTATAGGTTAGTAGAGAATTGTGAGATATATTGTAGGTGTCTTAGTTGTCTGGGGGAGGCTTTATCATTGTTTTGCTTAAAAGCAAATATTAACGCTTTATGATCAGTATAAATATCGAAATCTCGACTTTCAAGTAAATGCTTAAAATGTTTAATGGATAAATATATACTCAAAAGTTCACGGTCATAAACGCTGTAATTTTTCTGAGCATCATTAAGTTTTTTAGAAAAAAATGCAAGTGGCTTCCATCCATTGGGTTCTTTTTGTTGAATAACTGATCCAATAGCCCAATCAGATGCATCTGTGAGAAGTGCCAGAGGGTAATCCGAGTTGGGATATGCCATTAACGCTATTTGAGCAACATCTTGTTTGCATTTTTCAAAACTTTGTCTAGTTTCATCGGTCCATGGTATTTTGCGTCGATTTTTTTTGTAGATCCTTTCAAAAGTTCATGTAGAGGGGCTTGAGTTTTTGCGGCATTATTTATATAATTACGATAAAAATTGATCATTCCTAAGAAGGAACGTAATTCGTGCATAGTTTCTGGCAATGGATATTCTATGATAGCTTTGATCTTTTGAGGTTGAGGTTGTGAACCTTCCGCAGATATTTGATAGCCTAAAAAATCTATTACAGGTACTCCCAAAACTGATTTGCTAATATTAATCCGTAGACCATATTTATCTAAACGCTGGAAAACTATTTTAAGATGTGAACGATGTTCTTCCTCGCAAGAAGAGGCGATCAACACATCATCTAAGTATGGAAACACAAAGTCTAGACCATAAAGAACTTCATTTATAAACCTTTGAAATGTTGCAGGGGCATTTTGAGACCAAAACTCATCACATTGAATTGATAAAGTCCAAAAGGTGTGATGATGGCAGTTTTTGCCTTATCTTCATCTGCTACAGGAATGTGATAATATGCTTTAGTAATGTCAATTTTAGAAAATATAGTTTTATTAGTTAAAATATGTTGAAAATCCTGGATTCGAGGTATGTTATATCGATCAGGTATAGTTAAATCATTCAATCTTCTATAATCACCACACGGACGAAAAGAACCATCTTTCTTTGTTACTATATGTAATGGACTTGCCCATTCTGAGCTAGATGGACTAATGATGTTATTGTCTAGCATATATTTAAATTCTCTTTTAGCTATTTCCAACCGTTTTGGATCTAATTGTCTTGCTTTACAATTTATAGGTTGTCCTTTAGTTATAATATGATGTTTTACATTATGTTTAACATTTGAAACAAGAAAATTTGGTTTTGTTATATTGGGATACATAGAAAATAAATCAGAATATTTACATAAGCTGCTCGTTGTATTTACACTTTCATTAATAGAGATGGGTGCAATGTCACCATAAACTGCAAGGTTAGTTACACCATCAATTAATCTTTTATGCTTTATATCAATTAATAAATTGAACTTATTTAAAAAATCTGCACCTAGTATAGGTTTACTAATTTTGGCCACAATAAATGGGAATTGAAATTCTCGGCGTAAACCTAGATCAAGATTTAAAATTTCTGTACCAAAAGTATCGATTGCAGTATTATTTGCAGCATATAATTTATAGTCACTAATAAATTTGTGTTTAGAAGTATAAGGAATAAGACTTACGTCCGCTCCACTATCAACCAAAAAGCGTAAACCCGTTTTTTTGTCGTTGACAAATAGACGGTATTGACGGCAATATGTTGTATTTTCAGCAGCAGAGTCTGCCGTTAATTCTGTTGCTGATTCTGGTTTTCCGAAGGATTATTTTTCCATGCACATGGAGCTTTGCATTTATCAGGAAAACATTTTTCTCGAAAACGAAAATGGTAATAACAGTATTTGCCAGAAGGATTGTAAGAGCGATTGCGAGACTTACTTCGATGAGAAGAAGAGTATCGACCGCTATTTGTTGTTTGGGAACGAGAGTTCCTTGTGACACTCAGTTTTTCAAGTTTATTTTCCAAAGATGTAATTTGTTGTTGTAACTCAGTCATGGCATCTGATCCTGATGAAACATTGCTTACGCGGTAAAGTTCTTGTTTTGGTTGCATTTCAAGAATACGATCCGCCATTAATGCCAGTTTTTCAATTCCTTCATCACTAACTAGTAAAATATTCCGCACAGAATCAGGCATTTTTTGTAGAAATAATGTTGTTAGTACCTTATCAGTTATTCCATCAGTAGCCAGGTTTCTCATTTTTTGTAAAAGTTGACTGGGTTTAAGATCTCCCAAATCAAGTCCTGTCAGCAGTCTCTGAAGACGCTTATTTTCGCTTTCTTTAAATGTATTCAGCAAACGTTCTTTAGCAGCGGTGTATTTTGTTCTATTATCATCACTTATAATGTCCCACAAACTTTCAACAAATTTCGGTTCTAATTGCGAAACTAAGTAGTTGAATTTTGTATCCTCGGCTGTTATTCCACAAATTGAAAACTGTGCTTCAACTTGAAAGAACCATATTTCTGGTTTTTCTGCCCAAAAAGGAGGTATTTTGACACTTACCCGCGCTACTTCATCTTTTTTTCGCCGATTCATTAGATTCAGTCATTTTGTAAATAATTCACTGTTTGCAAACAATTCACGGGTCACCAAGTATGTGGCGGTATTGTAAAGGTTGCGTAGTGTTATTAAAATCCAGACGGCAAAATAAAAGACGATAATCAATTTTCACAATTACGACATGTTTATTCTACTTCGAACGCTTACTACGTTCTATTTTTTTTTATTCTAGCGGGAAAATTCCCTTTTTAACAGTGAAAGTAGAAGTCGTTCAATTTGAATATTCCATTTTATCTGAGCTTAGGCAACTTCATTTTAAAACGGTCTGTTGTAGAAGAATAAAATATTTTGCAGCAAAACGATTGTAAAATTGCAAATTTAAGAAAAAAAGTTCACGTTCCATATCCGTTATATCTAATCGAAATCTAGACATTTTTTATAATAGGATCATCAAATCACTGTCTCAAAGAAAATGTTGCTTTTCTTTAATGGTTTGTGCAGTTAAGTATCAGCAACTTTTGTACAACGCATCATTCCTATAACATTGGTTCTACTCTTCATGCACATTTCTACAGTTAAGGAAATTTTTTCTGTCAAAACATTTCTACAAGTTTTGAACGAAGGAAGTGATAGAAACCTTTTAATGTTTTATCAGAAAGACTTGTTTCGTTAAATTCAATGTGAAACAAACCAGTGTTGCCACCCAAATGACGGGTTCATAGCTGTACGCACATCCAACTTTTATCCTCCGCAATGCGATTTGATCTGCACAAATAAGCCCACCGAAGGTCGTGGCAAGGACAATTTCTTTCTAGCTGAAAGTAACGAAGTAAGCTCATATCAAACGGTTTTATTAAGCGCTAGTTACTTTATGTTAGAAATCAACATTTGCATAAAGCAGTTTTTGAAAATAGGAAATTTATTTCTTTTGGGTTCTGAAGGAGTCTTGTTCGTCTTAGATGAAATAAAATGCATCTCTTAGACAAGAAAGTCATCAAGTAATTTGTAGGGCAAAAAATTAATTCCCCAGCCCCTCTATTTTAGATCATATAAAAAAAATTTATTAGTTTTTGAAAATATTTATCTTTTACGCATTTTTTTTTAATTCAAACTGATTTATAAGAATTATGTATTTGTGTATATTCTAATTTATATAAAAGTATGAAATAAAAATTTATTAATATTTTGTTATTTTTAAAATAAAACTTTAAAAAGTAATTTTTTTTAATACATCGGTTAGTTTTTTTTTTTTTTTTTTTTTCCCCGATTTATGTATACCAGGAACATGTTTATTGATGGGTGGACTTTTAAGGTTGACTGCCTCTCATTTGCGTGTCGTACTGGGCAAAACTCCTCACAGACAGCCTGTTTGCTTCTCTAGTCTAACCATCCGTCTGTGAAGGCGAGACATATATAGTCCATTCACAGGATAGCGTGGAATGATAAATATCCGGTTTAACGGCGGAAATGGAAGAATCGATTATTTGTGAGGGGTTCTAGTTAGGTTTAGAATACACACAGCTGCTTTGAAAAAAAAGTATGATAGTGACTGTGGGATTTTTTTTTTTCGTCTAATTTTTATTTTAATATCGTATAATTTATATTAACATTCTTTTTATACCATTTAAAATATCTCCTAAAGGACATTTCCTTCCCTATGACGACGCTCTTTTTGAAACAGTCTGATTTAATTGCTTGCCAATTCTCTACACCATTTGTGGTCGGATTAGACACACACAATCATAGTCGAATATGCTCTTTCCGAATTCAGTGATTGTAACGGATGCCACCAGCGGATCCATGCTGCAGCATTCTTTTCTCACGAAAAGAATTTAAGCATTTCATTTCTAAGACAGAGAGAGGAATGCATGTTATTCGAAAAATATATAACAGACCCATCACTCAAATAGTAGTTATATTACATGCAATTAGTATTTTGTACTAATAACAATCTGTCCCTCAAATCTGATAGCAGGTATTGGGTGTCCTGTATAATGAGGCTCAGGAAATTAGCGAACCTTCACAGATCGAAACAATTACAGATTGAATATTAATCAATTGATATACCATGAGTTGTTCCATCGTGATTAGTGGTAGACCACGAGCTGAGAAATGCCTACTCCAATGAGAAGTGACGGAAGCTGACCCCCATCTTGACAGACTGTCTTAAAAAGAAGTGTTTGGTGAAAGAGCGAGAGAGTTCTGCGGCGAGTAGACCAGAAGTGTTTTTTTCCCCCTCTAAAGTGACTGAATAGGCCGGAGTTTTCCGCTTGTCTACAAAGTGAACCCCTTGTTTTTTTGTGTATCACGCTGTGCGATAATTAAGGTCTGCCGCAGACCACCAATATCAGGTGTTCAGACTCTTTGTAGACTCGAGAACTCTGAAAGTCTCCGTTTTTGGAGTGAACTGCATTTTTGAATTATATTATATCTTTAATTTTCATTTCTTTGTAAATAATAATTTGTAATAACCCAGAGTTGTATATATATATATATAAATGTATATAATGCTTGTGAATAAAATATAAAGTGTTCCCATGAGGTGGCCCTCTTCTTAAAATCGTTATAGATCTAGTATAGGCCGAGATGTTACAATGCTAACACTGGATCATCATTTGGGCACTAATAATCATATAATTAATTAATAATCATATAATTTCATTAGTCAACGTTTGAACTTAATTTTTCTTTAATTTATAATTCAAATTTCTATAATGAAATGTATTTAGGTACTTCATTTATTTTATTTCAGTAAAAATATTAATATCAGTAATTTAATTCCTTTCTCTAAGAATTATTATTGAAGATTTAGACAGTTTCTAATTTCTTTTCATATTTTTCAAACAATAATTTTTTTGCTTACAAACCATTATTAAAATTATATTTTAATTTTGTTTGACTTATTAAATTTTGTAATCTGATAAATATCAACAAATTTCCTGTTTCAATACTTTTAGTTTCACTTAGTATAAAAAAAATATCCTCGTTATATTAATATAATGGTTGAAATTTCTACTGATGAGTTGGAGAATTGGGAAATTTATAAAACATAAATCTTAAATTTTTTTTTTTTTTAATTTTGATCAGAAAAATATTAGACACATAAAATTTAATGTCATAATTTGAATGTTTTTTCTTGAATAATAATACCATTCATATTACGAAAACAGTTAAATTTACTTATTTGTTATGATATTAATATCAGTGATTGAACATTAATTATTATAGATATTAACATTGTTGCTCTTTAAAATGGACAGTTAAATATTTTCATTAAATCCATTTGTTAAGAAAATGCCACAATTACTTTTTTTCATCAGTTAATTATTTTTCAAAATGTTTTTCAATGGATATCCATTAGAATTAAATATCCATTAGAATTAAATATTCGGTTTTTTAAATTTGATTGTCTGATTTGATTTGTAGTAATTGAAATAATTAATGAACAGCATTAATTATTTCAATTACTACGATTTTTAATTTAAAAAATTAATAAAAACCTCAATTCACTCGGGCAATTAAATTATAATATTAAATATAGTTAGAATACGAATTAATCACAATTATCTCGAAACAAAACTTTAACTCATTACATTTTTAATTGTAATGGTTAATATAAAAATTGTATAATAGTTCAACATAAATTGTAATTAATAATAATATTTTATAATAATTATCTCCATTTTTTCTTAATTAATATTAATAATTTAGGATATTACCTCCAAATTTTCACTTCCTCATGAGCTATAATTGAAAAAAAAGAAATAAAACGAATTTTTACGCTTTTTAATATAAACTGTAATTAATAATAATTCTAAAATGTATTATTACCTCCAAATTTTCTCTTCCCCATAATATCTAATAATAATTAAAATGAATTCTTACGCATTTTAATATAAACTATAATTATCAATAATTCTAAAAGGAATTATTATCCCTAAATTTCTCTCTGCCGTAATATCTAATCAAATAAATTAACAGTTTAAAAAAACTAAAAAACAGGCTTTTAGAGTTAATCAATCTAAAAAGTAAAAAATAATTGTTAACATAAGAATAAATTTACTGACGAGAAAATGAATGTCGCTGTTCTAAAAGCGTGGGGTGCTCGATATCAATCGTTATAATTTTTCACTAGTTTTATTCCGAAATGCAGAATTAGTTTAAAAATGCCATACAAAGCACCCCACGCTTTTAGAGCAGTGACATTCCTTTTCTCGTCAGTAAATTTATTCTTATGTTAACAATTATTTTTTACTTTTTTGTTTGTTTAACCCTAAAAGCGTGTTTTTTAGTTTTTTTAAACTATTAATTTATTTTTACTTTAGTTTGATTAACTCTAAAAGCCTGTTTTTTAGTGTTTTTAAACTATAATATCTAAATGAAGTCCCTGCACGGAGGACTGGTTCTTACAATAATTTAATTGTGAGTAAAGCAAAGATTAAATGCGAATATGTCGAGCCAGCCAGGATTCGAACAGGGAATCTCCTAATCCGTAGTCAGGCGCGTTATCCGTTGTGCCGCTGTCCCACGTAGGTTTGAATGTCTGAAAGATGTCCGTAAATGTTTCTTTGCGGCTTAAATAGTGTGTATGAGGAGAAACAGATCTCCAGGGAAAAAATGATGCTCCGATCAAGATGACATTTCAAAGGCTGTGTGTTTTAATCACTCATCCTGGCGATCCTAATCATGATGAGATAACAAACTTGTGAAAATATTTTAGTGTCGTCGGTCCTTGATAAGTCTACAACGTTTCAATTAAATCGGATCGCTTAAAGTAGGGCAAAATCGAGCTCAAAGAATCAGTTACAAACATACATACAGTGAAACATAAAAGCGTATTAAAAAAGAGAAATAAAATGAATTTTGGCAATTTTTAATGTAAATTTTAATCAATAATAATTCATTTTAGAATTATTATTGATTAAAATTAATAATAATAATAAATAAATAATAATGCAAGAATTCGTTTTATTTTTCTCTTCCACATTAAATCTAATCGAAAAAGAAAACGAATTCTTGCATTTTTTAATGTAAATTGTAATTAATATTAATAATTTAGAATTATTGCCTCCAAATTTTCTCTTGCCCATAAATTCTAATCGAAGAAAAAGAAATAAAACGAATTCTTACTCATTTTAATATAAACTATAATTAATAATAATTCTAAAATGAATTATTTCCAAATTTTCTCTTCCCTATAGTAACTAATCGAAAAATAAATAAATAATTAATAATATAAAACGAACAAGAAAAAAATAAAATGAATAAGAATAAATTGCATTCTTGTGCTTTTTAATATTAACTATAATTAATAATAATTCCAAAAGGTATTATTTCCAAATTTTCTCTTCCCCATACTAACTAATCAAAACAAGTAATATAAAAAAAAATTTTTTTTTAAGTCAATTCCTACTTTTTTTTTTCACTCTATTGCAGAAAGTCCTTTATAAATAATTTTCATTCATTTTTTTAAGTTTATCTGGCGCCATCTATGGGTAGATATATGCAACTTAAATCTAAAAGAAAACTAAAATTAATTCATTAAATTTAATTACTGAATTAATATTTGAAAAAACTGTATTAACATCAAGCGTCATCCACTACAAGTTAAAAAAAATGTATTTGAACTGGAGTGAATGAATAAAAAGTATTTTATGAACGATTGAAAATGGGAACAAGATATATATAGAGGGAGAGTGTGAGCTAATAGAAGGAATTGAATAAATAACAAAATGAAAATTTTTTTAAATTTTATAAATAATAATATAAAACGAATAAGGAAAAATAAATAAATCCAATTATTACTCTTTTTAATGTAAATTGTAATTAATAATAATTCTAAATTGAATTATTATGTCAAAATTTTCTTTTCTTATCAGAAAAAGAGATCTTATCAAAAAAAGAGAGAAAGGAAACTAATCCTCGCCCTAAAGAACTCAAATTCACATTTTGCGAATCTTGTGTGTAAAATGACATTGACCTTCAAAAATCGTTTTCGTAACGCGGACGAGGCGATGCGAGCTCCACTGACTTCATTCGGAGATAAAGCTTCCCGCATGGCTGGCTCTTTATCTCTTTCGCTAGTGCAACCCTCAAGACGAGCGAGGAACACACCTGTTTTGTTTTGATTTTCGAAATACTCGCCCGTCCGCATTGGCAGTGCTTCGAACGGACGGCGAAAGGAAAACATGGCTACCGTCGATCAGTTTCTGATCGGTGTTCTCTGGTTTTGTTTTGTGACATGCTGCTTTTCTGAAACTTACACATTCGATCAGAACATCGGAGTGGCCTACGAATTCAAGATTCACGTGGACGCGGGAAAAGAGGAGTGCTTCAGCCAATATGTTCACCCGGGATCCACGTTCTATGTTGCATTTCAGGTAAGTGGGGATTGGAACGTCAGTTCGCCAGATGGAATGCCACGTGTGTTGTGCCGCTTCGCTCTATGTGGCTGTTTTACGATGCTTAAAGATCTTTTCTTCTTCTTTTTTTTAATAATGAGATTTTAATATGTAATAATTTTTTTATTACTTATTTGATCAGGTGTTAAAAATCATTTGTTTTATTAATGCAGGTGGTGATAAAAAAAGAGACAAATTGCTAAAATATATTTAATTAATTAACTTTATTATTTGAAACACATTGTAATAGGTGTGAAAAAATATTTCTCTATGATTTAAAGGGTTTTTTTAGTTTCTAAAAAAATTTTTTAAGTAAATTATAGAATTAATATACATATTTTATCGGTGATGATTAGTTTTATTATTTAGAAATAACATATATATATATTAATTGATATATAATATATATTAATTAATAATTAATATTGTATATTATTAATTGATTTATTAAATTTATTCTAATAATTACTTATATATTACTGTAATATATATTAATTATTAATTGAGAATAAATTTGTATACTGAAAAAGAGTATTTGATTAAAAAAATTAAAAATAAATTTTGTAATTAATAGTTATTTTAAATTTATATATATTTCAGTTGATGTAAAAATTTCATATGATTACTTTTAATTTGACAAAAAAAATTATTTAATTATTATTATAATTAATTACTTAATTATTATTTAAGAATTAAAATAATAATGATTCGGTAACATTATTATTAACAAATTTGCTTTGAAATCTTATTTTTTAAAATCTGAATTAATTTTATGCCGATTATTATTTTATCTTAAATAGGTAATTTATTCAATAGGACAATTATGCAACAATACAAAATAAAGTTCTAAATAGTGTAAATATAATTCTAAAATTAGAAAAGAACTAAATTTCCTTTATTAAAAAATGTCGAAAAAACAAACTAATATCGCTTGTTCTCGCAAAATAATGAATAATATTAAATTTATTTCATCATGGTTGTAAGCAAATAATTTTTAATAACATGAGATTAAAAAAAAACAAACTTGTATTTAAAATTATAAAATAAATAAACATCTCTATTTAGGGATTGAAAAGTAATCTTTTGCTTTATTACATCTTTTTACCCACTCTTTTTAAATAGCGTTTCTTAAATTTATACGAAACATCTTATATAAAAAAGATGACCAGCAAATTTGCTATTTCGCCGTAAGAAGTATGTTGCCAAATAAATGGGCCATTTGCCATAGACAACATTGCTTAAGTCTTTTATGGGATTTGAACTGAATTAATATATCTTGTTACATCATTATCTAGTATGTTTTCTAATTTTTAAACCTCTAAAAATTTAGGCGGCCTGATGGCCTATTGGCTAGTGCTCTGGCCTTTGGTACCATAGGCTTCAGGTACGAATCCTGGGGGTGGCATGGATGTTTGTGAGTGTTTCGGAATCCACTTTTGCATAAAATGATTGTAAAACGACAAACCAAACCGATATAACAAGTAATATAAAAAAAAAAATTTTAAATCTATTCCTACTTTTTTTTCACTATAATGCAGAAAGTCCTTTATAAATAATTTTCATTAATTTTTTAGTTCATCTGGCGCCATCTATTGGTAGATATATGCAATTAAATCTAAAAAAAAACTGAAAATAATTAATTAAATTTAATTAATGAATTAATATCTGAAAAAACTGTATTACTATTCAGCGTCATCCACTACGAGTTAAAAAAAAAAGGTATTTGTGTAAGAGTATAAGTGAGACTTTAATTATAATCACCCTGTATATGAAAAAAAAAAAAAAAACGTTAATTTATTAATTCCGTTTATATATATATATGTTATTTGGCGGGGGGGAGGCACTTTAAACGTTTGCATCCTTACGAAACATAATTACTTAAGACAGTCAATAACTTGAGTATGGAAAGTTTTTTTTTCTTGTGTGTGTGTAATATCGATGGGCCTTATATATCCTACGAATAGCGGGTGATGAGGGAAATAAAGTGCCTTCCAGGAGGACTTTAAGGTGTAGCTGATTCTCATTTGCGTGTCGTACGAGAGAAAACTAGTACACCAGACAGTCCGACTATTGATGCGAGACGCGTTTTACACATATTTTACAATTTCCACCAAGCCTCCTCGTTTCTGTAAGCAATGATTATACTAATGCAACCAGATGATTAGAACCTAAGCTGTTCTGAACACCATCTGTGCACATTGCCGCTGGTTCACAAGTCGGTTAACTTGATAAAAGTTTCAAAAATAAAATAAAATAGACATGTTGATTTTGTAAATGTTTGTTTGTAAATTTCTTTTATGTAATAAAATTGACAAATATTTTGTTAAAATTTTTTTTTTTTTTTTTTCTTTCGTAATTAGTAAATTTTTATATATACAAACCTGAAAGTGGCTAATTTATTTGTGTAAAAAAAAAAAACTTTCACGTATCTGACTTTCCCCAATGTAAGCGAATGATGGAAAACTATAAATAAAAACAACACAGTAATTTTAAATGGAAAAGAAGCATTTCTTATTTAGGTGCTAACTAAAAACAACCTATTGATTATGCTTATATATATATATATATATCTATATATATATATATACAGAATAAATTAAACAGAAAACATAAATTAAAACAGAAATTGATTATGACATTGAAATCGTAAAATCTTTTAATAGTCATAATCAATTTCTGTTTTAATTTTGTTATAAATTATTGTTATTTAACGTGAAACAAAAGTCATATTAATTAAAATTTATATATTGTTTTTTGCATTTTTTAAAATAATTTTTTGGCAATAATGTTTTTTATTGAAGGTTTTAAGGTATTAAGGTTTTTGCAATTTAATGTACTAATTACGTACGTATCTTATATGCTAATTAATTTTATACGTTTAGTTAGCAAACTAATTTATTTTAAAATCCTAATTACAATAATGTAATTTATAATAGGATATTATAGGTGAAAAGTATAAAATAACCAAATATTCAAAGTAATAAATTATTATTAAAAGTATTCAAAATAATAAAGCGTCCAATCTAAGTAAAATAGTGCAGTATTCTATAATTGTCAATTTCTCTTTTTGTTAACGTGGCAAGCAATATAAAGCTATTTTTAATTAAGCGGAAGTTAAAAGAAGGTTTCCGTAAAAAAAAATATTACTAAACAGTAAAGTTGTAATCGAAAATTTCCTCTTTTATAAGATACAGTCCATTAATTTTTAATTTCCTGATAATTTTTTTTTTTGTATGGTTTTTACTGATTTCCTTTTTTTTCGTCATAAGAATACAGGGGAAAAAGAATGGTCAAGGGACTTTTCAGAAACACAATAAGTTTGTTTAACAAATGAGGCATGATAATAGCATTCGTTACACCTAAATTTTCATGGACTTCCTAGTTTAGGTTGTTTTTCACCTGATGTTAAAATCTTACGGTATAGAAATCTAGCCAATAGGTAAACTAGCTTGATATCTTACCACTCAAGCTACTGATTGGCTGGCCTACTATTATGTGTCAGGTGGAAACCCACTTGTAGTTCCATCAGATCAAGAAGAAATGAATAAAGGATTTCTCAATAACACAATTAATTCATATGCCAAAGTAAAGTAAATAGCATTCGTTACACATAAGTTTTCGTGTGCCCTCTATTTAATTTGATCAAATATATATATATACACACACACATATATATATATATATATATATATATATACTGCCGCTATCATGAAGACTTTTGACTACATCTAACTTTAATAATAATATTTTAAATCCATGGACACGATAACAACAACAACATATGTATACTAGCAAAACCCGGCATACGTTGTCCTACCAAAAAAAAAAAAAAAAAAAAAAATGCATTGTAGAAAATTACATATCGCGACTATATTCTCCATGTTCCTATATAGGTGCATGCTAACTTTCACGGATATCATTTGAATGGCCTATAAGATGAAATGCTGCAGCATCCTCTGGTGCCAAGTAACAATGAAGGGGATAGCGCGAACTTATTTTCCATACTCGAATACATATTATTACCCATTTTCATAGTAATTGGTTGAACGGTATAGAAGTGGATAAACTGCAGCACTCTCTGGTGGCGACTTACAAACGAAGGGAATAGCATAAAAACATTCTCCATGTTTTGTCGAACACACACGCAAAATTTCATCCAAATCGGTCAAGCCGTAGAAGGAGTTCAGTGACAAACACATCTATTAAGAATTCCATCTACTGCAGCGCCACCTACCGTGTATAGTTGTGAGTGTAAACCACCCAGGGACATACTCAAACACACACAAAAATTTTTTTATCACAATCGACCCAGCCGTTTAGGAGGAGTTCAGTGACAAACACACGTACAGAAGAATTTTATATATATATATATATATATATTGTATTATATATATATATATATATATTTATATTTATATATATATATATATATATAAATAATACAATATCAATACAATACAGGTTCAAATAATACAGGTTCGATAATTCAGTTGCTACCCTAACCTCTATATGACTTGGTTCCGTATTTTATGGTAACAACTGCTTGCTATAATTTATTTGCCTCAGATCTTTTCCCTTCTAGATATTAACCAGACCACTTTTGAGAATTTTTTTTTATCATTTTATTCGCTTTGGCGGCCTATGCTTTGAAGCTTTCATAGCTAATGTACGTGGCTTTTCGCTTTTTTGTTTTTTACCAGATCCCATTCCCAGCTCTTTAAATATCCATATTAATTAAGCTAAGTAGAAAGACTCGTAAATTTTCAATTTTCTGCAAAATCCACTTAGTTTTCAATTACAACTTGCAGCGACTTTCATGCTGCCACACACACGCACGCACGCACGCGTGTGTATTTTCTTTTTTGATCTGCTTGTGTAATTTTTACCGTTTCTACGTGTCTCCCTCTAAATATAGTATTGAAAAAATATATGCTACTGTATGTATTCTTCTTTACTGGCATTACAGTCTTGTATAGACTTGAGCTTCCAACACGACAGCTCTCCATCTGTCTCGCTCCAATGCCAATCTCTTCCAGTTAATAATTTTCAGTTGTCTAAGATCCTTTTCGACACCATCCATCCACCTTTCCCTTGGTCTTCCTGTCTTTTTATTGTTGAGCGGCCTGATGGTCAATTGGCTAGCGCTCTGGTCTTTGGTACCATAGGCTCCAGATTCGAATGCTGGCGGAGGCATGGATACTATATTTATTCGAAATCCACTTTAAACTGTAGGTCCCGGTCTGTTTAGCCCTCATGTGCACAAGATGACCGTAGAGCGACAAACCAAACTTCCTGTTGAACAATTTTCATGACATAATCTTTTTAATGATGTTTCAATCACCTCTGTGATGTGCACGTCCGAGCCAGCGGATTCCTTGCGATTGGATGTATCTCACAATGTTCTTATTTTTAATTAGGTGTTCAATTTCTTTGTTGGATCTTCTAATCCATATATTATTGTCAACTCTTTGTCCAAAACTTTCCTCTCAAAGGCTCTGATGTAGTCCAAGTTCTTAGCGTTTAATGTCCACATTTCTCCAGCATCTGTATATATTACTTAATCAGAATCATCACCATCACATAATTATTCCTGTTCGCACTTCATCAGAAAAGACATAAGTACATGAAGGCACATTTTTCAGTCGTTCCATTGTAATGATATCTTTCCTCATTGCGATAAGCCTCAGTGAATTTTCCTCATCTGAAACTGTATCTCGGCCATCTTTGATCTGATGCATGTAAACAAGTCGTAAATAAATAATAAAGACAAGAAGTCTTAAGAATGCCTTGCTGATTCGAACTCTCTGTTTCTCCTGTTTTGTTAATTCTGAATTAGAAATCAGCAATTCATCTTGTTATATTTCATATGTATTCTATAGTATGAATTATGCTTATTTTCTTCTTCATTGGCGCTACAGCCCCATGGTTAGCCAAGGCCGTCTGCCTAATGGCAGATTTCGAGACAGGAGATGTTTTCTTTTTACAGGGTAGGGTTATCAGCGCTACGCCCAATGCTCTACAGTCATATTAGACGAATACCTACAGTTTAAAGTGGATTCCGAAATATGGCACAGCCGGGACTCGAACCTGTGGCACTGAGTTCTAGTCACTCGCCCATCAGGCCCCATGTTCATTTTAGTTTACTTAAAACTTTATTTTGTTTTCTCCAACAAATTTTTTAAATATATATTTTTTAAAATCATATGATCTCATTTAAACTTCATTTAGTGGTGAATAATTATTTGCATCCGTTTAGTTTTTCCCATACAACTTCAAAGTGGAGTACCATTTTTTCTTTAGCAATAAATAAGTATATATATATATTATCATCATCATCATCATTGGCGGAACAGCCCCATGGTGAACCAAGGCCGTCTGCCTGCTGGCAGATTACGAGACAGGAGATGTTTTCTTTTCACGGTGTAGAGTTGTTAGCCCAACGCTCAACAGTCATATTTGGCTGGGATCTACTGTTTAAAGTGGATTCCGAACCACTACAAACATCCATGGCACCGGCGCCAGAGCGCTAGTCACTAGGTCATCAAGTTCTAAACCCCCCACCCCACCCATTTATATGTATATATTTCAAGTTTTTCCACCTTTTTGACTTAAATCAAAAATTACCTTTTAAATAAAACCAATCCAAGAGTTTTTCATTTTTTTAACAATATATTCTTACATTATAAATATATGTATGAGAAGTTAAAAAAAAGCACCATTAAATAAATATAGATTATATAAATACTACAAAATTGAAGTACATAGAAATATCAAACATATGAATAAAACTATTTCAAAATGATCCGAAATTAAACTAAAAAGTGAAAATTGAAATAAAATTTTTTATTGTTGTTAACAAGATAAGTTTTATTTTATGTGAGAATTCTTATTAATAATAATAATTAAAATAACTTACCGAACAATATTTCTAATTGGAGTCTGTCAATAAGTAAAAAAAGATGAAATTGCTTAAAATTCACAAAGTGATAATTATGCTGAACAAATATCGGAAATCGTCAAATACTTCTAAACGATATCTCCTCACCGGTTATATCGATGTTGAATATCGTAATCGCTTTTCTCCTTCGCACAACTTCGATTCGCAAAGGAACCGTGAAGTGGTTATACTAGTTTTGAAAATCGGAATTTCATTAAAGTAAAAATGAAATAGGATATGTGGTTTTAAACTTAAAAGTGATTTACATAGAATCATCGCCCAGATTTAATGTGCAGTAATTTACTGATAAAGCTAATATCAGTTAAAAAAAAAAAGAAATTGAGATCGCTCAAATTAGATTTGTTTATTTCTTATCATGCAAGATAAGTTCGTCCATCGAAATAAAATTGCTCTTATGTTGCCATATGTTAGATTGTTTCGGAACTCGTCACTATTTATTTTTATTTTTTATTTTTTACTTGGATCTAGTCACTTACGGGTAGAAATAACGTAGTTTATAATATCGTGAGGGTGTGTATTCCTTAATAAAGTTATCCTCAGAATGTTACAGTTAATTTCTTTTGCACAACTGGTTTTACACCCTGTTTTTGTGTAGATATGGTTTTTTTATGCAATTATACTTGTTAACGCATTTGATTGCCCGACTTGGTTCAGTGATGTGCGCCGTTGGTGAGTATTGGGGCTACTACTACTACACCAGACCCCATCATTGTGCCTAGGGATGAGTTGCCCCTTTACAGTTTGGTAATGATGTGGGTGAAAAGTCTGACTGGGCTTTGTGACTCTCTGTGGTCAGATGAGACCGGGACCTGCAGTTAAAGTGGATTCCGAAATGCGCGCAGGGAAAAGGAGCCAAGCGGTGATAAAGTGCAAACTCTAATACGAAAAGGACTGAATATATTTAATTTTTTTTATGCCGCTAATCATAGTACTAAAATCTTGGAAGCTCATGACCATTAGACAAATAACGAATGCCGACTCGGTTCATGAGAAACGATGCTATTCGAAGATCCATCTCCTTGCTACCTCTCAAAAAGTACTGGAAAACACTTTAAGAAACATTCTTCAATATTATCGACAACCACCAACATCTGGCCGTTCAAGAGATCGAACACTATGAACCGCACTCTAATTTTAAAAGACCTAGGAATATTCTGCTCCAATCTCCTACCTAAATTCATTTTTTTTTTAATTCTCACCGACTCCCTTTGACTTCCGGGCATTGCCAATGCTTTCATTCTTTTATGTTTGCCACCACCGGATATGAGGCCCCTGACGGGGACAGTCAGCTCCAATAATCTTCAGCATCATCATTATTTGACTTTCTGTTCCTTTAGAAGAGGCTCTTTCACTACTACTCTATGGTTAGATCTTGTAGAAGAGAATATTATATAAAGATTATTTATAACTTTATAATTTTTTTTGTTTTGGTTTATATTATTCATATTCATATATTTCTATTGTAGATCAAAGATAGTTATAGTTGACTGCTAATTGTGTGGGAAAATTGGCAAGTGTCCAAATCAAACGAATTCAAACACAGTAGTAGAAGGAGACAAACACAGTAGATAAGTATTTTCGGAAGAGTTTTGATAACAATAAAAATAATTTTAAATTTTAATAATTAAAATTTAATTTTGCCTAATATTAAAAGAAAAATTATTGTAAAAAAATTTCACAATAACTATTAAACGGCCTACGAGCGGCCTAGCGGCTTTTGCGCGGCCTACGAGCACCCCTAACAAGTAATCGATTCGTCCGTTTCCGCTTTTAAACCGCATGTTTACTACTGTGCCCAAAAAGTAAGACCAATTATTTTTTTTTTTGTCAAAAACTCTTTATTTATTTTTCCAAATTTATTTCATCGCCTTCAAAGTAATATCTTCCGGACACAATGCACTTATGCCAACTTTTTTTCCAATCCTCAATGCATGCTAAAAAGTCATCGGCAGGGATGGCCTTCAAAACGCGCGACCGTTGACGTTGAATCTCTTCAATCGACTCAAAACGGTGTCTCCGGAGTGGTCTTTTGAGTGTTGGGAATAGCCGGAAGTCGCACGATGCTAAATCAGGTGATTACGGGGGTTGTAGAACGATATGGGTTTCATTTTTGGCAAAAAAATCACGAAGAATCAATGCAGTGTGAACTGGCGTATTCGGTGTTTTCGAGATTTGATGCATTTGAGGCCCGAGGCCCAAAATGGAAATGACCGATCCTTTTGAAATTCCAACATCATCTGCAAGGTCACTAACTGTAAATAGACGGTTTGCAAGCACCAAATCTTCAATTTTTTGGACGTGAACTTCGTCGGTTGAGGTGGATGGTCGACCAGAGGTGACTTCTTTGAACTGTTTTTACCACTTCTAAACATTTCTTTCCGATATAGGAATGCTCACCGACTGCCTTCTGCAACATTCTATACGTTTCCGCAAACAAAATTTAATGCAAGTTCTTTGCTCAATTAATTCAGGCATTTCAAAAATCGCCTCAATCAGTTTCAGCGTCTCACAAAGGCAAGCGTAAATCAAACACTAATGAATATTGTGACGTGAAATTTCACACAGATGTCAAGAACAGTGCCAGCAACCTAAAAAATGAAAAAAAAAAAAAAAAAAAAAAAAAAAAAAAAAAAAATTCCATAAGCCCCGGGAATTTTAAATTGAAAATGGGTCTTACTTTTTGGACACAGTAGTACATTTCCACACAATCGGAACTATAAGTACATTTATTAGTGCAATTTTCTTGTACTAATAGAAATAATTTTCAAATTAAATTGCGAGTTTTAGTTAAAAGTCACATTTTTAGTTTTAATTTAAAATTCTCGGTTAATTCCTCTGCTTTTCAGATGAAAATAATATTAATATTATAATCCTCTGTATATATTAATGAAAGACGAGGAAAAAGAAAATGTAGGTGGGAGGTTGTGATTTTGTATTTTGTTAAAAAACAAACAAACAAACACGGAGCATTAAGATATTTATCATATGTTGAAAACAATATCAGTAAAGAGAGAAAAAAAAATGCAAGAGGAAAATGTCAACAACTTTATAGTATCTCATCGCGATCGTATCTTGACGTTAAGCCAATCTTATCTATGAAAAATCTTAATTTCATCACACAAAAAAGAAATAAAAACTAAAAAAACAGATTAATATGCATCTAATCTAAAGTTTAAACAAAATGTAACAAATGAAGATTACACATTAGCCAAATATTCCAAACTATGAAGTAAAAAAATAATAAATAAATAGCCAACATCTATCATCATCAATCTTACTTTTGCTGCTTGTTTATCCAAAACAAAAATTGATTATGTTAAATAAAATCTATCAGAAGTATTAATCTTTTTTGAATGCGAAACCTTTTAAATTACGTATACAATTCATGACCTAGGGCTTCATTATTTGCTCAAGACTGTCTGTACAAACAAAAATTACCGATGGTTTGTTTTTACATCAATGCATATCTAAAAGTATACGTGATGAATCTGAAGAAAAAGCAGTGATTCAGACAAAATAATCTTTTTTTAGTATACAATACAAAATCAATAAAATATTTAGATTTGAATTAAATGATAATTATGTTATTTGAAAAGTTGAATTATCTTCTTAAAATAAATAGACAACAAAAATAAAACAAGTAATATAAAAAAAAAAATTTAAGTCAATTCCTACTTAGGTCAACAAAAAAATATTATTTTAGTTACTTTTTTTTAAATAACAATTAATATAAATATATATATATACATATGACAGAATCACAATATTAAATGACAAAATAGATATCGAATTTCCTTGCAATTTTTCATTTTCCTTTCTATATATGGTTTGGACTATTATTTTTGTTTGACTATTTATCCGCTTTCTATTTTCTTACTTTTCTAATTTATGAAGCTGATGGTGGTCTATAATTTTTCATTCTATCCATTTCTTGTAATGCTTCATTATTGCAAGGAACCTTTCCAGTGAGTTTTGAGCAGTCCAGTTCTTCAATTAATAGTCCATTTAATGATTTCACACGACTCAAGGCGACATGTGCTTGACCTGCTGCGAAGAATTTTCGTCCTAGATATATTACTGCATAATCTACAGTGCTACTTTGCATCTTATGTACTGTTGATACCCATGATAGTATTAATGGTAGCATTCTTCTTTCAGCAGTACCGTAGCTGCGTTTGGCGGGAGAAATAATAAGATACATTTTTTTTCTCCCATATAAAACTAAAATTAATTAATTAAATTTAATGAATGAATTAATATTTGAAAAAACTGTATTAACATCAAGTTTCATCCACTACAAGTTTTTAAAAAAAATGTATTTGAACTTGAGTGGATGAATAAAAAGTATTTTATGAACGATTGAAAATTTGAACAAGATATATAAATATATATAGGGAGAGTGTGAACTAATAATAGGAATTGAAAAAAGTTACCCATACAATTTAGAATTAATATAAGAACAAAACTCAAAATGGCATTCTTAACAAATAAAATAACTATAGAATTCCTCAATCAATAATGATAAATCGCTTATTGAATACTTTCGAATCCACAGGAAATATTATTACTTTTTCAAACTGTGGAAACACAAACTTGAAGCAGGAGGTCTTAATAAATGTAAAAATAATGTATAATAATAATATAATGCATCCTTATAAAATGAAATAACAATGCAAATAATGTATCCTTGTAAAATGGAAAGATAATGTAATAATGCATCCCAAAAAAGTGGAAAGAACCAATAATATAGTATGACCTTAAAGTAGGCCATGCCAATATCTACTTTCAATTCTAGCTGATTGTTTTGAACTCTAAATTAACTGAGATAGAAGAAATTCCTTACGATCTCACTCTGCAATTTAACACATAGTTTTTACATAAATCTTGAAATCCTAATATGTATTTTTTGTTGATAACCGTGCATGTGAAAAATATCTGGAATTAATCAACTATACATAAAATGACTTGAATATGGATGTTTCAGCTAATAAAATTACGTTATAATTTATTAGAAAGGATGCTAAGTTGTCGTGAAAGGAACTTTAAATTGGCTCCTGCTTAGACGAAGAAAGAAGTTATGTGGAACGTTGACACGATTCATCTATTCTACAATTTCACCCATTCATTATATGCTTAAAAAAGTAGAATGAAAAGAAAAACTTGATTCCCTGAACGTGGCACAGAAAATTCATCGACGTGAATTGGCGACAACGTCCTTGGCCTTATCTTGGCGACATCTTGCTTTACACGCACACTGACATTGAATGATTTCTTCTCAATTTATAATTTAAAGTAAAAGTATTTAATATCTTTAATAATGTAAATATACAACTAATATTATTTTGTTGAATATATTTCTTGAATTCAAATTGAATCCATTAATTTTCTTTCATTACTTTTTGTGGAGTTTTATCAAGTTTTGTTGTTTGTTATCCCACTTGGTAGACAGCAACATCTAGACTAAGTCCAAGAACCCATGTGATCTCATGGAAGGAAGGAAAGGCAGCTTCTGTTGTGATGGAGCATCTGTACGTAGAAGTCTGACTTGGCTCCGCGACGCTGACTTTTTACGGAGTAGGGTTGTCAGCCATACAGTCATATTAGACATGGACATACGGTTTAAAGTGGATCCCGAACCACTACAAGCATCCAAGGCACCGCTGAGACTCGAACCCGATACATGTTGCACCGAGCGCTAGTCACTCTGAAATCAGGCCGCTCAAGTAATTGAGCACACTTTGGGCTAATTAGATCAGAACCTACAGTTTAACGTGGATTCCAAACAATTAACAAACATCTGCCAGGAATCGAACCTGAAGCCTGTGATACTAAAGGCCAGAGATAGCCAATTGGCCTGGTGGAAGAAGGGAAAGGGTCAATTTCTTTTGTGATGGAGCACCTGTAGGTACAAATCTGACTTTTTACGGGGTAGGCTTAAAGTGGATTCCGAACCATTACAAACAACCATACCACCGCCGGGAATCTAACCTGTGGCACCGAACGCTAGTCATTCGGCCATCAGGTCCCTCTATCAAGTTTTAATTTTATCAATAACAATTTCCCCTCGCATATACGTTTTAACAGAAATATAGGCTTTTTGTTATATATATTCTGGTTGAAAAAAATTTCATATGAATAATTCGGGTATCGCCTTATTCGAAGACCATTTTAATCTTTCTTTATACTAATTGATGTAAAAAGGATATTTTCAAAATATTTGTACTACCTAGCTTAAAATGTAAGCTATTGTATTATAATCGAGATACATATGAAAATATATTGAAGTTGATATGTTCTGAAATAATTGAGTTAAAATGAATATATTAGCAGATTTAATTAATAATGTTGAATTTTTTTCCTAAAAAAGCTCTTTGATATTTCCGCAATATTCATGAATACATGCTTTAGTGTAAAGCATCACATAGTTATTTTTTAATAAAATATTTAAAATGCTACTGAAGTTGAATGTGAAGTACAGAAATTCAGTTTTTTTTTTTTATATATTCTTCTCATTTAAGAAATGATTTTTTTTTTTTACACAAATAGTATCAAACTAAAAAGATTTCGAATTTAGAAGCCATTAACACACTTATTAAAAAAAAAAAATTATCATCTTCGTAGAAATATGTTAAAAAAATTTAATTAAATTCATCTTTAAAAAAAAAATAATAACAATGTTTTAAAATCAATGTGAAATTATTGAATATAACCATTTAATTTTGTATCTATCACAATAACAATTAACATCATATATAAAATATTTTTATGTAACTTAAACAGAAAGTAATTATTTTTAAGCAGTGAGCATATTATATGGCTTATTTCATACATATTACAATAATTTATATTTTTTTATTTAGTTACTAAAATATTTGAAATATAATTAAAAAATCAATACATTTCATAATTAATTGAATTGACTTACATATTCTAACAATTTGTGAGAGAAAAATGATAAAATTTACAAATAGTGTTATTGGGAAAAAAGCATTATGTTTTACTATAATATATATTTTGCAAAAAAAAAAATTATATTTTTAATTCAGGTAATGCGAGGTGGGGATGGCATGGCTGGTTTTGCTGTAAGACATCCATCTGGGCAACTGGTTTTACCTTACTATTGGAAACCAAGTGCAGAATATGAAGAGCAGACTGCAGATCCAGGAGGTAATTAACAACATACAATGGTATACATTCTTAAATAAATCCTTAAATTTAATACTAAGCAAATTTTTCTCCATAAGAAAAATGATCAATCTGTATCCATGACAAAAGTGTTATTGTTATTACCATATTATAAACCTCATCAGTGGCTGTATTATTTTATATAACTTGGTATTATTTTTTTAAACTTATATTAGAAGTAGTAAAAAATAAATTAAGCAGGTGCTTAAATTATTTTTTTACAACCTCTAATGAGGTTATATAAAATAAATATCAAATTTAATTTTCTCTTTTCCTTCTTAGACCTGGTTGAGAATTACATTTGATTCTTACTAAAAATTTGTCCAAACAATTTGTTTGAATTTTATTTCTCTGCAATATTTTTGGTATCTATCTAAGATTTTGGTACATGCAAGTTGTATTCTATATGAAATTTTCACATCAAACCAAGACATTTATCAAGTTGGACTTATTCCAAAATGGATATATGCCAAGGTACCACTATAGAATGACAAATGTTGTTAAAATTATCCAACATTTAGAAAATATTTTTTATTGAAAAATTTTACAGGAGAATAGCACTATTTCAGTATTAGATACTTGTATAACATGGCGATTTTTTTTTTTTTAAAGGACAAAAAAAAAAAAAAAAAAAAAGGATATAATTTATATTTCTTGTATGTGAAAAGTAAAAGGATTTAAATAATTATAAAATACTTCACTTCCTAGTTGCATCATTAAACAAACAGTTCATTTTTTAATTACAAAAATGTAAATCGAATTTAGAAAAAAAAAAAAAATTTGATGTTCCTATAGGCTTTCATTGAAAAATTTGTATGCTGCATTTCAGTTCTGGCCCTTTTGCTGCTTTTCTATTAATTAGTTCATCATTTCTTAAACTGGAATAATTTAGCAATTCAAAAAAATTAAATTTCATAAATTTTTCAAATAGTAAAATGTAAATAGTATAGTACTAAATAGTAGAGTAGTGTAAATAGTAAAATTAATAGTGTTAATTAAAATATTTAAAAATTATAAGAATCCATTTATATTCAAAACATTTTTTGCAAGATGAATGAAATTCTGAAAATATTCTATTTACTTGAAATATGAAGATGTATAACTATGTATATTTTTTGTTGTTGTTGCTGTATAACTATATATATTTTTTTCTTTTTGAATGAAATTTGAAAAAAGTACTTTTCATAGATATAAGATTTTTCTACAATTTTTTTTTTTTTTTCTTCAGGATATTATCATTTATGCATTGATAATTCCCTTTCTCGATTTGCTTCAAAGTTGGTCAGCATGTATGTAAATTCATTCAAGCGTGACAAATGGGAAGATTATATTAAAGAGTTGGAGGAAACTGATGTAACAGTAGCTAACTTTACTGTGAGTATTAAAAATGCTCTTTTAATATATATTTATTTAAATTTAAAAAAAAATTATTTAAAACATTATATCTTATATAATTAAAATTTATATTAATATTTCATGTTAATTACTAACCCTAAATGTATTATTAATTTAATATAGTGAAACATTATTAAAATCTTGAAAGTATATAAAACAAATTTTAATTCAATATTTGCAATTATTTAAATGTGTAATATTTTAAACTCTCATTATTACATATTAAATATAAAGATATTTATTAATAAATTTAATTTTAATACACATGCAAACATTAAAATTTGTGTGTATTCAAGTAAGTATTTCAAAAGCTTTTTTATAAAATTTAAAATTTATATAGTGTATCTGATGACCTGAAATTTGTAAAATTCTTTATTAAGTGTTTGATACTTTGAATAACTTGTTTATTTCTTATCAACAAAAATCTTCAATTATATATATTTATACATACAAACACTAGCTGGCATGACCCATCTTTGCCAGAATTCAATAAACAACATGTATTTTTTACCATAATAAGATTTGATTAAATAAAAAAAAGGAGAATGCTAAAATAATCACATTTGTGCATTTCTTATCTTATATTCAGCCAGAGCAATGATGTTGAGAAAAATATGTTTTAATATCCATTTTAAATACCACATCAAAATAAATATATTATAAAAAATGCAAATCACAATGAATAGTAACTTGTAAATAGCTCTGATGTCATTTTTAATTTTTATTTCTTGAACCAGCAATTTCAGAAATAGTTTAAAAATGTAATTTTTGCAATAAAAAATGACAACTCTTATTAAATTTAAAAAAAATAGCTAATAATAGCCAACATCAATAAATATATTTTCTTTAATTTGGCAAATTTTATTAAGAAAACAAATATCAATTATGTTTGGAACTATCAGGAAGAAAGGTGTTTAGTATAATTTTCATTCTGTGATATACAACTATATATAAACATGAATTGCTATAAAATATTAACTTCCTCCTAAAAATTAAACTTTTTATTTAATTAAAAAGAATTACAGTAGCCACTCTTTAATTCACCACATTCAGAACCATAGATGTGCCAGATTATCACAAGTTGATATAGTTTTAATGGGGATATCAAAGATAATCATTCTAGATAAACATTTAAGCCATTAAAATATGTATATATTTAACACGTTTACATATATTCCTAATCCGTTTAGATGACATAAATATAAACAGCTTTGTGTTGTCATTTGGTCATCAAAGTCAACATATCTGCAAAGGCTTAATAAATGCTGAATTAATTGTGACTATTAGATGAAAAAATTACTTCTGATGACTTCAGATAAAAATAAATAAATTCAGAGAAAATAATTTGATTTATGAAAAATACACAGTTAGACAAATTTATTGCTTTATAGAGGGATAGATTGAATTGTAAAATTAATTTTAAACATTTAAATGAAATATAACAATTTAAAAAATTATGAAAAATGATGTATGAACCCTGTAATTAAAATATTTAATAACATTACATAATTTTAATTATTTGTATTACTGTAAATAATTGGCATGGCAAATTATACATCTTGCGTAACTGCTTTCAGGACACTCTTCAAACTGTTGACGGACGCATTGGAGAAATGCTGAAGTACCAAGACCAATCCCGTCGCCAAATGTCAAGAGATTGGTATGTGGTGGATGGAAATCACAGTTACATACAAACATGGTCCATTGCACAATGCATAGTGATATTCCTGACTTCTACACTGCAAGTCTATTTTGTACGCAAGCTGTTTGAAGTTAAAAATGTAACACCTACAGCAAAACCAAGAGCTTAGTTTTTAAAGTAATTATTTAAAAAAATTATTTTTCATTTAACATGCAACAATATTTTTAAAATTTAAATATTAAAGCAAATATTTATTATTTGATTTTACATTTTATCAGAAATTGTTGACACACAGTAGACCCATTTCCTTTCGCGCCACTGATCCATTGGGACAAAAATGCAATATACATACATCTTGTGCAATTGGAAATGGTTTAAAATTAAAAATACCAATTTATAAATATGGATAATTATATATATGTGCATTTATGTATACAAAATTTATTGTTTCTTATTTTCAAGAAAATTTATTTATTTGATCTTTTTTAAAGGGGGAAAAAATGCATTTTTTGATTTGCTGTGCTTTTATTTTGGTGCATAAAGCATTTTTTTTTTCGGAGAATGTTGTTGGTTTTTATTTGCTCAACTTTTACACTTATTAAACCAACTATTTTAGAGAAAGTTACCTTATCTTTATTATACCATTGAAATATTTTAACTAAATTATACTAAGATCTTGAGCATTTTTAAGAATATTATTATGGTTTCAAGTTCCAAAATCTATGCACAATTTTTTTTTAAATTTTGAATGTGTAATGTAATTATCTGTATCAAGAAAGTGCAACTGTTACTCTTTCCTATACTGCAGTTTATTTTTTTATAACATATTAATACTTTCCCTGCCAAATATAGAACTTCAGTAAAAGATTACTTTCATATGCTAAACAAAAGCACAGCTTCTTTTTGAAATATATTTCTCAGTTCATTTTGTATTTTTCATTAGTTTAATAAAATAAATTTTAAACTAAGAGATGTCTGAATTTTTTTCACAATTATTCAGTTATATTTATTTTACACATATAATTATTTATTTTTTGACTGATTTTACAAAATCAGAGAAGAAAAAAATATATAAATATATTTTTCCTTATCTAAATGTAGAAGAATGCAAAAGTTTATAATTTTAGTGCTGTTTTTAGATATAAAACTATAATTAGATAATAAAAATGCTATTGTAGATGTTTGTTAATCTATTTTTGGTTGAACATTGGGGGGCCTTATGTATTACTTACTTATTCCATAAACAGCCCCCCAATGTGCAATGATGAAAGGATTATGTCTTCCGGGAGGACTTAAGGGTAACTGCCCTGTAAATGCAGGGAGAAAACCTCCAACAAGCAACCTGATCATCGATAGATGTTTTTAGACAATGTCACAACCGCCATCGAGTCTCCTACTTTTTGAAAGAAGTAGTGACAATGATCAGGGGAATTGAACCTAGGCCCTCCTGCACAACCTACCTAATCAAAATTTTTTATACAGAATTTTTCACTTGCATTTCAGACTAAGCAATGTATACATTGAATTTATGATTTTCATTAAATATATTTCACTATAATTATATCTCAATGGTATAAGAATAGATATTTTTTTAAATGCTATCATAAAATATAAAATATTTTCATAAAAATAATTTTTATATAAAATTATTAAAAAACAGAGAAATATATACATACATAGATAAACTCCATTAGCAGATTTAATACAAACTTTATCTGATATAACTGAATTTAAAAATTATTGATTATGTACAAAATAATTACATCAATTCCTTTATACAGTAATATGCTCTAGAATGCCTTGATGAATGTTTCTCACAATCTGCTCAAGCTGTAGCGGAAATGCTGCAATAATA
>BPLQ01004793.1:0-197206 GCA_021605075.1 Caerostris darwini
TTATACTATTATAAATGAATGTTTTAAACATTAATAGTTTTTTCCAATATCGTCATATATGAAATAATACTTGCATATATAAGTTTACGAAATATTCTAACATATACTGCTTATTTATTGTTCAGTAGGAGAAAAAAAAATTTATGTTTCTAAATATAATAATTACTATAAAGAAAACATTCTACTCATTGATTTAATACTATGTAAATCTGACGGTACATTAATATTTTTAATAAATATTTAATGTACAAAAACGACGCGAAACGCAATAGAGGCTAAATATGAATTTTCTAGCCGGCAGAAATGATATGGATTTTCGTTTTAAAGCCGTGGGACTATATATTCCTCTAAAGCGCTTACTGCATCTTATTTTTTTAATATATATAGTAAAATCCTTTCATAAGTTGCGCGTAGGTTGTATTGCATACGTACATTTTTTTTATATTGGATATTGTCATATTCGTATTTCGCAGATAAATTATTATATGTTATATTTCTGTAGATATATAAAAGCTATATAATCCCATTTTACAATTATAATGAAATAAATTAAAATGTATTAAATGTATTTTATAAAGTATTAAAATGTATATTATAATGTTGAAAATGCATTTAAGGTTTTTTTTTAATAACCTTAAATGCAAAAATGCCCTCTTCTTGAAGCCGTTATAGGTCTAATATAGACCAAGACGTTGTTTAGCATAGATGATGAAAAATTCCATATAATATTATTATGAAATTTAATTTAAAATTTTAATTATTTAATTTTTATATATTATCATTCTGAGTTGTAGACTAAATTATTCTGTTATCTTTTTTTTTTTTTTTTTCAGATTTTGCTGCGAATTTTTACCATTCTTACCAAGTCTTATTACATCGCTGTTATTTGCGGTTCATCCCATACATTCAGAAGCCGTGAGTATTCAGATTATCTACAATTACAATTGTATTTGCAATTTTCAGAAATGAGGCACAGAGTATATGGAAAAAAATCTGTCAATAATTAGCTATTAAATTTTCATTTTAAAAAATCAAACTTCATACTTTCTGTAAATTAAAATCATACTTTTTAATTTTAGTAAAAATCAAAAGAAGAATTAATTAAAGAATTATACAGATTAATAACTTTTGCCCCATTCCCAGTAAACAAAGCATTATTATTATAAAAACAATCAATAAATTATTTTATAATATATTGATTATATATTATAAAATATAAAAAGTTATTAAATTATAAAATTTATTGATTAAATTTTATTATTTAATATATTTATTATTATAAAATTTATTAAAATAATAAAATTTATTGATAATTTATTGATTAATTTATTTATAAAATAATTATTATTTCCATTAAAATTCTTCTTAAATTGGATTGTATGCGCAAACTATAAACTATTGTATACGTAAACAAAATAATTTTTCTATCATTTGTATGTCTCGTGATAAACAACCTGGGAGCCAAATTTCTGGAACGTCTGGTATGAATCCTTTCTCTGTAAATTTTTCTAAGCAATGGCTTATTCAAATTATACTTTATACATCAGAAAGTTCTCATAACAATATTTTCTCATAATAATTTAATATTTACACTGAAAGTTAGCTAAAGAATATAGCATCTTCATTCTCGGAGAATCAAGCGTTTAAAACTAATTTAAGATTTTGAAATGCTAGTTATTTATAAGAATTAGACCATAAAAGGAATGAAGAAATTATATATATGTATATATATATATATATATATAGAGAGAGAGAGAGAGAGAGAGAGAGAGAGAGCATATTAGTATAAATCCTAATATGCTATATTTGTGCAAATATATAGAAGTTCGAACGACTAATGATGATAGGAAAATATTTCCTTTACTAAATATTTTAAAGGTAACTACCCCGCAAATATGTGTCGATTCGGAGAAAACCTGAAAAATCCCACTAGTCGTTTTCGCGGACAATGCAAGTTGCCACAATCGCCATTATCGTTTCGGAAAACAATGACGCCGTTAATGGATTAGAACTTGAACTAATTATTAATACACTAATTATTTAATAGTAAATCATGAGCCTAGGGAAAATATCTGTTAAAGCTGTTGTTTAATAACTATTAAGGATGATGCGCACAGCTACCCTGCAAGAGGCCACAAGTTCGAATTCACTGGTGGCGTGTAGTGCAATTATTGCTTTCAGAATGGAGGAGAATCCTTATAAGGGCAGTGTATGGGCTGTCTTGTTTGAGTGTTCGTGTTTTCTTCCAAATGACTCGTATATGCGGCACAATTACTCCTGAAAGTCTTCCCAAAATACATCAATTCTTTGTAATACATAAATAAAACCTAAAATCCCTTATGTATAACAAGAAATATACATAAAGATAAATTCATTCAAAATATCTTTGAAATCTTTTTACATAATACCTGAAAGAATAAAATATCAAATTTTAATTCTCTACGACGAATATTGGAAAATTTTTTTATATATTGAAATGTTATAAAATATAACCATTTATTGTACTACAGAATTTTTTTTTTTTTTTTTTTTTTTGAGAAAGTAAATCCTTCGAACCAAATATATGAGTTTTATTCTTCTACCGAAGTCTAGATATTTTCAAATGCTATTTTTATATCTTCCGTATATATCTCATCTTTCAGGTTCCCAACAAAATTCGCGACAGGTGCCAGTTTTATTTTATCCACCAACGCTTGACGTTGAGTGGACATTTCACATGATATTCTTTCCTTTCTCAGAACGAAAAGAGCTTAAGTCAGTCATAAAAGAAGATGCAATTTACCACCATCAACACAACTCAATTTAATTGCAAAATGAATTAAGTCATTAATTACAAAACTATCACATAGATGGCAGCACTAAGAAGTTTCTTGAAAATCATTATATGCATTATATACAGTAGAACCTCTTTAAGTCGAAAACCTCCACAACTCGAAAAAAATTTTGTTCCCTTACCTTCAAGCCCCAAAACCTCCATTACTCGAAATTTCAGCCCTCTATATGTCGAAATAATTAGTCAATCCACATAAGCCATTTTGATACATATTTTCCCTCCATAACTCGAAAAAAAATTGGACCTCTGTATCTCGAACATTAGCAATGTTTGATTTTACAACTTGATCATTTGAAGTTATTTTGAAATTATTTTGATATTTTATTATACATAATATAACTTTTAAGTTGGAAATAAACATACATATTACCTCTGTAACTTAAATTTTTATTTATTTTACTTCTGTAACTCAAAATAAGTTAGAAAAAATCTAAACCTCTACAAGTCAAATATTTTCTTACAAAATCCGCGTAAGTCGAAATCCTCCACAAGTCGAAAACTCTGTAACTCGAATTATTTGATGTATCGCTTGAAGTTCGACTTAGAGAGGTTCTACTGTATATATATATTGATTCTTTGCTTACTGATTTAATTGACTCGTCTGTGTTGTGATTCACACCATTCTTGTTCGCAGCAACTGAGATATATGTTTTTTTCTTCCAGGTAACCGGTGTTGTGGGACGGGCAGAACTACTCTCCTCCATATTTTTTCTCCTGGCGCTGCAGACTTATATTCGATCGGCACGTCTAAAAGGCCCTAATGGTAAGCTCGTTGGATAAACACAATTTCCTTCTTCTTAGCTTCGCAAGTTCCTAATAACTCACACAGAATAAAAGAATTTTAGATTCTTCTTCTTTTAACCTTCAGAAAGGGAAAAAGAATGTATATATCGTCTTTTGTGGGCCCCGACGGGTTGGGCTTTTGTTTGCTGAGCAACAGCGTTGTTGGTGGAATAAGTAAAATTGGATGAAAAATTTCTTTCCAAAATTACTTTCTTTTCAACACCCCGACGCCTTTGCGCAGTAGAAACTCTGTGCCAGTTTCTTATTAAAGCAGGAAGCTGCAAAAAGCAATTTCGTTTAATCGTTCTCTGCTGAATGAAAGCAGACTGCAGTGTGTTGAAGAAGTTCCACTCTTTGAAGTGTAATATGACGTTACTTGAAGGGAAGTCCTCTTTTCAAAGTGTACCTAAAATATTTTATAAGAAATAACAACACAATAATCTAGTAAAATACTGAAATACAATTTTTTCTATTCAATTTTTACTACTGAATAGAAAAAAATTGTTTGAAACAAAATATTACCTATTATTATCTGTAATAAATAAACTTTTTGAAAATAATGTACAGATTAATCATTTATAAGAAATTTTTGAACGCATACTGGTCCAATCAGATTACTAAAAAGACATACTGTAGTCTGCATGTTGGGCAACCAAATTGTAACTGGGTGTGGTTGGGTTAAGAGGCTTGAGGCACAGTTTGGAGAACTCACAGCTTTATTGACACATGCACAAACACTACACACATACAATTAGAAACATACAATATTTAAATTTAAAGACAGATAATTATAAATCCGTGGAAGGACTCCACTACTATGCCTAAAACCCGAAACTAGGATACGCGCTGGATGCTCTAAAAAATGTATAGATCGTCTTTTGTGGGTCCCGGCGGGTTGGGCTTTTGTTTGCTGAGCAGCAGCGATGTTGGTGGAATAAGTAAAATTGGATGAAAAATTTCTTTCCAAAATTACTTTCTTTTCAACACCGACGCCTTTGCGCAGTAGAAACTCTGTGCCAGTTTCTTATTAAAGCAGGAAGCCGTAGAAAGCAATTTCGTTTAATCGTTCTCTGCTGAATGGAAGCAGGCTGGAGTGTATATTGAAGTTCCACTCTTTGAAGTGTAATATGACGTCACTTGAAGTGAAGTCCTCTTTTTAAAGTATACCTAAAATATTTTATAAGAAGTAACAACACAATAATCTGGTAAAATGCTGAAATATAATTTCTACTACTGAATAGAAATATAAATTCTTTAGCTATTATTAACTTCAAAAAATCAACTTGTTGAAAATAATTTATAGATCTAACATTTGTAAAATTTCTTAGACGCATACCGGTCCAATAAGATTACTAAAAAGGCATACTGTAGTGTGCAAGTTGGGCAACCAGATCGTAACTGGATGTGGTTGGGTTGAGATACTTGAGGCACCGTTTGGAGAATTCACAGCTTTATTACACACAAACACCACACACATACGATAAGAGACATACAATATTTAAATTTAAAGACAGATAATTATAGATTCATGGAAGAACTCCACTTCTACTCCGAAACTCGCAAGTTGCGTGAAATATACTTACTTTCGATTTGAGAGTCCATAGGCCAACTAATACGCAGGGTGGCTCTAAATATATTTTCACTTGGAATGAGAGACAGTAAACTAAACGTTTCTCAACAGAAGCGCGTGGTTGCGCTGTACTTCCTCTCGGGTGAGAGTTTCTAGGCCTTCTGAACGCCAAAGGGAGGTCTTTGCCAGTGTAACGAGAAAGCATGGTTGCAACAGTTAGTATATAACTGTATAAAATTTCTCATAATAAATCTATATAGATACACAGAAAAATTTAGTATTTTTTGTTAATAACCAATCATAACAAATAATTTTAGATTATTTTCACCAAATTGTTATCAGTTACTTCATAAAATTCAATGTTTAAGATATTTAAATTATCTGAAATGATAATGTATAGTAGCGATGTAAAAAATTAAAATTTTGTTAATGTTAGTAATATTGATGATAATAAAAAAAACCTCTTCCCGGGACAAATTTATTTTATTCATTCTACATGTTTTCTATCATTACTCTATAAATTATTAATTAAAAAAAGCATTAATAAAGCATTGATTAAAAACCTTGATAAAGCATTAATTAAAAATGAACAAAATTATTATATCATTATTATATAAATTACTATATAAAACATTTTGAGTTTTGAATTTTTAAATAACATCACTCCGATTTTCTTTTACGAGAAGAATGGTAAAAGAAAAATATTGTCTCACATTTACTGCCTTAAATGCAATTTTTTATTGTAGCGTTTTTTATAATAGAATATCAAATTTGTAAGAAAAAATTACAATTGCAATTATAATAACGTAATAAATATTTTTCTTGAGTTACACATATAAGCAATATTTTAAAGATAAAATACTTTTTCAGAATAAGCTTTCTGACATGAACACTATTTTACGAAACGATTTATCTGAAATATGTAAAATAAGTCACGTTCAGGGACTGTTTCAAAATGACTTTGAAATACCTTTCATGAAATCCGAAAATCGACAGACGGCATTTTCGTCTACAGATCTGAAAGTGACAATAGTTAACGATCTGGTAGCTAACGTCGCCGTGAACGTGATTTAAGCAAAGAATTCCTATTCTTCTTTCAAAAGTATTCATATTCTTTTCTCGAGAATTTTTGTCAAATATTGTGTTTTGTTCCGACTGGATTCTGCTATTTTTAAACAGTACATGTCAATTGAAAAGCATATATACTACTGTGCCCAAAAAGTAAGACCAATTATTTTTCAAAAACTCTTTATTTATTCTTCTAAATTTATTTCATCGCCTTCAAAGTAAACCCCTCTGGACACAATGCACTTATGCCAACTTTTTTTCCAATCCTCAATGCATGCTAAAAAGTCATCGGCAAGGTTGGCCTTCAAAGTCTAATTACGTCTGATACATGAATACGTCTAATTTTGCCACTTGCCAATTTTTCACGGAAAGTACCTCGTCCTTGAGCTATCAGTCGGAGCAAATGACTGGCAAAATTTGACTACCAAAGTTTGTTCGTTCCTCAACACTTCACTTCCGACCATGCACTTCTCTACAAAACATGTTTTAGTAAGCTGAACCACCCCAAATATTCGAGCAACGAGGTCCCATGACCGTTGGATCTCTGTATGTAATATATAATATGTATAAAAGAATCTTTAACAATTAGAATTTGATAAATAAATATTCGAGCAATTATAATAGCAATTAATAAAATAATTAAATTAATAAATAATTGGCATTTATATCAATTCGAGCAAAATAATCTTTCAACAATGTAATAACAATTAAAAGCAATTCTTTAACAATTTTATTTTCTAGAAAGCAAACTCATAATATTTTTGTGTCTTTGAAAAATTTTGTATGTTCGCAGAGTGTTATGTCTTTTGAATAATGGATGAAATATTTCATAGATATTTTTTTAATCAAACATCATTTATATTACAAGAAAAAGAAAATAATTATTATAAACATTTAATTTTTTTAAGAAACCCTTCTAATTTAGTATTAATATCTACAAACTATATTTTCAAATTACGTTTAATGTTAATATGTATTTTAAATGAATAAACTGCAATTTACAAAAGATTTAAATGCAATCACAAGTTTAGTGACACTTAACTGAGACGATGGAATCCTGCCAAATCCGACACTTGCGTAAATAGTCTACACATTTTCATTTTTGTTTTTATTGATTTTTTTATAGGTTTCTCAAAATATATGAGTAAAATTTAAGGAATGCTGGAAGAGAGAAAATTATAAAAAATAATATTTTTTGTAAATGATGCGCTAATTGAATATGAAATACACACAGTAATGATACAGAATAAAAAAATGATAAAATAATCTGTAACAATGTAAGAATGATGAAAGAATCTCTAACAATGTGGAAATGATAAAAGAATCTGCAACAATGTAAAAATGATAAAAGAATCTTTAACAATGTGAAAATGATAAAAAAATCTTTAACAATGTGAAAATGATAAAAGAATCTTTAACAATGTATATTATGATAATAGAAAAGCAAACGCCAATTTTTTAACTTAAATAATTATCGGCATAGATTTGAAATACTGAATCTCGTACGTTTTTAATGAAACCAGACATTCTACGCATAAATGAAACGTTTATTCTAACTTTTATTCTCCTGAAATGTCCATACGAGATTATCAACCGAAAAAAATATTTTCTCTCAATTACTGATACAGATATTTCCCAAATGAAACTAAAGCCATTCGAAAAATCCTCGCGATCTATACTTCACACTGATATTATTACTATTAATGGCTCTGTGCATAAATGCATGTTGATTATTCTTTTTCTCGACATTAAAATTCAAGACATCGATACATTCAATTCGACATTAGTATTCAATCTTCAGACATCGTTATTTCAAATTAAGGCATGAGAGGAAATCGCATATTTATACGCGAATCGGAAAATTCCTTCTACAAACTTCACTGTTCGAATTAGAAGGCTCATTCGCAAAAATGGTCTACCGCTTCTTAGAATTTTAGCTGCCTTTTTTAAACATTATTCGAGTAAAACTCGAGAAAGAGAATACAATTAAAGAGGTTAGTGAGGTTGCTATAATGTGATGGTATTATTTTCGCAATGTTCTATTTGTATAGATAGACATAAGAATTTTTCTTCGGAACTTTTTCTATATATATTAATAAAACAGTATGTATGATTACCCTTTTGTAACAATATACCATGTAATCAATTACATTTAAAAATCGTTAAATAAAAATACGCCGTATGAATTAAAATTTTAATTTCATATTTAACAATTGTAAATATTATAAACAGCAAACACGAATGATTGGTGATGAGAAAAAATGAAAAAATCTTTAACTACCATTTATTATATCAAATTATTTATGCGATTATAAAACATTCTCGTACAAAAAGAAAATCTTCAATCTAATCAATCATAATGAGCCATCATATCCTTATGAATCCACCATATCTATATAAATACTATCTCCTATCATTTAGAAATATGTTTGTTTGTTGTGCCTGGCGCTTAAAAATATTTCTTAAAAATAACAAGATCTTCTATCCCTGATAGAGCTGCTGTCTTTCTACAATTCCCAAGCAAGAAATAAAAACAATATGAAATAATATGAATTAACATTTAGAATCAATATGAATTAACACTTATCCCAAGCAAGAAATATGTATTAGAAACAATATCAATCAACATTTTAATTTTGTAAAGATTATAAATAACACGCACAAATGATTGGGGATAAAAAATTGAAATAATTTTTAACTACCACATATTGTACCAAAATATTTATTCGATTATAAAACATTTTCATACCAAAAGAAACTTTTCAATCTAATCAATCTTAATAATCCATTATATTTAAATACTATCTCCTGTCATTTAGAAATATGCTTCCTTGTTGTGTCTGGAGCTTAGAAATATATTTTACAAATAACAAAACTTATATCGCTGCTAAAACAGTTGCCTTTCTACAACTGACAAATAAGAAACAGAAACAATTGGAATTAACTTTAGAACCAATAGGAATTAACTTTCATCCCAAACAAGAAATATGTATTATAAACAATATAAAATAACATTTTGTGTATTGAGTATAAATAATCTTATTAGAATCATTATAAAAGTTATTATATATGGCCTTTTACAACTCCCAAACAAGAAATATATAGAAATAAATTTAAAAAATATGAATTAACATTTAACCCAAACAATAAATGTATATTAGAATCAATATGAATTAAAATTTTAATTTTATAAAGTTTATAAACAGCAAGCATAGATAATTGGGGATAAGAAAAAGGAAATAATCTTTAACTACCACTCATTTTATCAAAATATTTATCAAATTATGGAACATGCTCATACAATTTTTTCAATCTGTTCAATCTTAATCATTCACTTCTGAATAATATCTCCTGTCATTTAAAAATATGCCTGGTTGTTGTGTCTGGCGAAATATATCTTATAACAAGATCTTCTATCGCTGCTTAAACAGCTGCCTTTACTACAACTCCCAAACAAGAAAATGGTCCAATGTAATGTCTCGAAAACAGGATAATTACCAATAAAAATAATCCATTCCATATGACCACCCTGTAACTGAGATGGTAGGATTGTTTCTGTAGCACCTCTCGCCAATCTGGATGTAATTACTCGGATATTATAGTGGATGATGATTTTTTCCTCATCTTAACTATGTGCAGATATTTGAATGGATTTTTTATGTATAAACGTTTTGTTATCTTCTGCATATTGCACTGAACTTAAGTTAGTCAATTTGTTCTTGAATAAAATGTTTATAAAACAAAAACATTGTTTATTTCTAAAACTGATTTTTATTTGTTGTTATTGTTTCTTATCTCACTCGGTCGACGACAACTAGACCAAGTCTATGAACCCGCGTTCTCAGACGAGTTACAATAAATGGTAAAAAATGCATCTTTTTTTGTCCTTGACCTTGCGGCACAAAGACATGGGCACCCAAAGGGATAAGTCTGACTTTACCCCACCTGGTTATACCCCGGGCTTTGGGTACCTATTTTACGACATTCATGGGTATAGTGAGGCTGTTCTAATCCGGACCTATAAGGGGATGATTTTTATTTAAAACCTTTAAATGAAAAATATAATCAAAATAAAAAATGAAAAAATAGTTAAAAATAGTGCTAAAAGTGTTATTATTCTTCAAAAAAATATTACAATTTCTGGCATTTTTTATAGGGCTGAATACATGTGTCTATGATGTAGAATTTAAAAAAAAACTTTAGACTTCCATGTTCTAATCACTTTTTTGATAGTCAAAAAGTCCAACACGTTTGTCACCAATTGGCAGATGCTTGAAATCTTTTGTTTTGAAAATATTAGTAATAATTTTTATGTTTCACACTAAACAAAATAAAATTACAATTAAAATAGTACAGCTAACTTAAAATAAGTAATAATTTTTACGTTTCCAAGAAAAATTGTTCCGTAAAATTACAATAAAGTAGAATAGTTAATTGAGCCCAATGCTTATTTTAAATCAAACATAAATCAATCATATGAGCGTCTTAATTAAATATTTAGCAATCGTTTTGAACATAAACTGCTGATATGGCAAAGAGTGACATACTAACAATCTTTCACCACCACTCATTATATGAAAGATTATCAGATTACACAACAGAGTCGCAAAAAATAAAAGGAAAACTCGCCAATCCTATAAATCTTAATGACCCACCCCAAATCTGAATACAATCTCACCCTTTCTACTGTCTTCAACAAAAATATCTCTCCGTTACAAATAACAAGATAATCTATCGTTGTTGAAACAGCTGTTCCCAACAGCTACTGAACAAGAACTATGCGTCACGAACACAACTATGTTTCACGTTAAATAAAATCATTTAAGTAATTTAAAAATAAACAATTAAAGAGCTAAAAATTATATAATTTAAAATAAGTAATAATTTTTAAGTTCCAAGAAAACATTCCGTAAAATTACAATAAAATAGTACAGCTAACTGGACATTCTGGCCTTTGCATTATACAGGAGTGATACCATTGAACCCAGTGTAATTACGTAAATCAAAAATAAATAATACGTACGAACGTCTTAATTAAATATTTAGTAATCGTTTTGAACGTATGGCAAACAGTAATATAATAACAATCACTCATTATATGAAAAGATTATCAGATTACACAACAGAGTCACAGAAAAAAAAAGAAAACTCGCCAATCCAATAAATCTTAATGATCCGCCCCATATCTGAATACAATCTCACCCTTTCTACTGTCTTCAACAAAAATATCTCTCCGTTACAAATAACAAGATAATCTATCGTTGCTGAAACAGCTGTTCCCAACAGCTACCGAACAAGAAAAGGTCCCATGTAATGTCCCGAGTAACAGGGTGACTAATAATAATAAAACCCATTCCCTGATGACCACTGCAACTGTAACTGAGACGGAAGGATTCTTTCTGCAGTATCTCCCGTCGATCGTAAGTCGGAGTGTAATGAGCCAAGAAAGATGACACGACTTGGATAATAAAACGGATTTTGATTTTCTCGTCGTCTTTACTATGTACAGATGAGTTACGCCCCAAGGTTAGACACATAAAAAGGCATGGATGTATGTTTGGATTTGGGGCGGTGCCCGTTCTAAATATGTCGAATGGATGGTATAAAGAGTGGAGGTCATGGGATTGAAGAGGTCGTAAATATGGGTGCATTAACTTTATCTTGTGGAACGTTTAGGAATAGGAAACAGTTTATGTATAACAATTCCAAATTTCTGTCGACTGATAGCGGCAACAAAAGGTTTAATTTTCTTGAAAGATGATTTTCTGTAGTATCTACCAGTTGGAAATAGATAAGGATTTATGTTTTGGTACTGTTACATATTATCGTGTAAAATTTACCTGGGGTAATTTTGTTAATAAACTGTTTGGTTTTATTGTTAATCGTTTAGCTTGAGGGTTTTAGGCATTAAATGTGTTTTTGTGTGATATTTTGTGAAAGACACTACTACAAAAAATATGACAGTAAAGCGTTTTTAGAATGAAATTAATGTTTAAATGGATCATTTAGAAAAAGTTTACTATCTTTTTAAAACTTTATTGTGGTTATAATGTAAGATTAAATGGATTAAACAGAAGTTGTTATGCTTGTTGTTATAAATATTATAATGCATTTTCTAGCGCTGAAAGCATTTTTTCTTAAATGTGTTTTAATATAAAACTACGCATTTGATGATCACTTTAAATATTTTCAAATATTGTTTATATTTTTTACAACGAAAAGTTAACGCTTTTCCATATGGTCCTGATTATATTTATTTTTTGTCTAAAATTTGTGTTTCAAGACAAGAGCTATAAGCTAATCAACTAAAATCGAAATATGTCCTGTTAATTGCAATTAAATATTTGAAAAAAGATTTAAATAGTTCTGTTGAGAACATTTTTAGAAAATATGACAAAATTTATAAAATTTTGCCCCTAAGAAATTTTGATATATATACTCTTTACTGAGTAATGTTTTAATATTCATCGCTTTGGCTTTCTATAAAGACTATTTAATGACACATTATATTTTTCAACATTTAATAAAAGATGGTCATAAACTAAATTATATTTTGACACATTATATTTTTTCAACATTTAATCAGAGATGGTCAAAACTAAATTATATTTCACAACACTATATTTTGACTCCTTATATTTTTCAACATTTAATCAGGAATAGTCATCATATATTGTGCTTTAACCACAATTTTAAAATCATAAAAGAATCTATATGTGATTTTCAATTAGCTCAGAAATAATATTTTTAATTTTACATGAAAATATCTTGAATTTGTGATTTACAGCAAAGGTTAACATGAATTCGATTTTCAACTTAAAAAGAATGTTTGCAATTAATTTAAATGACTTTGAAATGAAATAAATTCAATTCCTTATTACTTTTTGTAAGAGGAAAGAAATCATTCGTTATTTCCCATTAAATATTTCTATTTCCAATAATTTATTCCAAAACCTGTTGTTGTTTCTTATCCCACTTGGCTGGCCAAGCCCACGAGCCCATATGGACTCATGATTGAAGGGGAAGGAAGCAGCTTCTGTTGTGATGGAGCACCCGTAGGTAGAAGCCTGACTTTGGCTCCGTGACGCTCTTACAGTCATAGAAGACCGGTACCTACGGCTTAAAGTGGATTCCGAACCACTACAAACATCCATGGCACCGCCGGGATTCGAACCCGAAACCTGTGATACCGAACGCTAGACACTCGGCCATTCAGGTCCCAAATTTGCCAACGGCACGCAGTGTTCCCAGGTGGTCACCCACCCAAGTACTGACCGCGCCCAATGATGCTTAACTTCGGTGATCTAACGAGAACCGGTATATTCAGCATGGTACGGCCGTTGGCTATTCCAAAACCTAGATTATAAATAGTTAATAAAGTTGAATGTAGTCGATAAATCTTTAATGTATTGGCGATTTTAAAAATGGTCTGAGTCAAACTTCCAAAGAAATTAGTATATCATTTATTTCCCTTTGATTTTTTTTCCATTATCATAATCAGAAGCAATGTTTTAAAAAGTTATAGAAACTGAATTGTTCGATCGAATAGACTGTTACATTTTTAATACAATTAACTTAAAATATTTAAAAATCTCGAAATGAACAATATACGACTTAGTCCATTTTTATGATATGTATAACGGGGACGAATGTTAAATAGCCCAACTAAATAATTATAGAATCTGAAATTATCACTGATTAATCAAATATATACATGGTAAACGTCAGAAATTAAAATTAACTACTAAGCCTCTTTAGAACCTGTTAATTATTAGAATGGTAGCAATGAAAAGTTCTAAATTGGTTTTCTATCACTCACTAACTGTTATTGCATGGATGCAACTGTAAAATATTGTTCCATTATAGTTAGAAATTTCATAGTTAAAGAATAATAATCGTTTCTAATTTTGGAATGGTTCAGCAGGAAATTTGAATGGTGACGAAAAGAAGATTGTAAAAAAGAAATTATTTTATTATTTCTTAATTATGCAAAATATCTAATTTTAAAAATCTCTTTAATTATAATTAATCAATTATCGAATAATTTTAAATCAAGAGAGAGGTAATACAATCTGAATGTCTGTTATTTATCAATATTTAAAAGCAAAAGAAAAATTTCTTTTTTTTTATTCTAAATATGACGAGCTTCTGAAATTAGAGGTATATATTTGTTAAAATACTTTCTATTAGGTTTGTGAAAATATTAACGTAACTATTAATTTAATTACGTTGACGATAATTAATAGTCAACTCTAGTTGTCGAAACGAAAAATTAGCGATTATTTTTGGTAGAAGTACCTACATCGACGATAGATGGCGTCAATATTCGGTGGGGGTTTTTTTTCCCTGCAAAGTAGTTGAATTCTCAGAATTTGAATAGGAAAGGTTTTTAGCAGTTGATTTCAGCAGTTATTTAACACCGCTTTACAGCCTAGGCGATAGGTAACGCCAGTTTATGCAACTCTTCGGATGACAAGAATTTGATAATAACAGTAGATTTTAACGCCTGTTAAAAAAATTTAACTCTTTGACAAGGAAAGATTATTTAGCATATCACTCAGAATTGCATTAAATTTAACTCCAGTTAAATACAACTCCATATAAGTTTAGCATATTTAAAACTCAAATCATTCTTTTTGACCGTTACTATTTATTTATTTATTGCTTGGGGTTTTTTTCTGCTTTATTATTTCTAATCGCTTTTGTATGATTAAGTTGTAGATACGTATTACAGTGAATATTTTGACAATGCAATTGCTCAAATCTCTTAGAGATATGATAGTTTGCGATGATATTTTATAATATTGTATATATATTATATTATATAATACACATATTTTTCTTAATTTTATTCATATGTTATAAGTTATATATTCCATAACACTTTTTCACTCTTCTATCTAAAAATTGTTTTAAATTAAGCTGTAAATAAAAAAAAATTATTTTAACTCAGAAACATCTAAATAAAGGTAAACTTCTTTTACTACTTTGTAGCATTAAGAAAATTATTCTTTTGTGTCTATGTAAAATGAAACTTAGACTAATCTAAGTCTTTATTGTCTTATGAGTAAGTATGTTTTAATCTGGTTTCAAAATGTAAAGAACTTCTGAGATAAAAAATATAATTAAATAAGAAGAACAACTAAATAAATGCCTTTTATAATTTTTACTATTTTTCACAGATTACAAAGCTTTGTTACGGTGTCTCCTATTCGCTGGGTTGGCAATGCTTAGTAAGGAGCAAGGTATTACAGTGGTTGCTGTTTGTGCTACTTATGACATATTCTTGGTACAAAAAGTAAGTAGTCAGGATCTACACAATGTCTCAAAAAATGTATTATTTTAATTATAATAAGTGAAACTTTTATTACAACATATGCGTTAAAGCCAAGAGTGACATGCATTTATCATGGACGAAAATTCTTCATAAGCTTTTAGTTAATTCATCAAGGTGGTCAAAACAAACATAAAAAGCCATTATTTATTATTTATTTCATTTATTTTTTTATCTTTTTACCAGAAAGAATAATTTATTTTATTACATTTACATTTTTTAGTAATTTTCTCTTACTACATAATTTTAGAAAGAGTAATTTTCTTTTAGTTGCCATTTACTTAAGAGTTGTTACTAAATTTTCAATTAAGCTATTCGTATTGTATCATAAAGAATAAAATTTACCAACTTAACTAAGATACTATTTAAATAAGTGCTTTCTATTTTTTTTTATTCATGACTTATTAGTTTATTCTCAGATAGATAGTGAATTCTATTCTTTTAAAAAAAATTTTTAATGAAAATGGAATGAGTTAATAAGCGATAATATGGCTTACACAAAAATCCATGCCATAAATTCAGATAAGATGGAAAGGAACATAAATAGTTAAGATCTCTGCTAATAAGAGGTGCTGCACCTCTTATTATATGAGAGGTGCAGCAGCCTTCATATATACCCACATGAGAGGGAATACACTGTAAACACATAGAACCTCCCTGGGCCTAAGCAGCCAAATTGGCAATGATATCCAGGACCCATCTTATCCAAGATTTGTGGTTAATTCCTCAGGAATCGGATAGAGTTTTTGCTATTGGTTAAAATCTATACATCAGATACACCAGAATCCAAAGAGAGATTCAAGGCCTCTCTTATTGCAGTGAGTCCTCAGCGAAAAACTGAACTGTGATCCGAATTTCTAAAACGATATCTAAAATCACCTCCACTTGTTTTCATAAAGACACTACTGCCCGTTCTTCCAGAGTCAGATTTACTTCCATCAGTGTATATAACCAGGGCCTGAGAAGGGATTTTGTTAATGACCTCGAGGACCAGCAGACACAGCAGCTCTGTATGTTCATTATGCTTGGTCAGATTCGTTGCAAATCGTTAAAAGTAACATTACCAAGAGTAGTAGTAGGTGTCAGAAGATTAGAAGGGATACAACCCAACTGTTGATTGTCTCAATAAGGCACGTTACGAAAATTAGTTTTAAGTCGGTTCTTTTGATTGGTTATTAGAAAAAAACCTCATTCAACAAGTTTCTTTTGAAGCATTCTGAGTAGGGAAGTGAGGCAAAAAAATTTTTTTAAAGAAGTTAATCAAAAGAGATAAAATTTAAATGTAGTCATGGTAGTTAATCAAAAGAGAAAGAAAATTAATGGCATACACTAATGTCTAATTAATGGCATTAATTAATTAAACACAATTAATGTCTAATTTGATTTTTTTTTCTTTATATCCTCTTTTGCATGTGTTTTTTTATTTGTATACAGTAATTGTTCATTAAAAATACATTGTAAAAAAATATATTTTTTTTTTTTAAGCTAATGCGAATTCCATTTCAATTATTTTTAATGGGAAAAATTAATTTGAGATGCTAGAATTTTGACTTAAGACCTTGGAACGAATTAAAATCGTATCTCAAAGTACTGTTGTAAACACACAAAAAAGTGGTACTGCTGTAAACTTATTTCCATTCTTTCCTATGACCATTTCAGTTTATACTCGATTAGTTTTAATGACACGGATCAAAAGAGTGAAATCTGAGCATCTTTAATCTTTATGCACTATCATTAAGGTCTGAAGATTTGTGATTTTTACGACTCGAATCGTAAAAGTTAAAACATGCCAATTTTTATGTGTGTTTATTTCGATCAAGACGCTATAGATTGCAATCCTCCGTGTCAAAATAGAACATTTCTGAATGTTTGTGCTTATTTGAATCAATAGTTAATGCTTTGATACAAGTCCTGTCAATTTTAATGACTCAAATAAATGTTCAGACATTTGAGATTTTGAACAGATGTTCAAAACGAATGTTTTTCAGACCACTCGTAATAAAATTCCAAGCCAATAAATGGCAGATTTTATGAATCTTTTGCATGGACGGATTCTATAATTTGCTTCAATGGTTATATTGAATTCAAAATTTGTTACCGATTTCGTTTTACAGTCCAACTTTGTGAAAAGGGTATTATTACCTTAGTAATTATTTTTAAAAAGTACACTAAGAATTGTAATTGTGGCTTCCCAAGCAGAAAATGTGCTGAATTCACATTAGATGAGTAACCATTAAAATAGTTTATTATTTAGTTTGATTTAGCTTCAAAGATAATTTAGTAATAGTGCACTAGCTAGCATATAAAAGGGCGTAGTTATGCACTGTTATTAAATTGTGGCTATGCTTCAGCTGTAGCATTGGCAGCAGCTATTCCTGATTGGAATTATTCAATTTTTGGCGAATAGGACAAGAATATCCAGACTAAATCTCCTTGAAAATCCAAGTTGCCTGATATCGTATTGGCTAGGTCTCTGGCCCTTGGTACCACAGGCTTCAGGTTTCAATCCTAGCGGTGGTATTGATGTTTGTGAGTGGTTCGGAATACACATTAAACTGTTGGTCCAGGTCTAATTAGCCCAAAGTGTGCACACAATAACAGCAGAACGATAAACTAAACAAACTAACCTTGAAAATCCAAAAGATTTATATAAGAGGCTGTTAAAAAGCCTTTTTGGTAAAACCTAATTTGATACAAGTCCATTTTATCAAATGATTGGTCAAATAATACAAAAAAAAAGTTTTAGATTAGGTTTATTCCAAACAAATGTCTTTTGTAACAAAAAAATCTTCATAATTAAAAATCAACTATACTCTTATAACGGTACACATTTAGACCTTATTCCAAAATGTCTTTTGTAACAAAAATATCTTTGTAATTAAAATTTAATTGTATTCTTATAGCAGTACACATTTAGACCTTATTCCAAAACTCATTTAGATCGTATCCCAAAATAGAACCCTATAACCTCTTAACGACCTAACTAACAAAAAGTAGTACCACTATTCTCTCACCAGTTCTTTCTTAGCTCCAGAAGAAACAGTACACCATCCTCCAAACAGCTCACATCCCTAAACAGTACTGACCATTACGTTCTGTTTATTGTGTCCATTTTATTTGGCTTCCACCCAAAAAGCCATCATTAAAGTGCACTGTAACATTTTTTTTCTTCCAGAGCACCCGTGCCCCCATGGTTCCAGATCGTGCTCCCCAGGGCAAAATTAAAGGCCCCACTCCGACTTGGCGGAAAGATCTAGTTCTTCGATTGCTGGTGATGACAGTGGGAACTGCTCTTATGCTGCTGGCCAGGATGAAACTCATGGGCTCGAGGCTTCCAGTTTTTAACAAGTGAGGCCGGTTTACTGGCCATTGCTCTCCGGGGTATTGGACCAGAAAAGAGTTACTTACAGAGCTCTTATTTTAGTAGTTTCCTTACATAAAACATGTTGTCTCTACTGTTTTCAGAATGTGAACTTCAGAATGATAGGAACTCTATTGTAGTGGTTAACTTTGAATTCTTGTTTCAAATGATGATATAGTATAGAATGGTTAATGAAATATATAGTTTCATATTTATTAGTATAGCAATCCATCAATGTAAAGATCTAAAATAGTTTCAGTATCCATTTCTTTTGTGGTAGTAAAGAAAAACATTTCTACTATTTATATGTAGTCTCAGTATATGAATTACTCATGGGCTCGAGGCTCCCAGTTTTTAATAAGTGAGCCCGGTTTACAGGCCATTGCTCTCTTGGATAATGGACCAGAAAAAGGGTTACTTACAGAGCTCTCATTTTAGTAGTTTCGTTACATAAAACATGTTGCCTTCACTGTTTTCGAAATGTGGACTTCAGAATAGTAGCAACACAATTGTAGTGGTTAATGTTGAGTTCTTGTTTCATGTGACTTGTATGGTTAATGAAATATATAGTTTCATATTTATTAATATATGTATCCATCAATATAAAGATCTAAAATAGTCTCAGTATCCACCTTATTTGTAGTAGTAAAGAAAAACGTTTCGACTATTTATGTGCTCTCAGTATATGAATTACAAATAATAGTGTGATAAATATTCATTATAGAGGGTGATTAAAATTTATAATTTAATTACTTCGTTGCATAAAACATGTTGTCGGTACTATTTTTAAAATGTGGATTTCAGAATGGTAGCAACACAATTGTAGTGGTTAATATTAAGTTCTTGTTTCAGATTACTCGTATGGTTAATGAAATATATAGTTTCATATTTATTAGTATAGACATCCATCAATGTAAAGATCTAAAATAGCCTCAATATCCATCTCATTTTTAGTAGTAAAGAAACACTTTCTGACTATTTATGTGGTCTCAATATATGAATTACAAATAATAGTATGATAAATATTCATTATACATGTTGATTATAATTAAAGTCCCCCTTTCACAATGCTGTAAAAAAAGAACCACTCGTCACAATGAATTCAAATTTGAGCTGAAGATAATTGAAGAAGGGGGAAACGGTATGGCATCAAAAACCCTTCCACCGATTTTTTCCCATCCAATTTGATATGAGCTTGCCGTGGTGGAAGGGTTTTCCGCTAACAGTGTCGCAACTGATGAATGAGTTGGAAGTCATTTTTTCCGTCAAGAAACCGAAACAATGAAGCACATTGAACACTACAGTTGGTTCAATGTGCAATTCATGCCAAATACGTTTAATTCTAATCATCCTGTATATTCTAAACAAAGAAAGTTAAATTAGTTGTGCATGGGATATAAAGAAATTTTGAACATGTGTTGGGCATATTAGTTTGTCTTACATCCTTAAGACTTAAGGATAAAATAAAAATGAGAGTTATAAGTATTGTACAGCAACGTATAGGTGCCATTATTGTGATCAAAATGTAAAAGAATTTTAATTAGGATATTTGAATGATTTTCTGTGGAAGAATGTGCTTCAAATTCTGTGTATGTGAACATTTCTTGATAGAATAAATCCTAAGGTGAATAATCATTTTATATATTCATTGGTGCATTAGTTATGATTATGCTTTATAGAAAAAAATTTATTTTGTATAATTTCGATTTTTTTTCCTAGTTTGTTTTGCTACAATGCGTCAGATAGGGTATCCATATTGTTGAGTAAATTTAAGAAACTTTTTTGTAAAATTTCCAAAGAAAAGAGGGACTACCTTCCCATAAGAGAATTGCATGAAATCTTTTACAAAATTTAATAATTGCTTGTGAAATCTGCCACCCAAAAAGTAAGCTTTATATTATGGCAATTCTAATCTATTTGACTTCAAAATAACAACTCAGAGTAAAATCAAAAATTTTAAGATGAATATTAGCATTATTATTATTAGCATTGCATTATATAATATTTCAAACTGGTAAATGGATTCATATAGGGTATCCTATTAGGTTTACAAATTTCTGGTAGGGGTACAGTGTACCTGGGCAATTCGCAATCTCATAGCAATACAAAATCTGAAATGCTTTTCAGACCTGGTAGATAGCGCTGCACTAGTGGAAGAGTTCTTAGTGATCATGCAAAATCTCTTCCTTACATACATAACAGCAGTAGAAGGATGACTGATCATATGATCTTAGAAGTGTAATGGACGAGATCAAATAACTTAAAAGCTATTCAGGAAAACGTAACATCTCGACTTCAAGTCATAAGACTCCTACCCCATCAAATAACTTAAATAACTCTTCTGTATTCTACGTTTATTATTAAATGGGGATTAAAGCCTGTATGCCCACTGTACCACTTCTCCCACGTTTCTCCACTAATCTGTACTGATCTATTGCAAAACAGTCCAAGTTTAAATGCGCGAGCTGCAGCACACTATGCCAGAATCGTTGTAGCATCCGAAAAATTCTACGCTAAAACGACGTGCATCCTTATTTCACCATTGTTGCTGTTTACCGTGTTTTGTTGATGCATTTATAAATAAACCACATATTTGCTTAGGGGGTGTTCTTTCGTTTCTTATATTTCCTATGTACAAGAAGCGAATATTTCCGATTCTGCATTGCTATGCGATTCCGAGTTGTTTAATCACACATTACCCCTCCTACACATTTTTAAACCTAGGGCTGTACACCATGCTAACTAACACCCTGAAAAAACCATGTGACCACTCTAAATAACTATGTGACATTTTTATATTTCTTATCAATCATATTCCAATAAATCATTCTTAATAATATATTTACTAAACTTTTATACACTGAAGTGACAAAAGTCATGGGATACCTCTTAATATCGTGTCGGCCCTCCTTTCGCCCGGCGAAGTGCAGCAACTCGACGTGGCATGGACTCAACAAGTCGTTGGAAGTCTTCTGCAGGAATATTGAGCCATGCTGTCTCGATAGACGTCTATAATTGTGAAAGCGTTGATGGTGCAGGATTTTGGGCACGAACAGACCTCTCGATGATGTCCCATAAATGCTCGATGGGATTCATGTCGGGCGATGTAGGTGGCCAGATCATTCGTTGGAATTGTCCAGAATGTTCTTCAAACCAATCGCGAACAGTTGTGGCCCGGTGACATGGCGCAATGTCATTCATAAAATTCCCATCGTTGTGTGGGTACATGAAGTCCATGAATGGCTGCAAGTGATCTCCAAGTAGCTGAACATAAGCATTTCCAGTCAATGTTCGGTCCAGTCGCACCAGAGGACCAAGTCCATGCCATGAAAAAACAGTCCACACCATTACGGAGCCACCACCAGCTTGAACATTGCCTTGCTGACAGTTTGGGTCCATGGCTTCGTGGGGTCTGCGACACACTCGAACCCTACCATCAGCTCTTACCAACTGAAATCGTGACTCATCGGACCAGGTCACGGTTTTCCATTCATCTAGGGACCAACCGATATGCTCACGTGCCCACGAGAGTCGCTGCAAGCGATCTCGTTCTGTCAGTAAAGGCACTCGAGTCGGTTTTCTGCTGGAATAGCCCAAGAAAGCCAAATTTCTCCGCACAGTTCTAACAGACAATTCCCTTGTACGTCCCACATTGATTTCTGCGGTTATTTGACGCAGTGTTGCTTGTCTGTTAGAATTTACGACTCTTTGCAGATGTCGCCGGTCTCGGTCGTTAAGTGCAGGCGGTCGCCCACTGCGCTGTTCATGGTGGGATGTTATGCCTGAAATTTCATACTCTCGGCACACTCTTGACACAGTGGATCTGGGAATGTTGAATTCCCTAACGATTTCCGAAATGGCATGACCCATGCGTCTAGCTCCAACAAACATTCCGCGTTCAAAGTCTGTTAATTCCCGTCGTGCGGTCATCATCACGTCAAAACCTCTTCACATGAATAACTTGAACAGAAATGAAAGCTCTGCGAAAGCACTGCGCATTTATACCTGTTCTACGCGATGCTACTGCCATCTGAAAATTTGCATATTGCTATCCCATGACTTTTGTCACTTCAGTGTATATGTTCAGTGTATAATGTCCTATGTTTAAAAAAACAATCAAATTATAAAGATTTATTCTGCAAAAAAGTTAAAAGCAAAACTGAATCAAATGTAAATCAGTTCACGTTACGAGGTAAAAATAAATGTCCGATTCGAATTTAATATAGCGACAAAGAATAATTTAGTGGGCTGGAAAGATTAATTGGATTTATATGTAAAGAAACACAAACGCGAACGGTCGTTTAAGTCGTCCAAGAAAACTTTTGCACTTTTCTGATGACAATCAAAAATAAGTCCACCAAATCTCGTACGGATCCCTTCCATCAGAAAAAGATTACTGCAGATGGAAAAAGGCACCCAACAACTTAAGTCCGAGAAATCCAAGATATGAATTGTTTGAACAGAGATTTATTTTGCCACGGTTGACGTTTATTTTATATTGTTATACGGAAGCTTACCCGCCTGATCTGCCGGCAAAGAAACCAGAATGAAAAAGAATCCGCCATAGTTGCAGAACTCGTTAAGCGATCTCTTTTCTGCTTCGGTTATCCGTGAGAGATTAGGGTGGCATTTGAGCTCGGAAATTATGGCATTCATATTATTTAAATTACTCTCTCTCTCTTTCTCTAACATCTTGGAGTATCTGAGGCGGAAATTAAAAATGTATTAAGTTGATTTGGCAGGAGCCTTGTGACAATTGTTTTTATGTGTACATCAGTTGTCTTTTACCATTCGTGTATTTGAAATTCGTGTAGTGAAAACAGTGTTGTTTTTTTTGTTGTTGTTGATCATTAATCCGAGCTATTTTAAAGGTGTTCAAATTATTGCATCAACTATTTATTTATTTTTTTTCTATTAAATAAATTATAAATAAATGATTTGCAAGTAATTTTGAAACTAGTTTTGACAATGAAAATTAAATTTTCGTAATTCGAAAGAACTTGTTAAATAATCTTAACTTGATGAAGTTATGGATATTCATAGTTCTAGTAGTAAATAACCACTCCGGCACTTGGTACCACCGATTTCAAGTTCGTGTTCCGGTGGTATCATGGATGTTTGTACTGTTTCGGAATCCACCTTTAACCGTCGGTACCGGTCTAACATGATCGTAGAGCGTTGCGGGGCGTATTGTTACTACGTGTCCGTAGATTATCCTCAAGCAGCACGGACTAACTAGCTAGTGCTAAGTGAGTAACATCGGTACAGCGCTTTCCTTAAGGCATCCAAAGCGACTGTCTAAGTGTTTGCCAGCTGCATTAGTACAAAAAAAATTATAATTTCGATTCTACTTTGCTATGTGATTCCGAGTTTTTTTAATTAAACATTACCCCTCCTACACCTTTATAAACTTAGTATTGAACACCATGTTAACACTCTGTAAAATACTTCAAATCTGAATAACTATATGGCATTTTAATATCTATTATAAATCATAATCCAATAAATCATTCATAATAACATATTTAGTGAAATTTCAGATATTTCCTGATAAATCAATGTTTAACAAGCAATTAAGTTATAAAAATATAATCTTCCAGAAAGTTAAAAGCAAAACTGATCAAATGTAAATCAGTTCATGTTTGCGAGGCAGAAATAAATGTCCGATTCGAATTTATTCGAATTTAATATAGCAAAAAAGAATAATTTAGTGGGCTGGGAAGATTAATTGGATTTATATGTAAAGAAACACAAACGCGAACGGTCCTTTAAGTCGTCCAAGAAAACTTTTGCACTTTCTGATGACAATCAAAAATAAGTCCACCAAATCTCGTCCGGATCACCTTCCATCAGAAAAAGATTACTGCAGATGGAAAAAGGCACCCAACAACTTAAGTCCAAAGAATCCAAGATATGAATTGTTTGAACAGAGATTTATTTTGCCACGGTTGACGGTTATTTTATATTGTTATACGGAAGCTTACCCGCCTGATCTGCCGGCAAAGAAACCCGAATGAAAAGAATCCGCTCTGGTTGCAGAACTCGTTAAGCGATTTCTTTTCTGCTTCAGTTATCCGTGAGAGATTAGGGTGGCATTTGAGCTCGGAAATTATGGCATTCATGGTATTTAAATTACTCTAACATCTTGGAGTACCTGGGGTGGAAATAAAAAATTTATTAAGTTGACTTGGCAGGAGTCTCGTGAAAATTGTTTTTATTTATATATCAGTTGTCGTTTATGATGCGTGTATTTTGGCTTTTTGTATGAGGAGTGAAAAAAATTTTGTATTGTTGATCAATATTCCTAGCTATTTTAAAAGTGTAAAAATTTGTGCAGCAACTATTTATTCATGCTTTTCTTATTAAATAATAAATAATTAGTTTGTAAGTAATTTTGAAACTTGACCTGCCATGAAAATTAATTTTCGTAATTAAAAGAACATATTAAATATTCTGAACTTGGTGAATTTATGCTTATTCATAGTTCTAGTAGCAAATAACCGCTTTGGCACTTGGTGCATAGGTTTCAAATCCGAGATATGGCGGTGCAATGGATGTTTGTAGGGTTCGAAATCCACCTTTAACCGTAGGTCCCTGTCTAACATGATCGTAGAGCGTTGCGGGGGTATTGTCATTCAGCGTCCGTAGCTTATCTGTAAGCTACACGCACCTCCTGGATAGTGCTAAGTGAGTAACGTCGGCACAGCGTTTGCCTTAAGGGATCCAAGACGACTGTCTAAGTGTTTGCCAGCTGCATTAGAACAAAAAAAAATTTAAAAATTACTAAAATTTAAGATATATCCTGATAAACCAATGTTTAAAAAACAATCAACTAAAAATTTATCATTCGAGAAAGTTAAAAGCAAAACCGATCAAATGTAAATCAGCTCTCGTTACGACGCACAAATAAATATCCGATTCAAATTTATTCGAATTTAATATTGCGACAAAGAATAATTTAGTGCCCTGGAAAGATTAATTGGATTTATAAGTAAAGAAACAACAAACGCGAGCGGTCGTTTAAGTCGTCAAGTAAACTTTTGCACTTTCTGATGACAATCAAAAATAAGTCCACCAAATCTCGGCCGGATCCCTTCCATCAGAAAAAGATTACTGCAGATGGAAAAAGGCACCCAACAACTTAAGTCCGAGAATCCAAGATATGAATTGTTTGAACAGAGATTTATTTTGCCACGGTTGACGTTTATTTTATATTGTTATACGGAAGCTTACCCGCCTGATCTGCCGGCAAAGAAACCCGAATGAAAAGAATCCGCTCTGATTGCAGAACTCGTTAAACGATTTCTTTTCTGCTTCGGTTATCCGTGAGAGATTAGGGTGGCATTGGAGCTCGGAAATTATGGCATTCATAGTATTTAAATTACTCTAACATCTTGGAGTACCTGAGGTGGAAATTAAAAATTTACTAAGTTGACTTGGCAGGAGTCTCGTGAAAATTGTTTTTATTTATATATCAGTTGTCGTTTACCCTGCGTGTATTTTGGCTTTTTGTATGAGGAGTGAAAAAAATGTTCTATTGTTGATCAATATTCCTAGCTATTTCAAAGGTGTAAAAATTTGTGCAGCAACTATTTATTCATACTTTTCTTATTAAATAACAAATAATTAGTTTGTAAGTAATTTTGAAACTTGAACTGCTATGAAAATTAATTTTCGTAACTTATTAAATATTCTGAACTTAATGAATTTAAACATATCCACAGTTCTAGTAGCAAATAACTGCTCTGAAGCTCGGGCGGAGTGGTGGTCAAGTGGCTATATCTCTGGACTTTGGTACCAAAAGCTTCATGGATGTTTGTGAGTGGTTAGAAATCCACTTTAAACTGTAGGTCCCTGTCTGTTTAGCCCTTGTGGGCACAAGATGGCCGTAGAGCGACAAAATAAACCAAACCTGGAGCTCGGTGCCACATGTTTCGGGTAGTCACGACGGTGCCATGAATGTTTGTAGTGGTTCGGAATCCACTTTAAACTCCCTCTAATATGAACGGGTTTAATGTGGCTGTAAAGCTTTGGGTTTAGGGCTGGCAATCCTACCCCGTAAAAAGAAAACATCTGTCAATACGCAGATGGCCTTGGCCACCATGGGAATGTTGCGCCAATGAAGAAGAAGAAGTAGTAAATAACCTGAAGTCAATTTGCCGAGGGTCGAGTTTATAACAAAAAAGTTATTTTTTTCTTAATAAAAGTAGGTTTTTTTTTATTTCAATATTTTAAATAGTTGACAATAAATAATAAATAGTCAAAGTTAAAAAATAATTTAAATGAACTTGATGGAGTCTCATTATTAATATATGAGGCTAATTCAAAAGCTATATAGAGCTAATTTCAAAATTACTTTATTTTAACCGTCATTATTTAATAATAATATTCTATCCATTACTGAAATAAGAACTGTATTGGCGCTGAACATTTATTATATATGATACATTCAAAATAAGAAAGATTGGTTAATTAATTTTTCTATTTCTTTAATTAATAAAATGTCTAAATTAAATTTATATGACATCAATCTATGCGTGCAGTGCTATGCGTGCAATTTCTTTGTTGAAATATGAGTCGTAGAGACTGAATTTTGCATAGATTTGGACTACTCGGTAACAGTTTTTCCTGTTTCATGGACAATTTTCTTGAAAATCCTAAGTAGATCGTTGTATTTCACATGATTAGATTCACAAAAATTGTTTTCTTAAAAGGAGTTTCCACCAGATAGTAAAGTCTTAAGTCGTGGAACGCCAGACAGATGGCAGCTGTAGTGGTCAGACCTCCTTATCAATTCTACAATCCTTTAGTATGATTATAGAATTGCTAAGAGGGGGCCTGAATGGCCGAGTGGCTAGCACTCTGCCCCCCCCGGTTTCGGGTTCGAGTCCCGGCGTTGCCATGGATGTTTGTAGTGGTTCGGAATCCACTTTAAACTGTAGGTCCCGGTCTAATAGGATCGTAGAACGTTGCGGGGGCATTGTTACTCCGCGTTCGTGGCTTATCTTCAAGTTACACGCGCCCCCTGGGTCATGCAAAGTGAGTACGTCTGTGCAGCGCTTGCCATAAGGCATCCAAGACCAAGCTGTCTAAGTGTTTGCCAGCTGCATTAGAAAGAAAAAAAAGAATTGCTAAGAGTTTCAAATGCTGAGAAAGTAATAGAAAATAATTAAATAAAACTCTACGATAATTCTCTTAAATGTATATCAGCATAGACTTACACAAACTATTCTAAATCAGTCTTTATTAATGACATATTAAATGTATTTATGGCATTGATTGATCTATCTATGTGGTGGCTGTATTTCAGGTTTGATAATCCAGCCTCAGCAGAAAGTTGGCCAACTCGTCATCTGACTCATAACTATTTGATTTCACTGAATGCTTGGCTCCTCCTCTTCCCTTCAGATCTGTGCTGCGATTGGACGATGGGTACTGTCCCACTTGTTACGTCATTCTCCGACCCGAGACTGTTTCCCGCTGTATTATTCTACACTGTGATATGTATTTTTGTGTGGAAAATCTACAAGTCTGAAATCAGGATATCTAAACGAATTATATTGGTAAGCAAAAAGTATACCATGATCTTTTAATATTATTCCCAAAACTCTTCGTTCCATAAAAGAAAAGTTTTTGGCGTTTTCTGTATTTGTTGAACCATGTCTTATCTTACTGTTGACAGGGCCGGATTTTCCTATAGGCTAACTAGGCTAGGGCCTCAAGATCAATAAGGGCCTTCATTCAAATTGTTAGCAAATGCGTGTCAAAAAGTTTAGAAAGAAATTCTTCTAATCTACTATTTCATTTTAAATGTATACTTGGATTGAATCAGTTCTTAAATAAAATAACTATTAACATAAAATTTAATATGATATACAATTTGATATTTTCTTTTTTCTGATCTGGATTTTGTTTGAGTAAAATTCCATTTTTGGTTTAGTTTAAAACTTAAAATTCATAATAATTCATACTTAAACTTTAAATGCGAATTATTATGAAATAAATTTGTCTGAATTGAATTTCCTTTAATCTTCCCTATATTGAATATACTTAATTTAATTTGATAGAAAATATGATAATTTTTATTGCATATTTTATTTTCGTAGTCAAAGATTTTTATTATTGGAATTTTGCTTCTTTGTAAATGTTGTGTGTTATGTTGGATTAGTTATTGTTACAAGTACTATATAGGGTGCTGAGAATAAATGTCCAAATAAGTGTTTATTTATTATCCGTGCCACATTTTTTATAAAGATTAGTACCAATCACAACATGTTTCATTTAATATATTGATATATATCACAGTAATGAATGTATTTTATTATCTCTCATGTAATTTACAAACTTAAAAATGGGAGGTGAAAGGGCCTCATAAGTGGAATAGCCTAGGGCCTCTTTTCATCTAAATCCGGCCCTTACTCTTGCGTCTATAAAAGGTGTTATGTCGTGATTTTCAGAAAATATTAATATCAGCTACAATTTAGCTTAAAAGCGAATAATTTTATTTATATATTTATATTATTTTATTTATTATTATTATTATTTTATTATTTTATTTGTCGTTGTCAGGTTGGTTATGTTAAAAGATGCTAGTTTGTTTGCCTATGTTTCTGGCTACTTTCTTAAGATTTAGCGGAAAGCGATTTTTGTCATAATCTTTACTAGCATTCATCTTACCTGTAATAAATAGCTAAAAATTAAAAAAAAATCTTAATGCAATATTTGTTATTAATAGTGCATTAAATATTAATGCTATTAAATAGTGCATTAAATAATAATGCTATTAAATAGTGCATTGAATATTAATGCTATTAAATAGTGCATTGAATATTAATGCTATTAAATAGTGCATTGAATATTAATGCTATTAAATAGTGCATTGAATATTAATGCTATTAAACAGTGCATTGAATATTAATGCTATTAAATAGTGCATTGAATATTAATACTATTAAATAGTGCATTGAAAATTCATGCTATTAAATAGTGCATTAAATATTGATGCTATTAAATAGTGCCTTAAAAATTGATGCTATTAAATAGTGCCTTAAATATTGATGCTATTAAATAGTGCATTAAATATTGATGCTATTAAATAGTGCCTTAAATATTGATGCTATTAAATAGTGCTTTAAATATTGATGCTATTAAATAGTGCTTTAAATATTGATGCTATTAAATAGTGCCTTAAATATTGATGCTATTAAATAGTGCCTTATAAATATTGATGCTATTAAATAGTGCCTTAAATATTGATGCTATTAAATAGTGCCTTAAATATTGATGCTATTAAATAGTGCCTTAAATATTGATGCTATTAAATAGTGCATTAAATATTGATGCTATTAAATAGGGCCTTAAATATTGATGCTATTAAATAGTGCCTTAAATATTGATGCTATTAAATAGTGCATTAAATATTGATGCTATTAAATAGTGCATTAAATATTGATGCTATTAAATAGTGCATTAAATATTGATGCTATTAAATAGTGCATTAAATATTGATGTTACTATTTATCATTACATCTAATCTCAATATTTACCAAGCTTCATAATTTTCTATAATTTAGTCAACCCATGAAGTTCAATTAAAAAAAAGTATTTTAAAAAAATCAATTAAATGGTGTGTATGTATAGAGCATTATTGCATATGGATGTCAAATGTAATTGAAAATGATAAAGTATTTTAAAATAAATGTAACATTTTAAAATATGGTATTTAAAATAAAAAATATGTGCAGTTTTCTCATTGCATCTTATTATCTAGAGCATATATGCGTGGAAAAAAAGTTACATAAACAGGACTTTAAGATTCATTTTTAATGTTTATATAATCGAAATTAATTAGCTGTAGATTAAAGTAATTCATTATTTATAATTTTGTTAGTCAAAACTATTTTATTTTCAAATCCCATTTCATGTATTGTGGTTTACGTCTAGATAACTGGCATATCATTTACAGAGTTCAATTGAGATTTCACGTGTCTTAGGCCTCCTCATCAGAATTAATACCTAAATACTTGGTTTGGCTGCATAATTAATGTTAGTTGGCTATTAAAATAAAATTGCATACAAATATAGGTTTAAAACTAATAAAATTAAAAGAAATAATTTAATAAATGAATTTTTAAAAGAGAAATAAAACAAAATTTAAAAATTCGGTACAACTGGGACCACTTGCAGATGTCGTTATTGTAATGCGCATGTAAATTCCTTAATTAAACCAATTAACTAATCTTAATTCTATAATTAACTAATTCCAACTAACGAATCTTTCCGATTGCCTTTTTTTTGTTTATCCTAAGAAATGTGCCAAACAGCGATATTGCGCCAAAGAAGGTTTCCAAGAAACTATGTGCTTATATAACTTCCATAGTTGGCTACTAGAAACGTTAGCGTTTTGTGATTTTCAATGTTAAAATAATTTCAATTGCCTCCTATGAGACGCCGCTATCTGTAAGCAGTATTCTGAGGACATTAACTAAAGAAGAACTAATAGTTATCGTGGATTGAGGATTAAATATAAAAAATGGTCTCTTGAAACCTTTTGGATTCCTATTAAAAAAGAATGTGTGTCAGTATCTAAAAAAAACTTTGAACATTTTATTACAATTTTAACCCTTTGCACTCGAGGGCTCCGGAGCGGAGCCATTTAAATTATTTCATTATTAAATTATTTATTATTTTCCTAAGATCATATTCACATGTAAGTTTGAGATACGCATTAAAAGGAACGCATTATTTATATTGTTATTTGCATTATCTCCGTAGCGGAGCCCTCGAGCTTGAATACAAATTTTAAAGGGCTCAGCTCCGGAGCCCTCGAGTGCAAAGGGTTAAACTTCAAATTTATGTGAATTAGGATTTTCTACCCTCACCACAATTAAATAATAGAGGATGTCTTCAATGTATTGACATTTAAAAATGATATGCGAGAGTTTGCCTTTCAATTATATGAGCAAACATTGGAGAAATCGCTAGGATACTTCAGTTTCCTGTTTCTCATAAACACAAGAATAAATAAACTTAATTTAATTATTTGTTAAGGTGAAATGAAACGCACCTTGATTAAGGTGCGTTTCATTTCATTTTTTTCTGTAATAATTATTGTATATTAATATACACTCGAGCCAAAACATTATGACCACCTGTCAATAACGAGTTGGCCCACCTTTCGCACGCAACACGGCTTTAACCCGCCTTGGCATGGATTAATACCACCACTTAATACCAGTTAAATACCACTTCCATCTGATCACCTGCCTTCCACGTCATCCAGGCGAGTTCATTGCAAAATGTAGGGGTGGTCATAATGTTTTGGCTCTTGGGTGTATTTCGCAGAAATTTGTTTATAATGAGCTCATAATTATTTGTAGGATATTAAATGGGCCCTACTTCCCAAAGTTTGAGAATCGCTGCTGTAACCAATGAGTCAATACAACTGTTAGCGCAACCAGAAATTAAGGCTACAGAATTGGCTTGATAAGATGCACAAATAAACCACGACGGGATATAGGCGAGATAAGTTTTATTTATACTGAATAACAACCACAGTGTTTCACAAAAGGGATGAATTTGAAAGATGCGTCTTACATGACCCTGGCATATATCGCAATATTTTTTTTTGTCTCCTGTAACGTCTCGGCCTATACTAGACCTATAAGTTTTTCAAGAAGAGGGTCAACTTTCAGGTTCATGGGAACACTTTAATTTTTATTATATACATATATACAGAACTCTATTTACAAAAAATTAAAATTAAAGATAATTTGATTCACAAGTGCAGTTCACTCCAAGGACGGAGATTTTCAGAGTTCTCGAGTATACGTCGAATCTAATTGCTTGGTCTGCGGCAGATCTTAATTATCACACGGCATGATACACGAAACCACAATTTATAACCAGGCTGAATCTCCTGTCTTTTCTGTCACTTCAGAGAAAGAAAGGAAAACGACACTGCTAGTCGACTCGTCGTAGAACTCTCGTTTTCATGAAAAAAATCCTTTTAAGACAATCTGTCGAGGTCAGCTTCCCTCACTTCTTATTGGAGTAGACATTTCTCAACTCGTGGTCTATCCCCAAGCACGATGGAACAACTGATAGTATATCATATTCAATCTGTAATTGTTTCGACCTGTGAAGGTCGCACAGACATTAGCTAATTTCCTCATTATACATGATACTGAATATCCGCTATCAAATTTGAGTGACAGTTTGTTCTCATTAGTACAAAACTCTAATTGCATGTAATGTAACTACCCACAATAAAGGTCGTCTGTTATCAAATTTGAGTCATGAGTTTATTACGCATTTGTCAAATAGTATACATACATTACTCTCTCCTGGGAATGAAACGCCAAAATTCTTCTCGTGAAAAAAAAAATGCTACACTCCAATATATTTTACATACTGTACATAAAAGTATTGTTCAAACTGAAAATTTAATTTTTAATTACTAAAACATTAGGTAGAATTTTGGATTTGCTTTTTCTTAACGAAAATTGCTTCGTGTTAAAAAAATCTGATTTTTGTTAACAAGGAATGCTTATGTCGAAAAAACGAAAGGATCTCTTAAATAAGATTTGATTAATGCATAACAATATTTTCTAAGCAATTTATCGCTGGCTATAAAACTTAAATAATTTTCATTCATTATATAAACAAAAATACTTATTAATTTCATTACCAAAATTACTACTTTCAATCTAAAATATAATCCAGTGTTAATATCAATAGAAATAATTTTTAAGATACTTCACATTCTAACTTTATTAATTAAAATAAATACAACTTCATATGTTCAAATTTATGAATGAACATTCTTTAAATTCAAGATAATCATTAAGTACTTTTTAAGAAATAGTTATAAATAGAAAAAAAAAATCATTCCAGTCATTTAAAATCTTGTTACATTAATGACTTCAGCAGCACCATCGTTAAATTTCACAGAAATGACGCAAATACCATTAAACATGTTTTAAACATTTATGTTAGGAATAGAATTTCTTCTTAGAATAATTAGAGCAGAAAAGGAAACTTTTCAATAAATGCTTTTTTTTTAATTAGGGATTTAATGAGGCTGAAATAAGATCTATTTTAAATAAACTGTCCGTGTTTTGTATTTGGAAAAAAAATCTTCGAATATGTTTTGAAAATCGAAAAAAATAAAGAAATAATTGTATTTTAATCATTTTGAGTAGCTAATTAATGACTTCAAAATGCCATGCACTTCAAAATATTGTTCCTTGATAGAGATAGGATTCTTAATTTTTGTAATAAACCTGAATAAAAAAAAATGCTATATTGCGAAAATAATTACGTCCCCCCCCCCTTCTGAGTAAGTTTTATTACGGTGAGTCACAATTTAGATTATAATATACACAAAAATAAATATCTTTCGTGTAACATTGTATGGGCTCACAACACTCATGTAGATTCAAACAAAATGGCATTAAGTTTGCCTTTAAATTAATTCTATTACTATAACTGCTCAAATGTGAGACTATGGCAGTGAAATAATGATAATGACTTTAAGTTTCTATGTAAAATTTGGTGCACATTTACGAAGATGTCATGTCTTTAGTAAAAGTTGAAACGTGAAGAAATAGAAATGTTCATAAAATAAGTAATAGTGGAATGACAAATCCGGAGATCTTGGTGGCCAGCTCACCCAAAAGTTGTATTTAGGCATTTTCTCTAACTGACAGAAAATGGATTCTTCCAATTATGCAGAAATGCATATTTTACAAGATGAAACCCCTTTTTTTCCACCTATTTAATTTAAAGTTGCCTGTCGTATAGACCTAAAACAGAGTGGTTGTGAATTTCGATGGGTTTTGGCCCTTCAGGTGTTTTATTTATTTATTCATTTATTTAAAAAACTTCAAAACGAACTGTTTTTCTTTATGAAATATTTCTTATGATAGCACCTTCATGCACTAATACACAGCTATATGAAAAAATATATATATGTGTGCTAATAACAATTCTAGCTTGCCCTATATATAATAAAACCTTAACAAATAAATTTTAAATTGGAACCAAAAAATATATTTATTTATAGTTTACTTATAAATATAAAAGAGATACGTACAACTTTAAAAAAAATTATACTTGAGAAATACAAAATTTTAAAAATACGAAATCGTCATCGAATAAAGAATTAAAAGAAGAAAATGCATTTTAAAAATATATTTTGTTCCATATTTTTTTAAATACAGCTTTAATGTATTGCTTTAGTAAAATAATTTCATTACTTTAAAAATTTATCATTATTTAGAATGTAATTAAGTGTCTGTATATTAAAATAGTAACTCGAAATGATACAGGAAATCCTTTTTATTGCCATAGTTAATTAAATATAGTAAAATTCCAGACCATTCTACATAAATGATACAATTCCAGACAATTCTATATAAATATGGTAAAATTCCAAAAAATTCCACATAGATGTGGTAAAATTCTAGACAATTCCACATAAATGTGATAAGACAATTGCGCATAAATATGGTAAAATTCCAGACAATTCTACAATATAGCACAATAAATTACTACTAGTTAGTATCTTAAAAATAAAAGAAAAAGCGAAATACTTAAACTTTTTTCCGAGTGGAAAGAATGTCAATATCGGGTTATGACATCCAGAATAACACACCCGTAAGAGTTTTAACTTTTGTTGGTGTCCTAATACGATGTGAAGATGAAAAATATATATATATATATAACAGTGAACTCATTTTATCCCTTCTTCCCAAAACTCGGGAAGAGACTTCCTAAACTCCCTCGAGAAATATACTTACAAGTTCTATTTTTTGGTCCACAAAACAATAATAATCCATAAGAAGAAAATACCCTGTAAAATTGAACTTCACAAGAAAAGGAGAAAATATCATTGCGCAAGTGTAAAATTAAATCTCGTTGTATTTACTGCATTTACTTGTGTATTAAGAGTAATATTTTTTTACTTTATTTAATAAAAATATCTATACTATTTCACAACATTCTCAACAAATATCTATACTATTTCACAACATTCTCAACAAATATCTATACTATTTCACAAAAAAATTCGATGTCTTTTTATACATTCAAAAAAATGTCACATGTCGTGTTTTTTTTTTTTAAGTTTCCGGTGCGTGTGACAGCTTTTTTAAGTGGCGCTTAATCCTTCATGGATTATATAGTACCTTACTCATTAAAGATTAAGCCTTTTTTTAAAAAACAAAAAATTTTGTATAATCTTGGAGTTTGTAATTAAACTGACACTTCTCAGAGTTATTTTTAGCTTGCTTTAACCACAGATGACGTCAAACTTAGTAGAAGGACTAACATAGACATGGAAATAAGCATTCCGCCAACAGGAATTGTAGCTCTAAATGTCTTCGATAGTGGGAAATCTGGAACAAAAATTTGCTACAGCCAAATGGATAATAAAAAAAAATTGCAGTGAGACATCAGACTTTATTCAACAGATTCTCTTTTCTCAACAATATCTACAAACCATCGTAACATGTCACAAGCAATCATATCCTTTTTATAAATTAATCATCTTCTTTCCACAAATATAGACCTTCAACTTCAAATAACTTTATAAATAAAAGTCACACGGAATTATATATAAGGAACGAGGCTTCCGTGGAGCCAGACTGACGTCAAACTTGGTAGGGGAACTAATGAAGACATGGCAAGAAGCATTCCGCGAAAATAATTTATAGTTCTAAACATCACCATTACAAAGAAATGTGATGCTCTACCATACAAACAAAGCTTTGCAGACAAATGAATATGAACATATTAGACATCAAATAACACTTAACCATGGTGTTATTTGATGTCTAATATGTTCATATTCAGTTAGTTAGATCTTGGCAACGGTAGCATGCAGCCAGAAAAACAAGCGATCCTGCAGCCAAAAAACCGCTGCAAATAACCTATTAGTGTGAAACGATGTCGTAACAGCTGCTGTACGTGATAAATCAATGTGTGATTGTTCTGCACAAAAATACTCTGCATTCTGCATAAAGATACTCTGATCTAATCATTATTTTTACTAAAGTTGCGGAACGACAAAACTAGTCAGCATATCGTATTAACTTTGATTGCCGCATGTTACTAGTCTGCTGTAGCAATGTTCTCAAGAAAAGATGGTCTGATGATGAATTTTGCAGTGAACACCTTATCTACTCATGAAATTCTCACGGTCAATATCATGGGTGTCCATCCTGGCAATTAACGTCAAAGCACATGATAAGCAAAATTATTCGTAATTATTTTGTTAGAGTTAATACTGCTGATATTGTACGGATGATTAGTAGTTATAGATGAATAGTCTTGGGGCATTCTCAACAAGACTTTTCATACCATCGTTACATATGTGCAGTTGAAGATCACATTGTGCAGTTGCAATCAAGATCACTATGTCTATAATTGCCTGTTCTGATATCGGCTTCTTTTCTTTTCCAATCATACTATTAGTGGTCTTTCTAATCTAAGATATAGATATAGATCTAATGAGATATAGACCTTTCAATTAGTAAAGGGACTTTATATAGGTTATGACTAGTACATTCATGAAAAGGTCGTTGGGCAGGAGAAGATTGAACAACAAATGTAGTAAGATACTGTACATATACAACATATACACTAATTGAATTACTATCTATCTCTATATATGTATATATATATATATATAAATAATTTGAACTATATAATATATATATATATACAGAATGATAAGTTGACTGAGTTAAATGCTGAGTTCTTTAATGAGTTCTTTAAAATGCCTTTTCAAGCTTTCCCCATGTTTTTATAATCAGAATTTCTCCTGGTTCTGGGGTTATCAATGTTGGTCAGAATTTTCATTTTGAATTCTTATATGTGTCTTATACGAATTATTCGTTACCTAGATTACAATAGCGCCACCTTTTCTTGTAACTACATTTTATTTTCATGGAATCTTTCCTTCCATATCGTCAGGGGCCTGATGGCCGAGTGGTTAGTGATCTGGCGTTCGGTATCACAGGTTTCGGGTTCGAATCCCGGCGGTGCCAGGGGAGTTCTAGTGGGTCTGAATCCACTTTAAACTATATATTCCGGTCTGTTTAGCCCTCGTGTGCACAAGATGGCCGTAGAACGACAAACCAAACCTAATCCATATCGTCAATATCATCCCTACCAAGTTAAGTGTCATTATGATTATTAGATTGAATTACCGATGACTCTGAATAATGGCGTATTAATTACAATCATTCTGTCAGAAACTGTCCCTTTCCATCCATCCATGAGTAGATTACTCATGGGATGTCCGTCCTGCACTGCAGGACACTGAGGATTAGACACAACAACAGTCATTCTGTACATAGATTATATTAAGGCATAATTATGTATAATCTTACTAAATATAGATTTTTTTTCCGAACAGCAAAAATAAATATTAAGCAAAAATAAAATTTTGATTAGTAAAACCAATACGAAAAACTTTTTATTTTAAAACGAAAGAATTTTTTTAACAACTTGTAATATTTTACTCCATTACAATTTATACGTAGCGCATTCATAATATTCGCATAATAATATCATTCAATAGGCATATTCCTAAAAACAATATATCATCATCGTCTTGTATTGGCTTTATCTGTTGTAATTCTGAGCAGATAGCTTATCAGGTTACCTTTAAACAGTTTACTTTTTATTTGCTAATAGGTAGAAGTCTAATATGTTGGGCATAATAAAAGTCTATTATGAATTCATTTGTCGATTTATCATTTATAAATGGATAAATGAATCCTTATTTATATTTTTATTATTATGAACATTGTTTATTATTTATTATCCATTTATTTTAATCCATTTTATTTCATGCTTTCTAGGAATTCACATCAATAAAACCTAAAACACAATCAAAATAATGATATGATTAAAAAATCATTGTAAAGGCATAACAATCAAAGATTAAATCATACAGAAAGTGTAATAATAGATCAAACTTTCTTCTTGTTCTGTCTTCCCCTCCTTGTTATTTCAGTAAAACTGCAAAACATTGCAGAAATCCTAAAGAAAACTCTTATTCAGAAAATATTAAAAACTGTTAAGCTGCCATATCGGGTGACGATTTTATCCAATTCTGATTCAAATGGACTTGACATTATTATCGTCGTCATTATCATCAAAAAGTGTCAAATTGTAAATATATCAAGCTTATAATGTGCAGGTTGGGCAATCAGAATTTAATTGGGTTTGTTTGGGTTGAGATATTTGAGGCCCAGGTTGGAAAACTCCTAGCTTTATTGACACACGTACAAACACCACACGCACACAATTAGAGACATGCAATATTTAACACAAAGACAGATAACTACAGATTCGTGGAAGGATTCCATTTCTAATCCGAAAACCCGAATCGGCTACGCACAGTGTGCACGAAATATACTTCATCTTTGGATGAGAGACTATAACGTTTCTCAAAAACTAAACGTTTCTCAGTGGGAGAACAGGTTGCGCTGTACTTCCTGTCGTGTAAGAGTCTCAAGGTCGACTGTTCATTTCTTCTGAACATCACAGGAGGACGCTCTTGCAGAGTGTGTAGGAGGAAGCATGGTTACAAGCTTTAATTTAAAAAAAATTTTAATTCAAATTCTTATCTTATTCATGTACGCTTGTATTATTATTTACCTGAAATATTTAATACTCGTAATATTACATTTGCAAACAAAAATACACTGCAAAGCAAAGACTAAATTTTAGTTAAACAAACAAATGATAAATTTAAAAAAACCTAAAACAAGAAAATGACCAGAAAAGGGATATGTATATTTAACACTCTGGAACATTAAATAATTATCTTTTACTTATCATTTATAATATTTACTAGAACACGATTCAATAATGGCAATCCAAATGTATTATAAAATCATGAACAATGAATCTTATCATGAACAATGAAATGTTTTTAACAGTAAAATTGCACTAAAATGTATTTGTTGTTCATTCAAGCCGATCAATATAAAGAAAAACAATCCAAGTATTATTTTAGATTACTTTCATTTCAAAAAATGCCCTGATGATCACAAGTATTTGATAGGAATAAATATCTATATTTTCAAGCTTGTAGGGGGTAGTTGAGTTAATATAATTAATTAAGAAAAAATTTTATTGTGTGAATAAATCGAAGGTAACGAATCAGTGCAGATGAGGAATTCAAAAATTTTGTAGGAAATCTTTTACAGACATGCAAATTCAACTTCTTCAATTTAATATGTTGAGATTTTATTTTGTACTCTAATTTGGAGAAGGTTCTGTACATTATCAACAATCGTCAAGAATCAATTATTATCAATAATTGTCAACAATCAATTATCAACAATTGTTACCAATTATTATCAATAATTTTCACTACAGGAATTATTGTCATTCTATTTTTTTTAATAAGTTAATTTTTATCACAAAAGGTATCTTTCACAATTTGCTAATCAAATAAATGTTTTTAGGAGAAAGTATGTTATTTATTCTTTGCCATTATATAAATATAATAAAAAATATATAAAATATCGGTATTTTTTTTAAAAAACAGATAATAAAGAAAATTCAATTCTAATTTTTCAGAGATCAGCATCAATATATTTTTCTTGATTATTACCTTTATATATATTTTTAACTACAAATTACTTGGCGTTTACTTTAATTTCTAGTCTTGTAGAAGGTTAAAAATGGGTTTATTATAATGGGCCCAAGTTATGTAATAATTATTTATTGTATTTTAAATTACATACTGAAAAAGATCAAGAATAAATAAAATAAATATAAAGGTGTGACATTCAACCTCACAAGGACACTATTGAGAAAGTTAAGTCAGTATGAAGAGGGCGCTGATGATGCACTTCAGTAGGTGTTGCCAGATATAGAAAAGGATTGGATACAGTTGGATATTTAGATCTCAAATAACAGAAAAATGTATAAAACTATAATATTTCAGTTAGAATCTACTTTTACAAATTTTTTGTATAGTTAATATAAAATGGAAACTTTTGTCACAAGACAACCCAATATTTGCAGACATCTACAATAATTTATCAAGATTCCTTTTTAACATGAAATTTTCCCAAAGCAAGTTGTAAAGAATTTCATTTTTAATCTATAACAAAAAGCAAACGTTTTAGTCAGAGTATTTGTCTGCTTTGCTAATAGTTATATTTATTTTTAATGGTCATATTAAGTCATATTAATTTTATATTAGTTTTTTAGGTTAACCATTGTTAAAGTATTGCATTAATATCTAGTTAATAACTCCTTTTTCTACTGTAATATTTTTAAAGAACTATTAGTATTGCTATTCATAAAGAAGTATATTGTATCTATAAACTATTTGTTTTAGATATGTATATAAATAATGGACTTTTTAAAAATATTATATTATCTATTAAAATAATAAAATAATTTCAGAGTTTAAAATTTTGTGGTTTATGTCTTTTTAATCATTTTAGCCAAAAACTTAATGGCGCCTGTCAGATTTTTAATTGGTGCAATCAGATTTTTTTATTGGCGCCAGTCAGATTTTTAATTGGCGCCAGTCAAATGCTTAATACTGGCGCCATCTAGTGTCGTAAAAATCTGATAGCAATAAAAAAAATTGTATAATTAATTGATCTATTAATTGAATTTTAACTCGCTATGTTTTTAAGTCATTAAGAAAGTTTTAAATTTCTGGTAACTTGTTTATAAGTGATTGCACGCCACACATAATTCACATATATTTCACGATTAATTTATTTTTGTTTTCTGCAGGGTGTTTCTTTATGTGTATTTCCCTTCATACCTGCTTCAAATCTTCTGTATCCAGTAGGCTTCGTAATTGCTGAAAGAGTTCTGTATATTCCTAGTATGGGCTTCTGTTTTTTAGTAGCTCATGGATGGTATATTCTTTATCAAAGAAACAGGTAAGCAAATATTTTTTACACGACATCAATTTAAAATAATGATACATTTAAAGCCTTTTCATTTTTTTTTTATTTATTTAATCATTGATCTAATGGTATTCAGTAGCTGTTAGTCATAAACAAGTATATTTTATTTTTATATATTGTTACATGACAGCGTAAAATTTATGAGTCAAAAAGTCTTTTTTTTTATTGGTAACTAGCAGTGGCATCGGTTACAGAAAATAAAAGTTTTAGTTTTCGGTAAATTTTGTGGGTAAAAGATATTTGTGCAGATTTAAAGGTTTCTCGTTTTAAAAGTTCGGCCTTGCACATTATAAGGTGGCTAAGTAAAGAATCATTCTTATCAAATAGTTCTCAGTAATAGCATTATTTTAGCATTTATTTTCAAGAATACGATAGTGTTAGTTTGGAAAATAAATTGAAAAATAGTTTTGTAAAAGAAGAAGAATGTAGATAACGTAGAATAATACATAATCTGTATTAATCTAGGATCTGCATTAACTTAATCTTAATCTATCTTAAAATCTACATAACTTAGCTACTGGCGTCAGTTTTAAACGGTCACTATGTGGTAACAGGATAATCTGATTGCAATATAAAAAGGCTTTTATTTAATTAAAAAATAATAGTTAAATTTTTTTGTAAGTTTTGTCAACGAACTTTTAGAAGGAAACAATACTATAAATTCAGAAAAAAAATAATAAGTTCTATGTGTTATAATTTTTAAGTCATGTTGAAAAATGCACGCATACAAACATCCATATTTATACATGTACATATATACAGGGTGATTATAATAACTTTCTTAATATATGAGTGGCTAGCTATCATACCGCTCATAAAAACTGAAAAAAAATTTAGTTTGTGGTATTTTGAAGCATGCCCTCAAGAATCATGTGAAAAATAGCAATTTAACTATAACTGTTAAGGATACAGTGACATAATTTCGAAATTTTAAAATGGCAACTTAATTGCATCTACTTTTTTTGTTGGAATGTGATCTAATGAATGTGTTGGTAGTGAAAAACCATAAATAGCGTCGGAACTATGCCTGTAGCACAAAAATCATCACAATAGGCAAACTAAGAAGAAAAGTGAAATCAACCAGCAAAGACAGAAATGCAACAGGAAACAAAGCATTTAATTGTTTTTGACAAATTTTCTACATGACCTCTTTCATGTAGAAAACATGACCTCTTTCTACATGATCTCTTTCTTTGCCTGCGACAGATGATGGATAGCATTACATCTGATAGCATCTTTGAAATTAGATGTAGTTTGCTGACAATTTAGATTTTAGATATCTTTACAACGAAATGCTTTATCTGACGTCGTGTGTATATAAGATAGCGCTCCCCTATTTCTGAGGTTTTCTGTTGAACTTTGCTTAACATAATAGTTTTGTGACAGAATTATTTGCCGTCATGTCACGTTTCAGTGGCCACCAAGGGGGCCCCAATCTCACTCCAATGGATATCTGGCTGTGAGGATTTCTGAATTCTAAAGTGAGTGCATTTAATCCGCAAACTACATCTGATTATAAAGATGCCATCCACAGTCAAGTATAACAGATGTTCTATAAACGAGTCCCTGGCTATCATGCCATTCAGAAAAATTGAATGAAACTTTGATGCAAGGTGTTTGGAGGAATGCCCTCAAAAGTCAAATGAAAAACAACTGCTATAGTTTTAGTAGTTACGATTACCGTGCTATAAACCATCCACCGTATTCAAAATGTCACCGTGTGTGAAGATAATGTGTAAAATTTGTGAAGCACATTGAAATGTTTTGCTTTCTGTTGCTTCTGTGTAATTATTGGCTCTTTGCACTTTTTTCTTAGTCTATTTAGGACCGTAGGTTTTTTTGCTACAGGTACCGTACCAACGCTCTTAATAATTTCTTCGCAATGGAGATCACATTCCAATAAATTCCCTTATTTGGAGTAAGGAATGATAGTGAAACACTCGAAGTGATATATATCACTACAAAGTGATAAAGAACTTAGTGGATTCATGGGTCCAACAGGTGCAGGAGGTTAGGATTCGAATTGTTTAAAAAACGATGCCTAATAAGTATCACTGTCAGAAGCAAGGAGACTCGATGACGAATAAGACAATGTGTATAAAGTATTCCGCATCGATAGTGAGCCAGCCTGATAGGGGTGTTCTGGGTTTTTTCTCTCACAATAAGCAAATGCTGGGTAGTTACTTCTAAAAGTCTTCCCGGAAGGCACTATCCTATCCTCAACGCCTGTCGGTTGTCTGTCTTTGTATACATGAGACCCACCCATGTTACACCCCCACCTTTCTTACTGGTAAAAGGCTACAAAGCCCAATTGCGGGGGTTGAGATATGGAGAAAAGAATAGAATGTGAGTTCATGAATCAATAAGTCAAGATTGAAGTACTTCGGGTATCATAAATAAAAATGGTTTTTTTTACAAATTTGTGGGTTTAGCATAAATGATGATTTTTCATTAAAAAACTATAAATCTATAATTCTAATTGTCATAAAAAGTATATTGTATCGAAAAGATTAACAATAATGAATTTTCTCGTATATTTTTAAGGTTTCCATTTCCTATTTCAGATACTTTTTTACTGATACCATCAAAAAAAAATTCCAATAAATCTTTACCTCAAACACTTGAAATGCGCTCTCTGATTATAAAACCAAATATATCTCTTAATGTACAAAACTTTCCTAAGAAAATATTTCTTCTTTTTTAAGTTTTATTTCATCGGAACTTTTGGATAGAAATAAAAGGATTATAGTATTCTTTTAAGTGTTCCTGTTGTACAAAAAAAAATTTAAAAATTTTTTTTCGTCGTCCGGTCTGAAAAAAAATGTACAAAGATGAAAAGAAAATTTTCACACGTTTCTGAACTTCAATGCCTTTGATTAAAAATAAGGTCCAAGGTAAAGAAGAAAAAAAATTAATTTAAAGGTAACTTAGCTCGCTTTCTGTTCCACTACTTAATTAACATTTTTTTTTTTAACTTCAACTTGCGCGTCTACCATTTTATACTTAATTTTCGCACATTTTTTCATGTCTTTATCAAATCACTTTTCTTCAAACACTTCAAGAAAGGAAAGAGTAAAAAAAAAAAAAATTGCTTTTTTTTTTTTAAATATTTTTTTTTTTTTTGCTCTAACCAAAAATCTGTCATTTAGCTTGCTTCTTGTGAGAAGAACTCTTAAAAAATCATTTGAAATTTCACTTGAGTTAACCCTAGAGAGCCATTTCAAGTAAGCGAGGAGTCAAAAAAATATGTTCACTCACCAAAAGTTAGAGGGATCTAAATAAGGGGCAATATGAGCGAGGTAAGCTTTATTCTTGAAAATTTTGCACTCTGTTACCCAGCATTATAATATTTTTTTTTTATCTCCTTTTAACGAAATGTAATTATTTCTTCTCGAGACCAGTTGCTCGTGTGATGATAAAGGGAAAATATTGTTTCGAAATTATTCTAAGGAGATTATTTTTATTTGATATAAAAGTTATTCTGCGCTCAACACCAGATGTTAACACATTAATGAATTGTTTTTTTGTTTTTTTTTGCAAAACTTTTTTTTTACTAAAATTGGAAATATGCACTATTAGAATTATAATATAAATTTTTATTCGGTTTTATTTATATTTTTTGAATAAATTTAGCCATCCGAATTGCACATTAGAATCCTAAGATTGCTTATGAATTCGGAATCAATATATGATACATCCAATTGTATCTATTGATTCCGAAATCATAAGCAAGGAATTGACACTGGTAAAGCTTTCGAAATGAACATGCGATACAACGCTAAAAATTTCGAAATCTATATACGTATTGCTGAAGCTTTCAAAATGAACATACGATATATGCTTTAAGTTTTCTGTATCAACATGCGATAAATCCCCTTGGCTAATCTTCAACCTGCACGTGATCTCTAGGTAGTTCTAAATGAGTAACAGCGGTGCAGATCTTGCTTATGTCATATAGATTAACTGTCTCTGCATTGTCAACTGCTTTAGAACAACATAAAGAAAAATATTTTTTTAGGAAAGTGTAGATTTAGTTTAAATGATGATTTTTCATACAAAAATTTACAATTATAATTGTCATAAAAAGTATAAATCCAGATAATATATTAAAAGAATTAACAATAATGAATTTTCTCGTATATTTTTTATGTTTCCATTTCCTATTTCAGATATTTTTTACTGATACCATAAAGAAAAAAAATTCCAATAAATCTTTACTTCAAACATTTGAAATCCGTTCTCTGAATGTAAAACCAAATATATATCTTAATGTATAAAACTTTCCTCAGAAAATACTTCTTCTTTTTTAAGTTTTATGTCATCGGAACTTTTGGATAGAAAGTTATAGTATTCATTTAAGTGTTCCTGTTGTACAAAAAAAACCAAAACAATTTTTTTCCGTCGTCCGGTCTGAAAAAAAATGTACATAGAATGAAACGAAAATTTTCACACGTTTCTGAATTTCAATGCCTTTGATTAAAAATACAGGGCCAAGGTAAAGAAAAAAAAATAAATTTAAAGGTAACTTAGCTCGCTTTCTCTTCCACTACTTAATTAACATTTTTTTTCCTTGAACTAGCGTGCGTCTACCATTTTATACTTAATTTTCGCACATTTTTTCATGTCTTTATCAAATCACTTTTCTTCAAACACTTCAAGAAAGGAAAGAGTAAAAAAAAAAATTGCTTCCTTTTTTATAAAAAATATTTTTTTTTTTTTGGCTCAAACCAAAAATCTGTCATTTAGCTTGCTTCTTGTGAGAAGAACTCTTCAAAAATCATTTGAGATTTCGCTCGAGTTAACCCAAGAGAGCCATTTTAGGTAAGCGAGGAGTGAAAAAAATATGTTCACACACCAAAAGTTCGAGGGATTTAATTAAGGGGCAATATGAGCGGAGGTAAGCTTTATTCTTGAAAGTTCTGCACATTTTGCACTCTGTTACCCGGCCTTACAATATTTATTTCTTTTTTTATCTCCCTTCAACGAAATGTAATTATTTCTTCTCGAGACCAGTTGCTCGTATGATGATGAAGGGAAAATATTGTTTCGAAATTATTCTGATAAGATTACTTTTATTTGATATAAAAGTTATTCTGGGCTCAACACCAGATATTAACACATTAATCAATTGTGTTTTTTTTTTTTTTTTTTTTACAAAACTTTTTTTTACTAAAATTGGAAATATGCACTATTAGAATTATAATAGAAATTTTTATTCGATTTTATTTATATTTTTTTGAATAAATTTAGCCATCCGATTTGCACATTAGAATCCTGCGATTGCTTATGATTTCGGAATCAATATATGTATTGCAAAAGCTTTCGAAATCAACATGCGATAAATAGCTATCAAAATATGTATCGTTTCAAAATCAATAAAATATGCATTACTAAAGATTTTGAAATCGACATACGATACATCGCTAAAGATTTCGAAATCAATATACGCATTACTAAAGCTTTCAAAATGAACATGCGATATATGCTTTAAGTTTTCTGTATCAACATGCGATAAATCCCCTTGGCTAATCGTCAAGCTGCACGTGATCCCTAGGTAGTTCTAAATGAGTAACAGCGGTGCAGCTCTTGCTTATGTCATGTAGATTAACTGTCTCTGCATTGCCAACTACTTTACAACAACATAAAAAAAAAATATTTTCTTAGAAAAGTGTAAATTTAGTTTAAATAATGATTTTGCATAAAAAAATCTATAATTATAATTGTCATAAAAAGTATAAATCCAGATAATATATTAAAAGAATTAACAATAATAAATTTTCTCGTATATTTTTTATGTTTCCATTTCCTATTTCAGATATTTTTTACTGATACCATAAAGAAAAAAAAATCCAATAAATCTTTACTTCAAACATTTGAAATCCGTTCTCTGAATATAAAACCAAATATATCTCTTAACGTAAAAAACTTTCTTAAGAAAATACTTGTTCTTTTTTAAGTTTTATTTCATCGGAACTTTTGGATAGAAAGTTATAGTATTCAGTTAAGTGTTCCTGTTGTACAAAAAAAAAACCAAAAAAATTTTTTTCGTCGAGTCTGAAAAACAAATGTACAAAGACGAAAAGAAAATTTTCACACGATTCTGAATTTCAATGCCTTTGATTAAAAATACAGGGTTAGGTAACGAAGAAAAAAATAAATTTAAAGGTCACTTAGTCCGCTTTCTCTTCCACTACTTAATTAACATTTTTTTTTTTTTTACCTTCAACTTGCGCGTCTACCATTTTATACTTAATTTTCGCACATTTTTTCATGTCTTTATCAAATCACTTTTCTTCAAACACTTCAAGAAGGGAAAAATAAAAAAAAAATTGCTTCTTTTTTTTTTTTTTTTTTTTTCTTTTCCCCGTAACCAAAAAAATATGTCATTTAGCTTGCTTCTTGTGAGAAGAACTCTTAAAAAATCATTTGTGATTTCGCTCGAGTTAACCCTAGAGAGCCATTTTAAGTAAGCGAGAAGTGAAAAAAATGTGTTCACGCACCAAAAGTTAGCGGGATTTAAATAAGGGGCAATATGTGCGAAGGTAAGCTTTATTCTTGAAAGTTCAGCACATTTAGCACTCTGTTACCCAGCCTTACAACATTTATTTTTTATCTCCCCTTAACGAAATGTAAATATTTCTTCTCGAAACCACTTGCTCGTGTGATGATGAAGGGAAAATATTGTTTCGAAATTATTCTAATAAGATTACTTTTATTTGATGTAAAGTTATTCTGGGTTGATCACCAGATGTTAAGACATTAATGAATCGGGGGTTTTTTTCAAAACTTTTTTTTTCTAAAAGTGGAAATATGCACTATTAGAATTATGGTCAATAAATTTTTAACCAACTTCATTTTTTTGTATAAATTTAGCCATTCGAATTGCATATTAGAATCCGAAGTATAATCCTGCGATTCATCATTTATGATTTCGGAATCAACATACGATACATCGCTAAAGTTTACGAAATCAATATACGACACATATATCTTTCAGAATCGTTTATATATACGTTGCATCGTTGAAACTTTGGGAATCAATATACGTTGCTTCGTTGAAACTTTCGGAATCAGCATACGATACATAGCTAAAGCTTTCGAAATCAATATACGATACATAAATTTTTCGGAATCAACATGAGATACATCGCTAAATCTTCAGAACTGCATCGTGTGTTGATTTGTAAAGTTTTTGGAACACGATACAGTACATAGTTAAAGCTTTCGAAATCAACATGCAATGTTTCGCTGCTATTCGCAATAATGAATCTCCTCGTATATTTTTTATGATTCCATTTCTTGTTACAGATACTTTTTTACTGATACCATAAAGTAAAAATATTTTCAATAAATCTTTACTCGAAACATTTGAAATCCGCTTTCTGAATGTAAAGCCAAATATATCTCTTAATGTATAAACTTTCCTAAGAAAATATTTCTTCTCTTTTTAAGTTTTATTTCATTGGAACTTTTGAATAGAAAGTTATAGTATTCTTTTAAGTGTTCCTGTTGTACAAAAAAAAAAATCTAAAAATTTTTTTTCGTCGTCCGGTCTGAAAACAAATGTACAAAGATGAAAAGAAAATTTTCACACGTTTCTGAATTTCAATGCCTTTGATTAAAAATACAGGTCCAAGGTAAAGAAGAAAAAAAATAAATTTAAAGGTCACTTAGCCCGCTTTCTCCTCCAGTACTTAATTAACATTTTTTTTTTTTTACCTTCAACTTGCGCTTCTACCATTTTATACTTAATTTTCGCACATTTTTTCATGTCTTTATCAAATCACTTTTCTTCAAATACTTCAAGAAAGGAATAATAAAAAAAAAATGCTTCCTCTTTTTTTTTTACATAATTTTTTTTTTTTTTTTTTCTCTAACCAAAAATCTGTCATTTAGCTTGCTTCTTGTGAGAAGAGCTCTTAAAAAACCATTTGAGATTTCGCTTGAGTTAACCCTAGAGAGCCCTTTTAAGTAAGCGAGGAGTGAAAAAAAATAGGTTCACGCACCAAAAGTTAGAGGGATTTAAATAACGGGCAATATGAGTGGAGGTAAGCTTTATTCTTGAAAGTTCTGCACATTTTGCACTCTGTTACACAGCCTTACAATATTTTTTTTTTTTTATTTCCCTTTAACGAAATGTAATTATTTCTTCTCGAGACCACGTGCTCGTGTGATGATGAAGGGAAAATATTGTTTCGAAATTATTCTAATAACATTATGTTTATTTGACATAAAAGTTATTCTGAGCTCAACACCAGATGTTAAAACATTAATGAATTGGGTTTTTTTAACTTTTTTTTACTATTAGAATTATGATCAATAAATTTTGAACCAACTTCATTTTTTTGTATAAATTCAGACATCCGAATTGCATATTAGAATCCGAATTATAATTCCTGCAATTCATCACTTCTTATTTCGGAATCAACATACGATACGTCGCTAAAGTTTTCGAAATCAATATACGACACATAACTTTCAGAACCAATATACGTTGCATCGTTGAAGCTTTCGAAATCAATATACGATACATTTAACTTTCGGAATCAACCTGAGATACATCGCTAAATCTTTAGAAAACAAAACACAATGCATTTCTGAAGTTTTCGAAATCAATACGGTACATAGTTAACGCTATCGAAATCAACATGCGATGTATCGCTGCTATTCGCAATAATGAATTTTCTCGGACGACGAAACAATTCATTATTGCGAATAGCAGCGATACATTGCATATTATCTAGAAAGCGTTAACTATTTACCGTATACTGTTAATTTCGAAAGCTTTAACTATGTATAAAATTTGTAATATTTCTTATTTCAAATAATATTTACTGATACCATAAAAAAAAAGATTTTCAACAAATCTTTACTTCAGACATTTGAAATCCGTTCTCTGAACGTAAAACCAAATATATCTCATAATGTATAAAACTTTCCTAAGGAAATATTTCTTCTTTTTTTAAGTTTTATTTCATCGGAACTTTTGGATAGAAAGTTATAGTATTCTTTTAAATGTTCCTGTTGTAAAAAAAAAATCAATAAAATTTTTTTCGTCGAGACTGAAAAATAAATGTACAAAGACGAAAAGAAAATTTTCACACGTTTCTGAATTTCAATGCCTTTGATTAAAAATACAGGGTTAGGTAACGAAGAAAAAAAATAAATTTAAAGGTAACTTAGCTCGCTTTCTCTTCCACTACTTAATTAACATTTTTTAATTTTTTTTAGCTTGCCCGTCTACCATATTATACTTAATTTTCGCACATTTTTTCATGTCTCTATCAAATCACTTTTCTTTAAACACTTCAAGAAAGGAAAGAGTAAAAAAAAAAATTCCTTCCATTTTTTTAAATATTTTTTTTTTCTTTTTTTGGCTCTAACCAAAAATTTGTGATTTAGCTTGCTTCTTGTGAGAAGAACTCTTAAAAAATCATTTGAGATTTCGCTTGAATTAACCCTAGAGAGCCATTTTAAGTAAGCGATGAGTGAAAAAAATATGTTCACGCACCAAAAGTTCGAGGGATTTAAATAAGGGGCAATATGAGCGAAGGTAAGCTTTATTCTTGAAAGTTCTGCACATTTCGCACTCTGTTACCCAGCCTCACAATATTTATTTCTTTTTTTTATCTCCCCATAACGAAATGTAATTATTACTTCTCGAGACCACTTACTCGTGTGATTACTTTTATTTGATATAAAAGTTATTCTGCGCTCAACACCAGATGTTAACACATTAATGAATCGGTTTTTTTTTTTTTTTTTTTTCAAAGCTTTTTTTTACTAAAAATGGAAATATGCAATATTAAAATTATAATATAAGTTTTTATTCAGTTTTATATTTTTTTGTATAAATTTAGCTATCGGAATTGCACGTTAGAATCCTGCGATTCATCGCTAATGATTTCGGAATCAACATATGATACATCGCTAAGGCTTTTGAAATCAACATACGATACATGACTAAAGCTTTCGAAATCAATATATTATGCATTGATAAAGCTTTCAGAATCAACATACTATGCATTGCTAAAGCTTTCGAAATCAGCAAAATATGCGTTACTAAAAGCTTTCGAAATCAACATATGATGCATCGTTAAAGCTTTCGGAATTTGGTATTCAGTAGGTATTAATTCCCCTCATAGAGTAAGGAATGATAGTGACACACTGAAGTGATATATGTCATTGCAAAGAGGTAAAGAACTTAGCGTATTCATGGCTCCGACATGTAAAGGAGGGTTGAGATTCGAATCCGATAGTGGCATTATTTTAAAACGATGCCCAATAAGTATCACTTTAAGAAGCGATTAGACTCGATGGCGAACATGACAATGTTTGTAATGTATTTTGCATCGATTATCAGCCAGTCTGTTGGGGATTTTCTACGATACGACACTCAAATGCACCACTGTTACTCCTAAATGTCCTCCTCGCATTGCCCTCTTCTCAACACTCTGAGGGCTGTTCGTGGAACACATGAGAACCACCGATGTTATGAACTCATTTTTCCTACTGGTAAGAGGCTACAAATCCCTAAATATGTGGATGAGATGTAGAGAAAAATTAGTTTGTGAATCAACTGCATCGGACAACATAAGGAAAAATATTTTTTTTTTTAAATTGTAACTTTAGTTTAAATGATGGTTTTTCATAAAATAAAATTATAAATCTATAGTTAAAATTGTCATAAAAAGTATAAATCCAGATATTATATCAAGAGGATTAACAATAAAAAATTTTCTCGTATGTTTTTTTGTGTATCCACTTCCTATTTCAAATACTTTTTACTGATACCATAAAGAAAAAAAAATTCCAATAAATCTTTACTTCAAACATTTGAAATCCGTTCTCTGAATATAAAACCAAATATATCTCTTAATGTAAAAAACTTTCCTAAGAAAATACTTCTTCTTTTTTTAAGTTTTATTTCATCGGAACTTTTGGATAGAAAGTTATAGTATTCATTTAAGTGTTCCTGTTGTACAAAAAAACCAAAACAATTTTTTTTTCGTCGTCCGGTCTGAAAAAAAATGTACATAGAATGAAAAGAAAATTTTCACACGTTTCTGAATTTCAATGCCTTTGATTAAAAATACAGGTCCAAGGTAAAGAAGAAAAAAAATTAATTTAAAGGTAACTTAGCTCGCTTTCTCTTCCACTACTTAATTAACATTTTTTTTTAACTTCAACTTGCGCGTGTACCATTTTATACTTAATTTTCGCACATTTTTTCATGTCTTTATCAAATCACTTTTCTTCAAACACTTCAAGAAAGTAAAGAGTAAAAAAAAAAATTGCTTCCTTTTTTTTTTTTTTTATTTTTTTTTTTTTTTTTTTTTTTTTGTGCTCTAACCAAAAATTCTGTCATTTAGCTTGCTTCTTGTGAGAAGAACTCTTAAAAAATCATTTGAGATTTCGCTTGAGTTAACTCTAGAGAGCCATTTTAAGTGAGCGAAGAAAATATATATATATAAATATAAAAAATAATATAAAATATAAATATAAAAAAAATATGTTCACGCACCAAAAGTTAGAGGGATTTAAATAAGGGGCAATATGAGCGGAGGTAAGCTTTATTCTTGAAAGTTCTGCAAATTTTACACTCTGTTCCCAGCCTTACAATATTTATTTTTTTTATTTCCCTTTAACGAAATGTAATTATTTCTTCTCGAGACCACATGCTCGTATGATGATGAAGGGAAAATATTGTTTCGAAATTATTCTAATAAGATTACTTTTATTTGATATAACAGTTATTCTGGGCTCATCACGAGATGTTAACACATTAATGAATCGCTTTTTTTTTTCAAAACTTTTTTTTTCTAAAAATGGAAATTTGCAATATTAAAATTATAATATAAGTTTTTATTCAGTTTCAATTTTTGTATAAATTTAGCCATTAGAATCCTGCGATTCATCACTAAAAGTTTCGAAATCAACATACGATGCATTGCTAAAGCTTTTAAAATCAACATGCGGATACATCGCTAAAGCTTTCAAAATCAACATACTATATATGCGTAAATCTGTCGAAATCAGCATACGATACATAGCTGAAACTTTTAAAATCATCTAGCGATACATCGCTAAAGCTTTCGAAATCAATATATAATACATCGTTAAAGCTTTCGGAATTAGGTATTCAGTAGATATTAAGTCCTCTTATATAGAAAGGAATGATAGCGACAAACTGAAGTAATATATGTCATTAGAAAGAGGTAAAGAACATGACTCCGACATATGAAGGAGGGCTAAGATTAGAATAAGATAGTGCCATTATTTTAAAACGATGCCCCATAAGTATCACTTTTAGATGCGAGGAGACTTTATGGCGAATATGACAATGTGTGTAATGTATCTTGCATCAATAGTCAGCCAGTCTGTTAGGGGGTTTTCTCCCATACGCCCCTCAAATGCAGGACCGATACCCCTAAAAGTCCTCCTGGCATTGTCCTCTCCTCAACACTTATCTGTTCGGCTGTTCGTGGTACACATGAGAACCACCGATGTTAAGCCTTAATTTTTCCTATTGGTAAGAGGCTCAAAACCCTAAATACGGGGATTAGATTTGGAGAAAGAATAGTTTGTGAATCGAGTATCTCGGACACAGGGAATAATATTTTTTTAGAAAATTGTGGATTTAGCTTAAATGATGGTTTTTCATTAAATAAAAGCTATAAATCTTTTATTATAATTGTCATAAAAAGTATAAATCCAGATATTATATCAAACGAATGAATTTTCTCGTATATTTTTTATGTTTCCATTTCCTATTTCAGATACTTTTTTACTGATACGAAAAGGAGAAAAAATTTCAATAAATCTTCACTTCAAATATTTGAAATCCGTTCTCAATGTAAAACCAAATATATCTCTTAATGTATTAAACTTTCCTAAGAAAGTATTTCTTTTTTTAGGTTTTATTTCATCGGAATTTTTGGATAGAAAGTTATAGTGTTCTTTTAAGTGTTCCCGTTGTAAAAAAAAAAAATCGAGTTTTTTTCGTCGTCCGATCTGAAAAAAAATGTACAAAGATAAAAAGAAAATTTTCACACGTTTCTGAATTTCAATGCCTTTGATTAAAAAATACAGGGTATAGCAAAAAAAAATAATAAATTTAAAGGTAACTTAGCTCGCTTTCTCTTCCACTACTTAATTAACTTTTTTTTAACTTCAACTTGCGCGTGTATCATTTTATACTTAATTTTCGCACATTTTTTCATGTCTTTATCAAATCACTTTTCTTCCAACAATTCAGAGAGGAAAGAGTAAAAAAAAAAAAAAAAAAAAATTGTTTTTTTTTTTTTTTTTTTTTTTTTTTTCCGCTCTAACCAAAATTCTGTCATTTAGCTTGCTTCTTGTGAGAAGAACTCTTAAAAAATCATTTGAGATTTCGCTTGAGTTAACCCTAGAGAGCCATTTTAAGTGAGCGAAGAGTAAAAAAAATATGTTCACGCACCAAAAGTTAGAGGGATTTAAATAAGGGGCAATATGAGCGGAGGTAAGCTTTATTCTTGAAAGTTCTGCACATTTTGCACTCTGTTACCCAGCCTTACAATATTTTTTTTTTTTATCTCCCTTTAACGAAATGTAATTATTACTTCTCGAGACCACTTGCTCGTGTGATGATGAAGGGAAAATATTGTTTCAAAATTATTCTAATAAGATTACTTTTATTTGATATAAAAGTTATTCTGGCTCAACACCAGATGTTAAAACATTAATGAATCGGGTTTTTTTTAAACTTTTTTTTACTATTAGAATTATGATCAATAAATTTTGAACCAACTTCATTTTTTGTATAAATTTAGCCATCAGAAATACATATTAGAATACGAACTATAATCCTGCAATTTATCTCTTATAATTTCGGAATCAACATACGATAAATCGCTAAAGTTTTTGAAATCAATATACATACATATAACTTTCAGAATCAACATAAGTTGCATCGTTGAAACTTTCGAAAATAACATAGCTAAAGCTTTCGAAATCAATATACGATACATAAAACTTTAGGAATCAACATGAGATACATCGCTAAATCTTTAGAAATCAACACACGGTGCATTTCTGAAGTTTTTGAAATCAATACGGTCAATAGTTAACGCTTTCAAAATCAACATGCAATGTATCGCTGCTATTCGCAATAATGAATTTTCTCGGACGACGTATTATTGCGAATTTTAATGTATCCATTTTTCTGTTAATTTCGAAACTTTAACTATGTATAAAATTTTTAATATTTCCTATTACAAATACTATTTTGATATCATATAGAAAAAAATATTTCAATAAATCTTTACTTCAAACTTTTGAAATTCGTTTTCTATATAAGAAACAAAATATCTCTTAATGTAAAAAACTTTCCTAAGAAAATATTTTTTCTTTTTAAGTTTTATTTGATCGGAACTTTTGGATAGAACGTTATATTATTCTTTTAAATGTTCCTGTTGTAAAAAAAAAAATTAAAAAAAATTTTTTTTCGTCGTCCTGTCTGAAAAAAAAATTTACAAAAGAAAAGAGGAAAAGAAAATTTTCTCACGCTTCTGAGTTTCAATGCCTTTGATTAAAAATACAGGGAAAAGGTAAAGAGAAAAAAAACAAAATTTAAAGGTAACTTAGCTCGCTTTCTCTGCCATTACTTAATTAACATTTTTTTTTTACCTTCAACTTGCGCGTCTACCATTTTATACTTAATTTTCGCACATTTTTTCATGTCCTTATCAAATCACTTTTCTTCCAACACTTCAGAAAGGAAAGAGTAAAAAAAAAAAAAAAAAAAATTTTTTTTTTTTTTTTAAATATTATTTTTTTCTTTTTTTCGCTCTAACCAAAAATCTGTCATTTAGCTTGCTTCTTGTGAGAAGAACTCTTAAAAATCATTTGAGATTTCGCATGAGTTAACCCTAGAGAGCCATTTTAAGTAAGCGATGAGTGAAAAAAATATCTTCACGCACCAAAAGTTCGAGGGATTTAAATAAGGGGCAAATATGAGCGGAGGTAAGCTTTATTCTTGAAAGTTCTGCACATTTTGCACTCTGTTACCCAGCCTTACAATATTTATTTCTTTTTTTATCTCCCCTTAACGAAATGTAATTATTTCTTCTCGAAACCACTTGCTCGTGTGAAGATGAAGGGAAAATATTGTTTCGAAATTATTCTGATAAGATTACTTTTATTTGATATAAAAGTTATTCTGGGCTCAACACCAGATGTTAACACATTAATGAATAGCTTTTTTTTAATTTGGAAATATGCACTGTTAGAATTATGATCAATAAATTTTTTAACCAACTTAATTTTTTTATATAAATTTAGCCATCCAAATTGCATATTAGAATCAGAATTAATAATCCTGCAATTCATCGTTAATGATTTCGCTGTCGGTGGGTGGTTCGTGGTGTACATAAGGCCCACTGATGTTACGTTCTCACCTTTCTTACTCGTAGAAGGCTTCAAGGCCCTAAATACGGTATAAGATGGGGAGAAAAGAATAGAATGTGAGTTCATGGATCAACCTGTCAAGAATGCAAATGTTTCGGACATCATAAGGAAAAATATGGTACAACAGGTTTCGGGTTCGAGTTCCGGCATTTCCATGGATGTTTGCAATGGTTCGGAATCCACTTTAAACCTTAAATACCGGTCTAATATGATCGTAGCGTTGTCGGGGATAGTATTACTCGCGTCCGTAGCATATCTTCAAGTTGCATGTGCCACCTGGGTAGTGCTAAATGAGTAACACCGGTGCAGTCCTTGCTTATGGCATAAAGATTAACTGTCTCTGCATTTCCAGCTGTATTAGAACAACATAAGGAAAATTATTTTTTTTGAAAATTGTGAATATAGCTTAAATGATAATTCTTCATAAATACAACTATAAGTATGTAATCATAATTGTCATAAAAAGTATAAATGCAGATATTATATCGATAATGAATTTCATCGTATATTTTTTATGTTTCCATTCCTTTTTCAGATACTTTTTTTATTGATACCATATTGAAAAAGTTTTTCAATAAATCTTTACTTCAAACATTTGAAATCCGTTCTCTGAATATAAAACCAAATATATCTCTTAATGTATAAAACTTTCCTAAGAAAATACTTCTTCTTAAGTTTTATTTCATCGGAAATTTTGGATAGAAAGTTATAGTATTCATTTAAGTGTTCCTGTTGTACAAAAAAAAAACCAAAAAAATTTTTTTCGTCGAGTCTGAAAAAAAAATGTACAAAGACGAAAAGAAAATTTTCACACGATTCTGAATTTCAATGCCTTTGATTAAAAATACAGGGTTAGGTAACGAAGAAAAAAATAAATTTAAAGGTTACTTAGCCCGCTTTCTCTTCCACTACTTAATTAACATTTTTTAATTATTTTTAGCTTGCCCGTTTACCATTTTATACTTAATTTTCGCACATTTTTTCATGTCTCTATCAAATCACTTTTCTTTAAACACTTCCAGAAAGGAAAGAGTAAAAAAAAAAAAAAAATTCCTTCCTTTTTTTTGTAAATATTTTTTTTTCTTTTTTTGGCTCTGACCAAAAATTTGTCATTTAGCTTGCTTCTTGTGAGAAGAACTCTTAAAAAATCATTCGAGATTTCGCTCGAGTTAACCCAAGAGAGCCATTTTAAGCAAGCGAGGAGTGAAAAAAATATCTTACGCACCAAAAGTTAGAGGGATTTAAATAAGGGGCAATATGAGCGAAGGTAAGCTTTATTCTTGAAAGTTCTGCACATTTTGCACTCTGTTACCCGGCCTTACAATATTTATTTCTTTTTTTTATCTCCCTTTAAGGAAATGTAATTATTTCTTCTCGAAACCACTTGCTCGTGTGATGATGAAGGAAAATATTGTTTCGAAATTATTCTAATAAGATTACTTTTATTTGATGTAAAGTTATTCTGGGTTGAACACCAGATGTTAACACATTAATGCATCGTTATAGTTTTTATTCAGTTTCATTTTTTTTTCTTTTCATAAATTTAGCCATCAGAATCCTGCGATTCATTGCCAATGATTTCGAAATCAACATATGATATGATACGATACATCGCTAATGAGCGGAATCAAAAAATACATCACATACGATCCATCGCTAATGATTTCGGAATCAACATACGATACATCGCTAATGATTTAGGAATCAAAACAGGATACACCACTAATTATTTCGGAATCAACATACGATAAATCGCTAAAACTTTCGAAATCAACATACATGCCTAAAGTTTTCGAAATCAACATACGATACATCACTAAAGCTTTCAAAATCAGCATACTATGTATTGCTAAAGCTTTTAAAATGAACATACGGATGCATCGCTAAAGCTTTCGAAATCAACATACGATGCATCGCTAAAGCTTTTGAAATGTAACATACGGTGCATTGTTAAAGCTTTCGAAATCAACACAATGCCTAATTAACGTTTTTGCAGTCAATATACTATAAGTGCCTAAAACTTTCGAAAACAGCCTACGATACATTACTAAAACTTTCGAAATCAACACGGTGCATAGTTAACGCTTTTGAAGTCAACATCGATACGTATCTAAAGCTTTCATAATCAACGCACGACACATCGCTAAAGCTTTCGAAATCAACATACGACACATCACTAAAGCTTTTTAAATCAATAATGTACATAGCTGACGCTTTCGAAGTCAACATGCGATTCATCGTTAAAGCTTCTGAAATCAACATATACGATATATTGCAGCTGTTATGACTAAAAATGTTTTTAAGTCCACTCATTTTTAAGGAAAATGCCGGATAATAAAAGCAGGTATTCATAAGCTATAAAAACACGAAGTCTTTCGCCAATGGTCGAAGTACTGAAAAAACGGATCAAATATAGGCAAAATTACATGAAATTGCGATAAATGTACTCTTCCCAGATGAACGGTATCACCAGTAAATCCCGTTTGCCTTAAAGTAATACAAGATAGCTCTAAAAACTCGTTTTAGTCCAGAACTAAAGATTAACTTTCGTACGAATTTACTTACAATATTCCGGAAAACTATAATTATAATAAACGAGTATACTCAAGATAATCCATTAAGAAATTAAAAAGCGTAATTCGTTGATTTATGGCATTTGAAATTTTGATTGAGACTTGAAGCAGACTTAAAATGTTCTCTTAACTCGTGCTTGCCTAAAATACTAATTTTATCCCAGTATGTAAAAATTAGGAAAAAAATAAAAATACAAAATAGGATAATCCGTTAGAGGCTATTATTAATATTTTACCCCATTTTCATGACATAGAATTAACAATTTCGTTATTTAATTTATTACTATTATTTTTAGATTATAGGTTTGCCATTGAAACTTATTCACAGGACTGGTCGAATAAAACTTTTATGGAAGTATCCGTAAGAATTCTGTATTTCTATCTTTCTAGTATTTCTATATTACTTCGTAATTTCTTCTTTTCTGTATATTATTGTAGTACTTAATATAAGTACCATTCATTTTTGGATTCATGATGCTGTTCAAAGTAAATTTTAACTTATTGACGTAATTATTTTTTTCTATTTCATATAAATTGCACAAGCTCAAAACTTGTACAAATTATTTCATAATTTTTTTTTTGTTTCATTTTCTAAATTAATTTATTATTATTTATTTATTTGCTTTTTTCTGTATTATTTAGAAATTAAATCAGCGGCCGATTTGCGTCATTTTTTTTCGTACGGCATACCAATCAAAGTTTTGTTTTTATAACCTAGCATAGAATTAACCATAAGTTTTTCGGTTTTAAGGATTATTTCTGATAACACAATTTTAAGAAAATCTGTCATAAATTTCACATGCTGCAAACCGGAAAGGAGAAATGCGCTTAATATCTATGATGAATACAAAAGACTCGATATTTTTCTGATAATGTTAATAACTTCTTAATTAATGAATGAATTAATTATTTGACCTTCGTAAAGCATTTTATCACTCTTTTTTTCTGGCCTTTTTCATCCTTTAGCATAAATAGAAGCATGATGTCTGAGGTATTTCATCTTATTTTATTCCAGTGCCTTATTTGTCCAAAACTATGTTTAGAAGACTTTTATGAAACTTTTTAATGCCAGTCTGAGGCCTTTATTTTGTTCCAGCGCCTTATTTTGAAACAACTGATGTTTCTTTTATGAGGATGAGGAAAAACTGTCTGATGAAAAGGTTTCTGATGAAAAAAGTCTCCTTTAGCACACTGATGCCTGATGTCTGAGGCATTTCATATTATTTAGTTTTAGCTCCATATTTGTCCGCAACTGTTATGTTTATAAGACTTTTATGAGATTTTAAAAAAAAATCACCTTTAGCACACTAATGCATGATGTCTAAGAGATTTCATATTATTTTGTTCCAGCGCCTTATTTGTCCACAACTGTTATGTTTAGAAGACTTTTATGAGACTTCTGAATGATGATGAAAAAATGTCTGATGAAAAGGTTTCTGATGAAAAAAAGTCTCCTTTAGCACACTGATGCACGGTGACTGAGGCAATTCATATTATTTTGTTCCAGTGCCTTATTTGTCCACAATTATGTTTAAAAGACTTTTATGAAACTTTCTAAAAAGTCTCCTTTAGCACATAGATGCCTGATATCTGAGACATTTCATATTATTTAGTTTTAGCTCCTTATTTGTCCGCAACTGTTATGTTTATAAGACTTTTAGGAGATTTTAAAAAAAATCACCTTTATCACACTAATGCATGATGTCTAAGAGATTTCATATTATTTTGTTCCAGCGCCTTATTAGCCCACAACTGTTATGTTTAGAAGACTGTTATGAGACTTCTAAATGATGATGAAAAAATGTCTAATGAAAAAAAGTCTCCTTTAGCACACTGATGCACGGTGACTGAGGCAATTCATATTATTTTGTTCCAGTGCCTTATTTGTCCACAACTATGTTTAAAAGACTTTTATGAAACTTTCTAAAAAGTCTCCTTTAGCACATAGATGCCTGATGTCTGAGGCATTTCATATTATTTAGTTTTAGCTCCTTATTTGTCCGCAACTGCTATGTTTATAAGACTTTTATGAGATTTAAAAAAAATCACCTTTAGCACACTAATGCATGATGTCTAAGAGATTTCATATTATTTTGTTCCAGCGCCTTATTTGTCCACAACTGTTATGTTTAGAAGACTTTTATGAGACTTTCAAAAAAGTCTGCAGATACGTTTTTCTAACGTATATGCAGCAATCTGAGGATTATATGCAGAATATATTGGTAGAGCATCAATAAATTGCAATTACCTTTGTGTCCAAGAAAATGTAACAAAAAGTACCATTTGAGATAATTATTAAAATTATTAAAATGAAAATAAATTTACGTAACCAATTCAATAATAAAATACATAAACAAATTATTCTCGGTTTAGCAAAGATAGATGAAAATGTATTTTCCATAATAATTTATTGTATTATTTAATGTTCAAATTCACTGTAGACCTAATTTATAAAACAAATTGTGCCATCTTTTTTAATAAAACCAAACCACTACATAAATTTTTCTCAGAAAAAATCAGATAGATAACTGCATTATACTTATTAAAAGATCTGGCAAATGTTCAACTAATGTGGGTTTTTTATGTTCAATAAATAATTCCTTGATACATCGTAACAGTTCATTAATTGTTTCAGAAAGTTATATATACATAGAAAGCGACTGCATTATTTAATGACTTTGAAAAGCAGATATTAATAAAGCAGATCAATATGACTGAGAAATTTTTAAAATGTATAAATCATAACATAATAATCTATCACTTCTTCTTTAGATAACATTATAATATTTCAAAAGAACGTGAATGAATATTCTTTTAGTCATTCTATAAAACATTAAATAATTAAGAATCGATAAAAAAGTCCATTATTTATTCATGTCGTTCTGAATAGTAAGTGGATATCGGAAGTTTTAGTAGTAGATATTAAGAGAGCAGTAATTTTGCAATGCATTTTCAGTTACAGACTTCGGTTTCACTGCAAAGATAGTTACAATAAAAATTTATAGTAGTTTCTGTATGATTAAACTAAATGTGAAAGTTTGTAATAGTTATTCGCATTAATGATTCTTTTGAAATGCTGAAAAGTTTAACGATTTGACTGGATGAAATTTTCTTTCATTTTAGACATTAATGAAATTTTGATATTTAAGTTTTAGATATACGGGGTGATTATAATTAAAGTCCCACTTTGAAAATGCTGTAAAAAAAAGAACCACTCATCACAATGAATTCAAATTTGAACTGAAGATACTTGAAGGGGGAAGCGTTACGGCATCAAAAACATAGTTCCAAAGTGTATTAATAGATGGTGATGTAAGCGGTATAAAGAAAGTAAATTCGGCAGACAGTGATATTTTGAATCGAAATTAAAAATTAAATTAGCATTTGGCATGAATTGCACATTGAACCAACTGTAGTGTTCAATGTGCTTGATTGTTTTGGTTTTTTGACGGAAAAAATGACTTCCAAGTCAGTTGTGACACTGTTAGTGGACAGCCCATCCACCACGGCAAGGTCATACCAAATTGGATGGGAAAAATCAGTGGAACTTATTTTTTATGCCATATCGTTTCCCCCTCCTTAAAGTATTTTCAGTTCAAATTTGAACTCATTGTGACGAGTAGTACTTTTTTTACAGCATTTTGAAAGTGGGACTTTAATTATAATCACCTTGTATATTGCGAATCAGATGCAAATAAAATCATTGCTATGCTTAACTATTACTAATAACTCATTTATTAGCTCAAGGAGATAGTTAAATATTAATTATCTTTTGAAATGGATTAAAATTAAATTAAAATTTTAGCTCAAATAGAGAGTTAAATTTATCTATTGTTCTTGTAGGAAAATTTTTTAAAAATCATTTTTAGTAACCATGGTTACGGCATCTTAAAATTAATAACAAAATTAAAGGATGAAGGTAACTTATTATTCAAATAAATTACACGTTTAATTCAGAAAGTTTTTGGCTAAACAATTAATTAAAAATATTTTTTCTTATATCATGATAATGAATGCAACTTATAAAGTTTCATATTATTAATAGAATAAAAAATGAGTAGTAATAAATAGCCAATGTTCTTAAGAGAATTATTGCATGTGTGTTGAAAATAAATCAAAATTTTAAAAGTTATATTTAATGTTAGAATTTTTTAAGTTTGTTATTAATTAAAATATGCAATATTTTAATTTTTAAAATTTTTGCATTCATGTAAAAGATTAATGTAATGCTGATAACCAAATCTAAAACAAAATTAGAAAAATTCTTAGTTTTTTAATTTTTTTTTTCCATACATACCCGTTTAATTCACATCTTCCTGAATTAATACCAAATTTAAAGTAGAATATGCTATCAAATTTATTATAAAACATTTAATAAATCTGAAACGGAACAAAAAATAAAAAATGTTAAATACAAATACGAAAATAAGTACACAATTTTGTGATTTTATTAAAGTTTTTATTGAATTTTAAAATAGCTATTTAGAATTTTTTTATTATTGCACACTGTATGGATTTGTGAATTGTTTGTTTATTAATTACCATTGCATAATTGACAATGATTCAAAGTTTAACTTTTTTTTTAAATATTATTTAAAGAATATCGCCAGCTAGTCTAAATATTTAATTTTTGAATTTTCGCTGGTTTTTAAACTGTTTTAAGAATCTAATTCAAATATTCAATCTCTAATCGACTTCTTTGACCTTATTTAAAAAATATCATTACTATAGACAATAAGCTTCTTTTTTGGGGGGGGCTATTATATATATATACATAATGTATTTAAAAATTTGCATGTGTTTTAAAAAAAGATATGTAATTTTTTTTTTAATAGAAAATGCAATAGTCAACAGCTTGGTTTGGTGGTTTCAGTGGATAGCATATCTACCGTAATGATGTCACCATTAAAATTCCAAATCCTTTCAAGGATTATTCTTTTACATCGTTTAAATGGATGTGAGGTTATTAATGAGGCCTGATGGTTGAATGACTAGCGCTTTGGCGATCGTGTGCCACAGGTTTCGAGTTAGAGTCCATGGATGTTGTAATGGTTCGGAATCAATTTTAACCGTAGGCCCCAGTCTAATATAATTGTACAGACATGGGAGTAGAGCTGATAACCCTATAAAGAAAACCATCTCCTGTCTCGATATCTGCCAGTTGACAGAATGGCCTTGGTCCACCATGGATTATTGGATGAGTTAGTGTTGTTGTGTCTTAACCCATTTGGTAGACAGCAACATCTAGACTAAGTCCAAGAACCTGTTTAGTCTCATGAAAGGTGGGAAAGGGAGGTACAGATTCTGTTGTGATGGGGCACCCGTAGATAGAAGTCTGACTTAGCTCCGTTACGCTGAAGGAGAGCAATGTCTTCCGGGAACGTTATTGGGGGAAATTACCTCGTATTTACGTATCGTATGAGGGGGAAACCTAGAAAACTTCCACCAGGTAGTCCGACTGACGAGGCAAGTTACTGAACATCACAAACACCATCGAGTATCCTCGTTTTTTGAAACAATTCCTACAACAAAGCCACCAGCGGATTGAACCTCTTCCCTAATGCGCACCAGAGAAGCGCATTGCCACGAGTCGGGCAGTTAATTAATGCCATTAACATAAATTAATGTTCTTAAGTAATTATTAACTATAACTTTACAGGAATTAAATTAATTTTACATTCACCTGCAGAAACTAAATTTTAAACAAAACTATTCATATTTAAATAGTAAATAATTTTTTGTGATTTATATAAATAAATCCAAAAGAAAGATTCAGTTCCCGTAGTAAATCTTTAAACAATCACGTCAACTTAAATTATTCCATTAATGCTGTTTGCTCCTACATAAGATATATTCCTTTAAAATTCATTTCATTTTATGTGTGTTACGAAATAATTCCAGTTTCTTACATTTTTCGATTGAATAAAACTTACAAGTATTTTTGTCCTTAATTCAAATATATTTCAATTCAAATGTTTCCAAAAATAAATACTGAAACTTAAATGCAAAATATTAAAATTTTTCCAAACAACTTAATTGAAAAACAAATATAATCCATTTGTCGAAGAAACAAGAAGAAATAAACTCATATTCGCTTTTGCGCCATTTCTTTGCTCAATAAGAAAATCGAATGCTAAATTTCAAAACAAAAGACCTTATGTTTTGATTAAACATACTAAAAGACCAGCTTTACTTTTAACGTAAGCATCGAAATTATCAAAAAGCAAATAAAAATTCAAGCCTGACTCCTTTTATTAAGAGCCTCGATTTTATTTATTTAAAATAAATATCTCTGCTTAATGCTAGCACTTGTTCGAAATAAAAGAAACGGAGCATTTGCTTTTAACTTGTGTTATTTAATCAAGATGTGCAAACAGAAAAGAAACTGTTTTCGCTGTTAGCAACTAACTAATGGATTTTAGCCGTAAAGCATGTTTGATTCTTTTATTAACTGAAACACTGAATATTTTAGTAGTTACTGTAGTTTAATTTAACTGTTTGTTCAAGAATTTTAAAATTATTGTCAACTGGGAAGGTTTCAAATGAATAAAAAAAATTATTATTGCCGCTATGGCTAGCTAGTATCGGTACTCTGTATTGGCACACTGTTTTTTAAGATTGTAATAACTTATTAATTACCTAAGCACAAAACAGTAATGATGACTTAATCTTTACAGATTTTTTTATAATGTTAATTCATAAGATTTTCTAGTACCTGTCAGGTTTCTTAAACAATATCAGGTTATTTTTCTGAAGTATACTGTGGTGTAACTGTAGTAATGTACTCATTTTCCTATTGTGGAACTCAAGTAATACTTTAAACATCACTTTTTGTGACTTTGATTTGGATGGAGTAATATGTTCTTTGAAGAATATCGCCAGCTAATCTAAATCTTTAATTTTTGAATTTTGGTCTGCTTTTAAACTACTTTAAGAATTTAATTGAAATATTCGATCTCTATTTGACTTCTCCGACCTTATTCAAAAATTATCATTACAATAATATATTCAAATGTGTCCTAAAAAAATATGTTATCAATATTTTATAGAAGTTACAATAGCTGATTTCAGTGGATAGCATCACTAACGTAAAATTCTAATTAAATTTCAAAAATTATTCTTTTACGTCAATTTAATGGATGTAACATTATCAATGAGGTCTAAAGACAGGGTGACTAACTCTCGGTGCCATAGGTTTTATAGTTCGAGTCCCGGCGGTGCTCATGGTTTGTAGCGGTTTGTCATGGTTTAAAGTGACGAACCACTATGATTTGTTGTGGTTCGGAATCCACTTTACACCATAGATCCCGGTCTAATAAGACAGTAGAGCGTTGGGCTTAGGACTGATAACCTCCCCCATAAAAAGATATCTCCTATTATTAGTTATAACTAAATTAATTTTGCATTCATCTGCAGAAATTACATTTTAAAAAATACTATTAATATTTAAATAGTAAATAAATTTTTGTTATTTATTTCTATAAATCACAAATGAAAGATTCAGTCTCCGAAATAAATCTTAAACAATCACGTTAGCTTAAACTACTCCATTAAGGCTGTTTGCTCCAACATATGGTATATTCCTTTAAAATTCATTTCATTTTATGTCTATTACGAATTAATTCCTTTTTTTTTTCTTTCTAATGCAGCTGGCAAACACTTAAACAGCTTGGTCTTGGATGCCTTAAGGCAAGGCTGCACGGACGTACTCACTTTGCATTACCCAGGGGCGCGTGTAACTTGAAGATAAGCCACGAACGCGGAGTAACAATGCCCCCGCAACGCTCTACGATCATACTAGACCGGGACCTACAGTTTAAAGTGGATTCCGAACCACTACAAACATCCATGGCACCGCCGGGATTCGAACCCGAAACCTGTGGTACCGAGCGCCAGAACGCTAGCCACTCGGCCATTCATGCCCCACGAATTAATTCTAGTTTCTTACATTTTTCGATTGAATAAAACTTACAAGTATTTTTGTCCTTAATTCAAATATATTTCAATTCAAATGTTTCCAAAAATAAATGCTGAAATTTAAATGCAAAATATTAAAATTTCTCCAAACAACTTAATTGAAAACAAATATAATCCATTTGTCGAAGAAACAAGAAGAAATAAACTCATATTCGCTTTTGCGCCATTTCTTTGCTCAATAAGCAAATCGAATGCTAAATTTCAAAACAAAAGGTCTTATGTTTTGATTAAACATACTAAAAGATCAGCTTTACTTTTAACATATAAGCATCGAAATTATCAAAAAGCAAATAAAAATTCAAGCCTGACTCCGTTTATTAAGAGCTCGATTTTCTTTATTTAAAATAAATATCTCTGCTTAATGCTAGCACTTGTTCGAAATAAAAGAAACAGAGCATTTGCTTTTAACTTGCTTTATTTAATCAAGATATGCAAACAGAAAAGAAACAATTTCTGCTGTTAGCAACTAACTAATGGATTTTAGCCGTAAAGCATGTTTGCTTCTTTTATTAACTGAAACACTGAATATTTTAGTAGTTACTGTAGTTTAATTTAACTCTTTGTTCAAGAATTTTAAAATTATTGTCAACTGTGAAGGTTTCAAATGAATAAAAAAAACTTATAATTGCCGCTTTGGCCTGTATCGCTATTCTATATTGGCACTCTGTTTTTTAAGTTGTTTTATACTTAAGTAATTTATAAGTTTTTTCACTAATGACGACGAAATGTTAATAGATTTTTTTTTTTATCATGTTAATTCAAAAGAGTTTGTAGTACCTGTCAGGTTTCTTAGATAATATCCGGTAATTTTTTGTTATACTTCAATTTATAATATGTGTGGCTATAGCAATATTTTGTACTCATTTTCAGAAGATCATTTTAATTCAAAAGCAATATTAAAGGTTTGTTTGTAAACATTGTTGTGAAACGTAGTTTTCCATCTATATTTAAAATTATCCAATTTTCAACATCATTTGATGAAGTGAACATTATATTATTGAATTAAATTATGAAAAATATATGGGAATAGTTAATATCATTTTGATACGTGTTGTTATACAGAGTGATTATTAAAAAAATATCCCAATATATGAGCAGCTAGTTATCACAGCGTTCACAGAAACAAAATTTTATTAATTCGTTATTGGCATTTCCAGCACTGGATGATTAGATGCATGTTAGTTTATATTATTTATGGTTTAGAAATCAAGTTAAATTCTTACAGTTAAGGTTACAATGACAAATTGTCGAAAATTCAAATGGCAACACCTACTTTTTTTTATTAGAATGTGATCTCCGTTGTGAAATATCATAAATAGCGTCGGAACAGTACCTGTAGCACGATAATTGTCGGTATTAGACAAACTAAGAAGAAATGTGAAAACAACCAATAAGGGCAGAGAAGTAAAAGAAAGCAAAACATTTTATTGTGTTTTACAAATTTTCCACGTGAACTCTTTCACACACAATGATGCAGCAGATGGTGGATAGCACTGAAGCATGTATCATGGCAAGAGGAATGTGTTGAACCTGATGTCTGAGGGCATTTCTCATGTCAGATGGGAGTTGTGTATTAAATGCTTACACTTTGGTTTTTAGGTATTTTCACAATTAGAATTCCATTGGAGTATTATCGAGGGACCATGGCGATCACGGATAAGTAAAATGGCTCGAGATAACTATGGCACCAAACTGTTGTGTTAAGAAACGTTTGACAGAAGACCTAACAAGTGGGCGAGTGCCTTCCACACAACGTCAGATAAAGTATTTCGCTGTCGCAAATACGGAATTACGTAATTAGTCAATAATCTACAGCAAACACTTGTTACCTACACCTTTGTAGACCTTCGGCCAATCATCTCTTTAAAAAAGTAGAGGTCAAGAATGAAAGTTCTTGTTATACCGGACAACACAATCACTTTTTCTTCGTATAAAGGAAGTACAACCACATCATGGGGATATCAGCCAGCTTAGTAAATGCAGTTCTTGAAATTGGCGTTACAGGTAACTGAGAATTGGCCCCCGTCCTTCCATAGAATGGGCAAAGGTTAGATATTATAGTCATAACCGATAAGGAATTATTTCGTAAAATCTAGCCGTAGTTGGTTATCACTTGCATGCAACGGCTGGGCTCGCAGAAACCGATACGGAAGCATCTGGAGAACAGAGTTTAGAATCTGTGAACAGTAGAATTCAGCAACTCCAGAAAGCGTGAAACAATACGTGCATTTTCAAGAAGAACTTCGCTTATCGCCTCATGTACTTCTGTAACAGCCTCGACAAGAATGGAAAGTCGTCCAAGCCGAGATTGATCGCATGTGCAACCAGTTTCTTCCAATTTGTATATCACGTACAGCTTTTACTGAACAAAGGCCTCACGTAGCTCATATTTTCTATGATAAACACCAATGCCTCTTTGTCATTTTGTTCTTTCAAGTAATAAATAATTTCCCAACGCTGTTTCTCTGTAAGTGGCATGTCGTTCAGAGTGCAAAAAAGCAAGATACTAGGTATGCATTTCACAGTGCCACGAGGTACGCACTAGTGCGATGACGTGAGTCATGGCAATGTCGTATGGCGAATCAAAAAAATTGTATTTTTTTTAATTATTAATAATTATTTTTTTATTATTTATTTTAATTATTAATTATTTACCAAAAGCATTTATGGATTTTTAATAGGGAGATCTGATTACAGTAAAAAAATGCATGTTACTATTTGATGTTTTCGAAATTTTGTCTCAGTAACCGTAACTGTTAGAATTTAATTGTTTCTTGTCGTTTCGATGGAGATTCTGTTGGCTATGATCAGAGTCAAAGACACGTCATTATAAAATAAAATCATGTTTTGGTGAGTGCCACTTCCCTATTCTGACGAGCACCGGCGATTCTACTGATAGCATTCCAGCTATTTATGGTTTTTTACTATGGAGACCATAGTTCAATATAAAAAACATGTGTTACTATTTGAAATTTTCGAAATTTTGTTACTGTAATCGTAACTGTTTGAATTTGATTGCTGTTCTTCATATGATTCTTGAGCGCATACATCGAAATTTTATTCTATTTCTGTGGATATGATAGCTAGTAGCCCATATGTAAGAATAGCTTTTTTTTATAATCCCATTATACTAAGCTTAACCTCAAATAAATATTTTACAACATTAATAAATCAATATATATAATAAATGTTGTTTATCCTTGCGTGCCGCTATAAATATGCAACCTAACCTCCCAGCTCCGTTGAAGTTGCATGGTATAGTATCCTTCCATACCCCATCCATGAAGAAGGTTTCGGTTCGCAACTGCAGAATTTGAGTTCGTAGACATAGCGGCACGCACGGGCAATCCAAGCTTACACTTTATATTGTTTCCATGATATTGTTTATTTTTATTAAAATTCTTGGAGCTCAAAAGCTCGCTCTCTACCAATTGCAGTATATTGCGTTTTTAAACTAAACATAACTCATATGAAGTGCTTCAGTTTCGTGGCGTGAACTTTCACAGCGAGCTTTTGAGAGCATATACAAAAGAATTCACTTAATAAATTATTAAAGTTGAAATTGTTCTTCAAGTTTCTGTGTAATGAGTTCAGCGTTATCCGGGTGCTATTAAAAGATAGTGTTATTAAGATGAAGAAATTTTTGGTTTATAATTAATATAAGGAAATTTTTGGGTTATAATTAATGTAAGAAAATTTTTGGTTTGGAATTTTTGAAGTATTTTGAGAGTTTGATCTGTTTGCAGATCTTCAAGTTTTTTCATCCATAATTTATTTGCCTAATCTTTGAATGTTTTTTTAATATTTTTACTAATTCCATTCAGAATTGTTTTATCATTGGGGTTCCTTGAAATTTATCAATTATTTTTAGCTTTGCTGTTATTCTTTAATAGTTTTTATGTTGGGATTGATCCATTGATGTCTATTAGAAGAAGGTTTTGAGACATTTTTATGTTCAGCTTGTAAGTCATCGGTGAAATTTTATATTTCTGCATCCAAGAAATTAGAAGAGTTAATGATTGGAAGAGAATTAAAGTATTTGACCCAGGGTTGCATAATAATTTCTAGGTCTCATGTGAAGAGATGAGGATCAGAGAAATTTGGAACATAGTCACAATGATAATCGGATCCATATATGGAAAGTTTAAGGAGATAATAGTTGCTTCAATGTGCTGTAGAGGAGTAGGAATATGATGGAGGATGACTTTTAATGAATATAGTAGTAACTTCAGAGGCATTAACGTAGAGTGGATTGATTCTTTTATTCCTAATGCAATTAAAAATTGAGTCAATAAAACTTATCTTTATTTTAGAGATGTGGTTAATAGATCAGGAGAGTGGTTGCTGATCAAAACTTGCAACTCGATTTTGCAACAATCCAGATAAATTAATAAAGTTTATCCGAATATTGTTAAAAATTGCACAAATTCAGATTGGTTATTTGAATGGTTTGGTTTGTCGCTGTACGGTCATTCTGTGCGCATGAGAACTAATTAGACTGGGAACTGCAATCTAAAGTGGATTCCGAACTACTAACAAACATCTATGCTATCGACAGGATTCTAACTTAAAACAACCTATGAGCCAGGTCAGAGACCTAGCCACTTAGAAATTAAGTCGTTGGTTATATGAAAGAGACATTTTATCAGTAAAAATGATAGTAGTTGCCGATATTAATTAAAAATTCAAATCAAGATTCTTGGGGAGAAAAGAATATATAAATCAATCGATTCAATGGGTGATGTAAATAAAAGTGTTAATTTCCTCGTCAAGTTTTTAAAATTCGATGCAAGTGCGAAGAATGTCTTTATATCGTTTAACATTAAAAATAGGATCTTCAATTATTTAGTTGAGAAATTTAGATTTGTAATGGAAAAAGAATAACCTTGGAACAGTTAATCAAACAATGTAAATGAAGCGAAAATAATGTCAGGAAAAGATAAAGAAAAAATAGTATTTATTCGGAGATTTTCGCTAATATCTACCGAACTGCTGTTTCAATTCAAAAGGCAGTAATTTTTAGTATAATTAGCATTTAGAGGCAAATAAGGCAAAATATAGGCAGTTAAGATTCGCTAACTTTATTTTGGGCAAGCTAGGAGATAAGTCGCCAAATGTGATAACTCGGATTTCTTGTTTGCAATTCATTTCACTTACAATCGCAACCTGTTACTTGGCGCACTTTGGCGAAAATAGTTTTTGACGCCAAATCCCAAAGCCCTTATTCTGAGATTTTACCAGACAAATGTTAAGATATTGTGATATTAATTTTAAAAAATCATGCTTTTTCTTACTGTCATTTATGTATGACTTGCTCTAGAGTGGAAAGCCCAAAGAATTTATTCATCCATTCACCAAATGTGAAGATGTTAAATATAATTCATAAGCATGTATTGTTACAGGATAAGTTAATTAAGTATGAAATACACTTAAAACAAAATTAAATAAAACCATTTTTTTCACTAAATTAAATACACTTGTATTCATAATATGTTCGTTTAGTTTACCTTTATAATTTCTGCATTTAAAAGTTCATTTTTAATACAAATTTCATAAGAGTTACGGGGCTTTGTCATAGCAAAGTGAAAATAACGCTTGTTAGTAAGAAATAAAAATAAATGCTTTCAATAATTTCCATTGTATAAAATTTAATTTTATTCAACTATAGAAAATACATTACTTTACACATTCAAAAATAATTTATAATTGAATAGTAAATAAATATTTCATTTGTCTACAAAAATTTATATAAATTATGATTTAAAGACACAGTTCTCGAATTTAAAGCATAGACAAATATTTCATTTCATATACTTTCATCATTAATACTGTTTACTTCAACAAAGTTTGTTTCTATTTTCCTTTAAAAATTTATTTCATTTTAAGGTTTTTACGAACTACTTCTATTTGCCATTGAATTAAAACTTAAGATATCCTTTTTTTTTCTCAAAACCAAATATATTGTAATTCTAGTGTTTCCAAAAATAAATGTTGAGAATTTTAACATTAAATATTAAAAATATCCAAACACACTTAATTAAAAACAAATACAATCCGTTCCTCCAAGAACTAGGAAGAAGAAAATAAACTCATATTTGAGTTTGCTCTATTTATTAGTATTTATTTTTTGTCATAAGCAAATTGCATGCTGAATTTCCACTTTATACGTAACAAAAGACCTTATGTTTTGATTAAGCATACTAAAAGACTAGGTTTACTTTTCACATATTAAAAGCAAATAAAAATCCATGGTTCACTTCTTTTTATTACGAACTCAAGTGTATTTGTTTAATATAATTTTCTCTATTAAGCGTTAATTGTTCAGAGCAAAAGAAACATTTATTTCAGCTGCATTCATTTAATCAGGATAAGTAAGCAGGAAGTGTTTCTTTCGCAATAACTAGCTAGTGGATTTTAGTTCTGAAGTATGCATTCGTTTTGTACCATTTGCTTTTTTTTTGTAAACAATTAGTTTTTAGATTATTTCATTAATGACTGTTTTGAATATGATTTTGGGATTGTTTTTTTGCAAATTTATTTAACTAAAAATAACCAAGTTCCCAGTTAACATATTTTGTCAACTGTGAAGGGTTTTAATGAATAAAAACGATTCTAATTACCATTTTTAATAGCATCTAGGCATATCCTCTTTGTTTGCATATTGCTAAGGAAAAAAACATTATCATTGAATAGTAAAAATAAATAAATGTAATAAATTATAGCCATTTTATTAAAAATCAATTTTCAACAAATATCCAATTTAACTAAAAAAGGACACACATCTTTTACACAGAAACACAAATTCTTGTCATCATCTAAATATAAGGATATTTAAATCTTCTAAATTGGAATACGAGTGTATCAAGCAAATTTTACCTTCCAGTCCATCTGATACTATTGCATCTTCAACAACAAAATTTTGAAGTGCCAGTTTAATGAACTCATGTTCCGTATAAAGTAGAGAAATTTATCTTCATAAACATCTAAACTAGAATTTTCATTTTAACTATGTCAAACAAAAATGCAAAAGAAGACGCAAGAAACGCCCCTTATTACAAGAAACTGATGTATGAATAGAAATAATAAACTCCTGAATTTCATGTGCTTCGCCATCTATGGCCCATCGCCATCTATCATTGCCCGGTATGGGTCTATGTTGCTAACAATAATACTAAAGTTCAACAAAATATGACTATTAGACAAATAGAGAATGGCAATTGGTTCATGAGAAGCGAGGATATTCAAAGATCTATCTCCCTGCTGCCTCTCAAAAGGACTGGAAAAAGCTTTCAGAAATATTTTTCAATAATATTGACTGCCACCAACATCTGGCCATTCAAGAAAAACAATATGAACAGCACTTTAATTATAAAAGACCTGCGAATATTCTGCCCGAACCTTCCTACCTAAATTCAATTTTTGAATTTGTATACCTTTTTAATTATCACTGACTCCCTTTAGCCTCTGATCAATGTTTTCATTTTTATATTTGCCAGTGAACGGCTTTTATGGGCAAGTGAGCTCGAATAATATTTATCATCATATAAAGTAGACAGTCGGAAAATAAATAAGGTTGTTGATCAATTGCAATTAGTAAAGAAAATCAGCAAGAATTGGCTCTGTGAGATGGGAATGTATTGCATGAGAAAAATATAAAGTTTTTAATATGGATATATGGAAGAATTCATAAGTTTGGTATTACTGATACTACTGGATGATAATAAAGATTAAAGCTTTTGCTATAAGTCTTCAATATCATCTTATGAATTAAAAAGTAAGGTCTTAAAGAATTAATGTCACAAGATGGTTGTACTCTGATGCCGCTGGATGGTATATAAACTTTATACATCTGGACTTTATTAAAACTAATGGCAGTTATTGACATTAATATTTAAAATTAATACGCTTAATTAAAGTAAATTAAGCTAAAGAAAATAAAATTATAAATTTATCTAAATCATTAAAATTATAAATTTATTTAATGTAAGCTAAGGTAAATTAGTTATAACATTTCATTTATTTAATCAAATTTTATTTTAAAACTTTTTAATTTATTTTATCTCTGTCTACTGTCCACCTGCAAGAAAATTTTAAAATGGCAAATCGTTTATTTTAATGTTTAATTTTTAATTTAATGCAAATTGGCTTATGTAAATAGATCACAATCTATAAACATGGTCTCAAAATATTCATTATTCATTCCTCACATAACAAGTGATTGTTTTTTTTTCACCTAAATCTAGTTTAACATACTAACATACATAATACATTTATACAAATCTGATACTTATTACCCTATTATGTTATACAATAATACTTGAATTTTCTTCTCTTATGATCATTACCAACGTAAATTCTGTTGATTATCTTAAAAGTTGAATAACTGATAAATTTTTTATCCTGTTGTCTGCCTGGGCGGTAATTATTCATTAATCTGGTATTCTAAATCATGTCATGTTCCTTTATTATAGTGTTTAATATTTTTAGTATTTTATATTTATTTATAAAAAAATTTTTATGTTAAGGTGTAAAAGACCTAGTTTAAATTTTCTATACTACAACGTTTATAAAGCATCTTTATATTTTTATTTAATTGTATTATACAATCAGTATTGATTTTGATATATTGAATTTATATATATTTATTTTATCATTATTCGATCTAATAATTATTTGCTATTATTTTTCAGAAAGCATAGATTTTATTTAGAAGTGTGTATTGTGATACTATTGTGCCTTAATATATCAAAAACCATTAAAAGAAATTTTGATTGGTAAGTTTTATGATAATGAACTGAATTCAGTTAATTCTTTGAACTTTTTTACCTTTAAATTATCAAGAAGTAGTCAATTAATTGCCACTTATTTGCTTCAAATTCAGGAAAAACGAAGAAACTCTTTTCCGATCTGGACTACGAATTACAAAAGCAAATGCCAAATTATTCAACAACTTAGGGCATGTCATGGAATCTGAAGGCAGAAATGAAGATGCCTTGCAACTATTTTTGAAAGCAGTAGAGTAAGTTAATCCATTAATTTTATTTCTTTGATGATGATGATGTAGAATAGTTTTTCTTCTATGTGGAATACCATGCAATTCTTATGCATTTTAACATTTGGTCCATGAATGCCAAATATTGACTTGTGTCCCCTTAAGTGCTAAGTTCGATGATCACTTTATATTAGAAACATTATTTCAAGTGAATCAACTGCCAAATCGTAAAATAGGGGCCGTTGGGATTTGGAAACTTTTTTGGTCGCCAAGGAGGCGAAATTCGCCGTTATTATATGTATATATATATATGTGACCTGTGAAGGTCGAACAGATAATCACAAATTTCACGAGGTCTCATTATCTACAACACTGTTTATCTTCTGTCAAATTTGAGTGTTGTTATTATCTACTTGTTAAAGAATATACATTCCTCTTTCCTGGGAATGAAATACTGCAACACTTCTCGTGGAAAAAATGCCACAGTATGTACGTTAACCTTTTAAATTTAATTATATTTTTCTGTTTCATAATTCATTAGTGCCCCATTCGTTTCTAACAGATAATAAATTAGAAGAACGAGTTCGATTCATGCTGGTAGCGGGCATTGCAGTTACTGCTTTGAAAAAAAACTTCACAACTGTAGAAGAAAAACGAAACGAATTTTTGATGCCAAATCCCAACGGCCCCTGTTCAGCGATTTTAGCAAAATGACAAGTTATTTTTTTAATTGATAAACGAGTTAATGATTGCTAAATTCCTTTAAAGTTGCTCATTGTAAAAAGTTAATTCATAATAATTTATGTAATACGAATATTATAGTTTAAACAAACTATTACAAACTAATTTAACCTTTATACAGTAAAAAGAATCATGATTCATAACAAGTCATGGGAGTGAATATTTTTCTGAAAAACGTTAAGCGTTTCGCTTACTTTTTTATTTTGAATAAACGGTTATAGTTAACTGAAAATGTTTTTTTTTTTCTGAGTAAACTTCATTTGCAAATACCATTTACTTTAATGAGAGAAGTTTTCGAAACTTTGATTCCGTGTTTTCACTTAAGAAGCACTTATCTTTGAAAACGTTAAAGAGATACTTCATCACAGACGTCTGAAGTTTCAAAAAGTCCTCTAGACGCTAAAATGTAAGAAAATTTTCACTATAAGCTCCTTTAAGAAAGTTTATTTACATATATAACATTCACACAATCTTGTATAACTAAATGAAAATAAGGTATATATCACGCAAAGAGATATAAAAATCGTGCTGTTCTCCGTTTATAATTATTCAGGCAAACTTCAAAAATATAGAATTAGTATGCAGACATATTCCCGGTCTTTTTTTTTTATTTCTACTCTGAACATCATAAAAATCATCAGTTTTATTTAAATAAATTAGGTAATTTATGTCCGTATGACTAGAGTTCTGCCACTCGAAGCCACAGGTTTCGGGTTCGAGTCCCGGTGGCATGGATGTTTGCTCGTGGTTCGAAATCCACGTTAAAGTGTTGGTCCTGATCAAATTAGCCTAATGTGTGCAAAAGAAATTATCGTGAGCAACAAACCAAACCAATATAATCATTTAATTTCGAAGAAATATTTAGAATTAGGCTCTGGTTCTCGGTGTCACAGGTTTCGGGTTCGAGTCCCGACGATGCCATAGATGTTTGTAGGGGTTCGAAATCCATTTTAAACCGTAGGACGCGGTCTAATATGTCTGTAATTGGGGGTAGGACTGACGACTCTACATAGTAAAAAAAACATCTCCTGTCTCGAAATCTGCCAGTAGGCAGACCGCCTCGGACCATCATGGGGATATTGCACCAATGATGATGATGGGGTATTTTATATTCTTTGGTTGGAATATACCTGCTAAAAATAAAATGTTCATATATTAATGTAAATCGTACAATTTTTAATTTGTGTTTAGCTAAATATTAAAAAAACACCCACTATAAAAAGAATTTCAAATAAATAAATAATAATAAAATTAACTTTTTGTGATATTTATAGTGTTTCAAAAAGTAAAATGTGCTATCGTAAGTAATAGCCTGCTACAAATAAGAATTTCTTTTGCACATAAAACACATCAAATTCACTTTTTAGTTTCTTTAGTTTATTTCTGTTGTTATAATAACTCATCGTAATTATCCAAAATAAACTTATATATATATATTCTTTCAACTAATAAGACAGAAAAGTTTTCTTTTTCAGAGGTCTAGGTGATTTTAACTTGTGTATTCATTACTAAAATGGATGATATTTAGCAAAATCAGCGTTATTCAGGAGGCAGCAGGAAAAATATGATACACATTATCCATATTTGTCGGATAATGCGGCCTGATGACCAATTGTCTAGCGCTCTAGCTTTTGGTACCACAGGCTTCAGGTTCGTATCCTGACATGGATGTTTGTTGGTGGTTCGGAATCCACGCTAAACTGTAGGACCCGGTCTAATTAGCCTAAAGGGTGCAAAAAATAATAGTAGAGGGACAAATCAAACCAAACAATATCCATATTTGTAACGAGCATCTGAAAAGAAATTTTCAGATGTCATCATCTGCAAGACGTGGCTATAGTTTTGAAGTAGCTCCTCCAATCCCCTGAATGACGCTGTATCTGCTATATCTCTAACTTTCTAGCTGAGAATAAATTCAAGTCACACTGCATACCGTTCGGAAAAACAACAACAAATTTTAATACACTCGCCACTTCATTAAGTTAGTTCAGTTATTGATCATTATCCTCATATAGGTTGATAACTACTCAATAATCAATAGCTCAACTTATTAATTAATTTCTGAAGTACTTATCCTCAATTAGATAACTTTGAAAACATTGTATGGAATTCATTTCAAATGGAATTTTTCATATTTTACTAGTATAATTAAGAAATATATTTATTTGTTATCTTTATTCTCAGTGTATTTAATAAAATATAATATTTAATTCTTCTATGAATGCCAGCAATAAATTAGAACGGTATTTTTCTAGTAGCATTTTATACATAAAATATCAAAAGTAAAATCATTTGAACATTGCAATTCGTTCTGTCCATAAAATTTTATTTCAATTAAGTCATTTGGTGCTGCCATCTGTTGCACATATTTACAACTATAATTTGCTAAAGAATGAAAAAAAAATTTTTTTTTTTTTTTTTTAAATATTGCACTTTTTATTTTTTAACTACATTTGTAAGAAAGTATTGTATGGAAATAAGGGATTAATCAAGCTGATCCAAATTATTTTAATTAATTTATGAAATAAAAACTTTTATAAATTTATTTTATGTAAATAAATTTACTTTCTGAAAGAATTTAAGAAGTGATTATCGTTTTAAAAAAATCTCTAATATTTTTTGTGACATCTAATTAAAATTTGAAATCTAGTAATATCTTTAAAATTTACTTTTTGAATAAGATTAAATGAATAATTCCAATTAAATTCACAAACAAAACTTCTTGTTTCACATAGAAAAGCAAATAATAAAGATTTACGAAATACAGCAACCTCTCTTTAATCAAACATACAATACTTCGGCACATTCTTTAATACGGCACCGATCAAGCCTTCGCTTTAATATTTTTTTCGTTTGGATTCGAGTGTTTGTTAATTCTGGTCGCCAGATGGCGACAAAATGCTGCTCGTATTTCCATCCAGTATTTATCGTAACTGTTAGTTTTGGTATCAGTACAGAATTTCTTGTAAATTACAGTATTTCTTAAATTTCAATTTAGGGGCTTTATCTTTGATATTCTCCTCATATCATCTGTATTGATACTTGATACTCTCGCAAAATTTCTAATCCGGCACGTTTTGAACCACGAACACGACAAATTACTATTAAAATTAAATATTTAAATTAATTTATAAAATTTATTTAAAAAATGTACATACTACTTCTAAAACTTATTATAAATCTACATATAGTAAATGTAATAAGTAACTTTGAGAATAAACTCGCATCAAAATTATGTTAAAATTGTTATGTAGCAAATCGTTTTATTATTTTTAAAAAATTAAACATAATTTTAAGTGTTTTTAATATGTTAATATTTATAACTAAAAAATTTATTAATTAATTCTAATTGGATTTATGTTCTTGAATGCTTTCTTACTAATAAATTTGCTATTTTTTAGTTGCACACTAATTCAAAGATTAAAATAATTTAATTTTAATTAATTTTTTTTTTAATTTCTAATCTAAAGATTTAAATTAATTTATAAAATTTGATTTAAAAATGAACATATTAATTCTTATAAGAACATATGACAATATGAACACATTAATTCTAATAATTCTAAAACTTATTATCATAAATCTATATGTAATAAATAATTTTGAGGACAAACTGTCATCTAAAACATGTTAAAATTGTTATAAACAAATCGTTTTATTATTTTAAATATATATAAAATAATATAATTGTAGATGTTTTTAATATATTAATAACTAAATAATTTATTAGTTAATTCTAAATTGATTTATGTTCTTGACTATTTTTTACCAATAAATTTTTCAATAAAATTATACATTACATTCAACATTTAATTTTAAATATTTTTAATATGTTAATATCTATAACTTAAAAATTTATTAGTTAATTCTAAATTGATTTATGTTCTTGAATGTTTTGTACTAATAATACTTAGTTACATACTAATTAAATTAAATTGTTATACATTACATTAAATATTTGGTAATGAATATTACAACCTGTTAATTTGCATTGGAATTCGTACGAATTATTACGTACTTTTAAAAAACCATTATAAATAGATTCTTTGTGCTTGGAATAATTATTTTTTTGCAAACCAAATTTCAGTTTTGTCAGCTGCATAACTCTGTTCACCTTAATTAGTTTCTGTATATTTTCAGCTGCACGTAGCAATGTTAAAACAACCTTGAAGCATGCAGATGTGAGTAAAGGTCATGCACATAACTGTAACTGTCGCTCTGAATCGTGCACAACTAAAGTTTCGAAAAGTGATTGGTTAATCAAACAAGTGATAATACTATTAGGCATTAACAGCTGCAAATCTTATTTGTAGTACAGTTGCTGTTTTTCGAAATAGATAATCAGTTGTTCTTGTTCTTTATCGAGAAGAATTAAGTCAATTGCAGCTGGAGCAGTTTAAAAATATTAAATAAAAATAATGTGTGTAAAGTAATTGTAAGAAGGCGATAAAAAGGTAAAATGTAATAAGGGGATAAATAAGAAGTAAAGAAAAAGGAAGGTGATAAATGTAAGAAGGTGATAAAATAAATAACTGTATGAAAACAATTCATAAAAAGATGAATTATTTATTATTTCTTTTTTGTACCACTTTGTATAATAAAGAATGTACAGTACTTTTATTAAACATGTACTAAATTCCACTTTTTAAATAAGGGCTATTGAAAATTATTCAGCAAAACTGTCTCTGTTCTTTGGTAATCGTTAGCAGCATACATAAATTCAACAATTTCTACAATTAAATTACTATTTATGAATAAAAACTTAAGTGTAATAATAGTAAGCAGAATTACAATAATTGTTTAATTAATCATTACAATTAATTATTTAAATTTAATTTGTATTCATTTTCGCCAGGGTTCAGCCAGATGACTTGGGGTCACATCTCAATGTAGGACGAATGTACAACATCTTAGGTATGACTGAAAAAGCAGAAAAACATTTTGGATGGTAAGCTTTTACAAAAATATTAATTAAAATTATACCAAATTATAACCGAGAAAAGGCTGTTCTGAGCCTCAAAAGAAATCAAATTCTTTAAAATTACTTGCTTTTATTGGTATTAATGGAACATAAAATTCAGAGAAACTGATTCAGATGAAAATATAAACGTAGCCATAAATTATATAATTTAATTGTAATATTTTTTTGCATTTCGGAAATAAAACTAATAATCAAATTCTGGAATCAGTCACAATTATTATTATTATTATTATTATTATTAATATTATTTGTATCTTATTGTTATCTTTCATTATTTATTGATTTAGAGTTATTAAAGAGAAAATAAAATGCTTTAAATTATATTCAGACTCAAAACTAAATAGATTATGAATATCTAGACTGTAGTATATTGTAGTAGAATCAGATTAGATTTTTATCGTTGATCTTTTGTAAATAGTTTTAGATGTTAAATACTTGTAGTTATAAAATATTTTTAAAATGGTTTCTTATAAGAGCACTTAAAATAATCAAACTACGAATAAATTAATCATTTTATCTAATATAAAGCATTATTTTTAAGTTATTTGAGCTGTTTAAATCCCTTGAATTAACAGATGAAATGTAAAAAAGAATAAAAATAACTTCAAAAATTTTATTTATTAATATAATAAGAAAAATTATTTTTTAATTATCTAAATAATTTAATAAAGATTTTGTTAAAATACAGTTTTTTTGCAATGATTATTCTTCTGAAATATAATTTTTTGGGTCTTTAAATGCACTAGATTTTTTATTAATATTAAATGAATATTATAGAGAAACATTTTTTTTTTTTTTTTAATTACCTAAATCATTTTAAAAGAATTTTACTAAAGTGCATTCGTTTTTTTTTTTCCAAATGTTTATGAGTATGAAATATAATTTTTTCTATCTATAAATGATCTAGATTCTTATTAGTGTGAAATGTTACTTTTATCTTCCTGAAATAAAATCCAAGCTTTTTATAGACGGAAAAAATTTATATTATTTTATTAGTGGGAAATATATACTTACAGAAATATTTTTTTTTTTTTTACCTGGAAATACCGCAAAATTATTCAACAGAATCAAGTCCTATTTCGTTTATTTCAAGTAAAAAAAAAAACACTTTCTGTATACTTTTATCATTCTGAAACTAAAATCTAAGGTTTTTATAGACGGAAAAAAATTTTATTAGAGGGAAATGTGTACTTACTTATTTTATAAATGTATTTATAATGTATACTAAAATATAATTTTTTTATCTGTAAATGATCTAGATTTTTATTAGTATTCAGTATCTACTTATTATTTTTTATTCTTATCTTCCGAAATATCTAAATTATTTATAGACGGAAAAATATTTTTCCGTCTATAAATACGTTAGATTTTTTTTATTATTATACTCTAAATATATATATAAATCTAAAATATATTTTAATGAAAATCTGCAAATCTACATTTTTTTTTCTAAATACTTTCTAAAAAAATCCTGACACTTTTTCAATCTCGACACAAAATTATGCAACGGAATCAAACTTGAAAAATAAGTCCTATCTTGTCTATTTCAGGCCAAAACCCTTCTGTATGTTTTTATCTTTCTAAATTTCCGTCTCAAAAATCTAAGGTTTTTATAGACGGAAAAAAAAATATTTATTTTATTAGTGGGAAATGTATATTTATAAAATAAGTAAGTATACATTTATATATATTAATGCCTACTTATTGTTTTTCACTTTTATCTTCCGAAGTATATTTTTCCGTCTATAATTTCAGTCTATAGATATTTTTTATTATACTCTAAATATATATAAATTTAAAATATATTTTAATAAAAATCTCAATTTATTTTTCTGAATACTTTCTTAAAAAAAATCTGAACACTTTTTCAAGCTATAAGGAAAATGCTGCAACAGAATCAAACTTGAAAAATAAGTCCTATCTTGTCTATTTTCAGGCCAAAACCCTTCTGCCTAAAGTTCAGCCAGGCAAGCCCTATAGGGTCCACATAGTTCCGAGGCACCTGGATTTGTTTCTGAACCTTGGAAATCTCCTTTCCAAAAACCTCTCCAGGCTTGAAGAAGCACAGGAGGTAATTTTCGCATCAATCATCTTGAAAAAAAAAATACAACATCGATTTAAGTTTCTGAAAAAGGATGTTTACGTTAGCTGATGTTTTTTCCCTTATGGAAATGGTTTGTAGGTTCAGTATTCATAAATTCTAATGATATATTATGGCAAATTTTTTTATATAATATTCATAAAATTGCTTTTGAAAACAATAGGTTATTTTGAGTAATTGTAAAAATTAATAGTGTTTGTTGTCTAGAATAGAAAATTATGTATTATTATGCAGAACGTTTGTAAAATCACCAAAATATTTGTTTTTAATTTTGTATTTTTTTAATAATTTCATCTCTTTTATAAAAAAAAAAAGCTATTTTCAAACAATGATTTAAGAGTAATTTCTTGAACTTAAAAACCGGATTTATAAATGCAAGGAAATAATTATATTACTGGTAAACACTAATTTAATATTGCTAAATACAAATAAATTTTAAATTTTGTCACCTAGATCTTCAGCAGTACATTGAATAAAATATTTTAAGTAATTTTCAATCCTGAATAATATTAGTTAATTTAAAAGTAAAATAAGATTTTTACGTTCGTTAAAATAGTGGATCTTTTTTCTTAAATTTTATTTAAGTAATGCATCCACAATATTTATCCAAAAATGGAATTAAATACAGGTTTGGCAAGTCATTTTAAACCTTTTGCAAATCAAATTCAACCTTTTCAAAATTATGATTTTATTTCTAGGTTAAAAAAGGTTATTTATAGGTTTATATACATACATACATATAAATAAATACATATACATACATATGCGCCTTTATAAACTTACATAAGTAAATGTATGTAAGTTTATAAAGACGCATATGCATACGTACATCTAAATATGTATTTCTCTAAGAGTAATGATATACTAGTATGGGTAAAGATGTATATCTAAATATAAATGTATGTTTCTCTATGTATGTATGCACACGTTTACTTGTGTGTGTCTGTTTATCTATATGTTTCTTTGTATATGTATACGCATGCATGTAGATTTTGTATGTGTGTATGATTGCATGTTTGTGCTCGAATATGTAGGTTTGTGCGTGATTGTGTATGTGAATGTATCTGTATGCATATTTATGGATGTGTATGCATATGAATGCGCTTACGCGTATACATGTATATGCATGTGTATATTCATGTGGATGTATGGCAAGTGTGTGTGTATTTGCTTGTACATGTGTGTGCTGACGTATATAAACGCACATGAGCATATGTAGCGCGAACATGCGTGTTCATGTGCATGTGTTGATGTGGATAGTATGTGTATCTAGGCCTCCACTGTGTTGCCTTCCAATCCATTTTATTTTATCCACTGTATTTTATATTTCCCCTAGTATTTTTTTCCCTTCTACTTTAAAATGCTTTTTAAAAATTACAAAATTTGTAACTTTTTATGAAGATGTCACAAATTTTGGCTGACCCTTATTGATCTATGCTTGAGTTATGTTAGAAGTGTTAAAAACGGGACAGAATTACTTTCTCTAAGCCAATCAAAGAAAGAGATTTTTTTTTTATACATTTAAAAGTATTAAATTTACAATTTCATGCTTCTTTTTGTTCAAAAGGTAAATAATCTTGCTTTTCTTTTATCTAGTAGGTGTGTGCTCCGAAGCTGCCAGGTTACAAAAAAATAAACCATTTTAATTTTGGTAACTTTTATGACGAAAGCCTTTATGTGCAAAATTTAAATTTTAAATGACTCGTCTTAAATAATGTAAATTGGCTAAATAAGCAACCATTTTTACCCAAGTATGAGCAGTTTTCTTTTCAATCTATTTTAAGACTACAATAGCTACAAGAATACCCCATTAATTAAGACTTGTACATACTATCTGCTGGTATATTTTGATTGTCTCCAGATTTTCACCAAGCTTTACTTAATTAAAAAATAATAAATAAAACAATTTTCTCATTTTTTTAACAACAAATTTTCGGAAATAATAAATTTAAAGAAAAAATTAGATATAGGTGTTCTAAATTATGCTGGAACATGCATATATATATGTATAAGTAACAGTATTACTGTTATTTTAATTCTTGACTTGGTTTTTTTCTCTGTTATTTTGTATTTTAATAAACTCATGATTGTGAAAATTGCAACACCATGAAGGAATCGTCATAATTGAATGAAATTTAATACACAGTTGAGTGGTAGTGGTACAAATAAATCATTAAATGTTCAAAGCAAACAAACAATAACAAGAGATCGGAATCAGAATTTTGTGTAGCCACCACGCGCCGCAATAAGTGTTGCTACACAACGTGGCATGGAGTCAAACAAATTTTGAATGTCTGCCTGAGGAAGAGCATTCCATATTGTTTGCATGCGCACCCAAAGTTCGTCTGCAGAAGCAACAGGACGAGGATCACGAGCGAGACGCCGACCAACGAAATCCCACACATGTTCAATCGGCGACATATCCGTGGAATACGCAGGCCAAGGAAGAAGCTGTACCTGCCGCGTTGCAAAGAAGGATTGAACAGTCCTAGCGATATGAGGGCGGGCCTTGTCCTGTTGAAATACAGCGCCCGGCAAGCTTTGAAGGAAGGGAACAGCTTGGGGCTGTAGAACTTCTCTGATATACCGGTTGCTGTTCAGATTGCCCACAATTCTTAGCAATTGATATCGTCCATAATATGCTATGGCACCCCAAACCATAACTCCGGGTGTTCGATAATGCACTCCGGAAGGTGGCGTTCACCGGCATAGCGTCTGACACGAATGCGGCCATCATGGTACCACAAATTAAAGCGGGATTCGTCAGAAAACACGGCATGCTGCCAATCAGCACGCCAGTCTCTATGCTGAGCGGTCCATTGTAGCCGCAGTCGGCGATGGTTAAGGGTGAGAGGGATCCTGTATAAAGGAGTCCTTGCGCGCAGTCCACGCTGCAGCAGACGTCTACGAATTGATGAAGCACACAATGAAACACCTGTAGCTATTGACCACTGTGCTGCCAATTGTCTAGAGGAAGCTGTACGGTCCGTCAGCGCCATGCGGACCAGGTGTCTATCATCGCGAGCTGACGCCACATTTCGGGGTCCACTCCCGGATTTCCGAGTTGTCCGTCACTCGTCCGTCCACTGGTTCCAAAGACGCATCACTGTGCTGCTGTTATGCTGCACACGAGCGGCTACTGCACGATAAGACAATCCAGCTTCACGAAGGCCGATGATTCTCCCCCGTTCAAACTCTGTAAGTTGTTCAAATCTCGCTCTCTTTCGTCGAAGAAGCATAAGTAATGATTGAGCTAACGTTTACCACTAGCAGATAACTACCGATAACCATACACGCCTCGCTACAGCCGTCTATTTATTCGGATCCATCCGCTGTTCAGTGGGCGCTGCTCAGCATACGCATGCGCTACGGATTTGAAATTCTAATCATTTGCAAATCATGCGCTAATTTGCATTTCCTGAAAATTTTCAGCTCACTCGCGTAAGTCCTTCATGGCGTTGCAATTTTCACAAACATGAGTTTATATTATTTACGGTTGAAATAATTGGTAAATAAATTTTCATTAACTTCTACTACATATAGGCATCCTGAATACACTAAAGACGGCTATGTGATCTTTATCCATATTTAAAAGTGTCATTGTCTTTACTTCTAATTTAGTATCTTCTTTTAAAGATTAATGAGCTTTCATTCTAAGATCAGTCCGAAAATGCTAATTAATTTTCCTTACTACGATGGTTAAACGTTCCACAATTGAGAAACATGCAAAGCATTGTCATTATTGAGACTGAAATAAGTTACAGTTCTACATTGACAAAGATTATCCTTTGTATGTCCTAAATGAAATATGTTCATAATAGATGCGCATGGATTGCTGTATTGATTTTGTGTTTCATTTTAGTTATACAAAGAAGCCATCAGCATGAAAACTGATTACATTGATGCTTACATGCAAAGAGCAAGTCTGTTGTTGAAGTTGAACAGGTATAATTTATTTCATATTTGTTATTGTTATCGTTTTTAGTAATTTCATCACCTGATATTAGAGAGTTTTTGCATACCGTACGTTAGTTACCGAAGGACGTCCGTTAGCTTTTTCTCCCTAGCGCGCATGCTCATAGGAAACTGAGCATGCGCGCTAGGGAGAAAAAGCTAACGGACGTCCTACGGTAACTAACGTACGGTATGCAAAAACTCTCTATTACCTATTTGATTTTAATTCATAAGGTAAGCAGGAAGGTTGAGCAATCAGATTGTAACTGGGTGTGGGTTGGATTGAGATACTTGAGGCACAGGTTGGAGAACTCACAGCTTTATTGACACACGTACAAACACCACACATACAGTTAGACACATGCAATATTTAACTCATTTAAAAAGAGATAATTATAGATTCGTGAAAGGATACCACTTCTAAGCCCAAAACCCGAATACGCGCAGGGTGCGCGAAATATACTTCCTCCAGGGGTGAGAGTGTATAGGCTAACTGTTCGTTTCTCCTGAACACCAAAGCGAGTGTTCTTGTCGATGGGTAGGAGGAAGCATGATTATACTTTTAATTTTTAGTTTATTTAAAATTGCAAATATATGTTTTCATTGAAAACATAAAACTATAAAAAAAATAATATTCAAATTAGTATAATACTAATTCAACTAATATAATGTTATGAATTAGCCTTGAGATTATATATCATGTAACTAATACATATAACAAAAATATGCTGAATAATTGTTTTCCTGAATTAATTAATGAACTTTAAGGAAGATTTAATTCAAAATAATCAAAGAATTCATTAACTAAAATAATAATCAATTTGAGTTAATAATAATTCAGCATATGATCTAACAGAAGAAATTAACGGTGTACTAGAACAGCTTGGCCGACCAGGTTGTGATTGGGTTGAGATACTTGAAGCACAAGTTTGAGAACTCACAGCTTTATTTACCACGCACAACCACCACACACATGCAATATTTGACACATATTGATTCGTGGAAGGATCCCACTTCTAAGCTGAAAACTCGATACTCGGTCGGGGTTCATGCAGGATGTTCGAAATATACTTCTCCGGGTGAGACTCTGCAGGCGAACTAATACGCAAGGTTGCGTTAAATATATTTCCTCTCTGGATGAAAGACTATAAACTAAACCTTTTCTGGTCAGGAGAGCAGGTTGTTTTGTACTTCCCCTCGGGTGAGAGTATCAAGGTCAACTGACCATTTCTCCTAAAAGCTAAAGGGACGATCTTGCCAGTGCGTAGGAGGAAGCATTATTACATAGGTTATTTGCAATTGCAAATACATATTTTCATTGAAACTATAAAAAAAGTTTAAAAAATTATTCAAATTTATGTAAACTCGATTTATTTTTTACAAGTATTCTTGCAATTAAGATATTTACTAATTATTAATTTGATTTAATACAGTGCTATGAATTCACCTTGAGATGATGTAATAAATATTAATTAAATGATATAGCAAAAATATACTGAATAGTTATTTCCTTTAATTAATAAAAATTGAAAATTTTTTTAAATTCAAAAATCAAAGAATTCATTAATTAAAATAACTGATTTGAGTTAAAAATAATTCAACATAATGATAGGACAGAGAAAATTAATCTGAAAAAAAACATAGTAAATATTTAAATGGCTTCCATTTAATTTCATTACTTACATTTTCCGATTTTTCATGCATTTCAATTTCGTATTACATTTATTCTTAAGGGGATATTTTACAATTTTAATTCTTATTATGAATTTATTTTAGATCTGAAGAAGCTCACGATATGTATAAAGAAGCTTTGAAATACGACCAAATGAACCCAGATATTTTTTATAACGTAAGTGCTTTCTTGAATTATTATTATTTATTTAAAAAAATGCGTCATGTTTTTTTCTTCCGATTAATTTAATTAGAAAGTAAAAAAATTTTTTTTTTTTTTTTATTTATTTCTGCGACTTGTTTACGTTGAAAAACTAAAAAAATAACAGAAATGGCAAAAAAAAGTTTCGTTTTTTTCCAGTACACTGCTATAAAAACAAATGAGACATTTTGCATTATTTATTTTTTTTTCTCTGTAATGAATTTTTCTGTACAATTTTTATTTTTAAAAACTTTTCCTGTGAAAATCATTTCGCACATTATAAAAATATTTCAGTTTTCAAAGTTTTTAAAAAAAACTTTGAAAACTAAAGTAAAAGTTCATTCTGTAATGCATTCACTTAAAGTTTGATTAAGAATTACGTTATAAAAAAATTCATAAAACTTACTTAAATACTGGAAAAACTAAAAAGCTTTCATTAAAATATCAATTTTAGTTATTTTGTGCCTTGAATTTAAGGAATACATGAAAATTAAAAGAAAATTATAGCAAAAAAATACAGTCTTTACAAAAAATACAGAAAATTATTTATTTAAATTTCATTAAAAATTATTATCACTTTTCCTATGCTTACTTCTTAAAACAACACAAAAAATATTTTCACTTATTTAATAAATTAATAACATGTTTTGAGTATTAGTTATTTTCAGTATGAAATCTAAGTTGTCTGTACTAAAAAAAAAAAAAAAAAAATGTTATTTTAATATGTTTAATATGTAATAAAAGTTAATGTTATTTTAATATGTCTAGAAAATTCTGTAAATGTTTTTAACTGTGCAAAATTATAAAAATTGTTTAAAATATCTAAATGATAATTCAAATTTATTTTAATTAATCACTTTGTTTTTCGTTAGTTATTAGGCATAACCGTTTAAAATTAGAGATAAAACATCTATTATTTGTGCATCGTTGCACCTTGCTTTCATGTGTGCCAGAAATACTCACCAATGATAGGATTGCTCTAAATCTTCCAAAAAGACTTTTAGATGTAACTGCTCCCACATTTGTGTCTCATAGAAGCTTATGGGAAAACTATAAAACTAATACCTGACATCGTGAATGTCGATGTAAAAGGATTGCACATGTGTTCTCCTTATGCTGGTGGTGTTAGCCATAAGTCACGGGTCGCTTAAATGTACTCTCTACTAAAAGTGTCATGTTAACAAATTCATTCTTTAATTTATTAATTACCAAACTCATTTAAAAAATATTTCTTTTTCACACTGCTCAATTTTGTTCAAGACCAAAGAAATGACAGCTATTTCACCATCAAAGTGTCTTCCAATGGCATAAGATAATGTAAAGTCTGTAAAATAAACTCCAGCTGCAGCATAAACAGTAAATAACATACAGTTCCTCGTCCTTTTTGGTACTCTCTATGTACTCTCTACTAAAAGTGTCATGTTAACAAATTCATTCTTTAATTTATTAATTACCAAACTCATTTAAAAAATATTCGTATATCAAACATGGCTTGATCCACTGCAAGGCAATGAGTTTCTTGGTGCTCAACAGTTTATCTATCTTTACTATGCAGTTCTTAGAAATCTCACATTCACAGATTGGGAATTGTTAAGGTCCTAATTGCCGCCCTGGAATCAACAAAAAAGACCATATTTTCTTTTTCACACTGCTCAATTTTGTTCAAGACCAAAGACATGACAGCTATTTCACCATCAAAGTGCCTTCCAATGGCATAAGATAATGCAAAGTCTGTAGAATAAACTCCAGCTGCAGCATAAACAGTAAATAACATACAGTTCCTCGTCCTTTTTGGTGCTTAAGTGCTGTTACGTCGAAACCCAGGTCCCCCTGCTTAGGGGAGGTCAACGCCCTATGCCCAGAAAAACACCCTGTCTGTGGGAATGTAAGTAGAGGGAGTGGAGCAACTGCGACCAAAGAGAGAGGTCGTGTAGCAGTGCATCTACGAGCTTGATGGCTGCATAAATAAAAGAGTTGAACTTCTGTAACCAACGAGAAAGGTTGCGTATGGCAGTCCATCCATGAGTGCGATGGCTGCATAAATAAATGAGTTCAATAAGTGTAACCCCAGAGAGAGGTTGTGTGGTCAGTTCATCTTCGAGTTTGATTGCTGCCTAAATAAAGGAGTTTTATTTACATACAGTCCACTGAGTCGAATATTCTTGGAGTTTGTTTTATGTGTGAGCTAACGAACAAGTGCATTGGGTCAAATATCTGTAAAACAACATAGACTGTTTTTACAACAAGTTGATTGTTTTCAAATGTACTATATTACGAGTGTATTTGTCAATACAAAGTCGCCCAAGATACTCGTTTTAGTTCAGAATTAAAAATTAATTTTCGTTATATTCTAACACGAAATAAATATAAGATGTGAGTATACTCGGCATAATCCGTTAGGTTTCTGTAGTAAAAATTAAAAAGTTTTCATGAAATCAAATTTCCTGCATAAAATGTATCATATAATGTAACTCAAAGAAAAGGATTCCTTAGATGGTTCTGTTTTAAATCGATTGATCTTTTTTTCCTCAGATGGGTGTTCTTCTCCTCGAACAAGGAAAATCCCTTCAAGCTTTAGCTCGTTTCGATCAAGCTCTACAGGTGGATCCAGAGCATGAAGTATGGTTTTATTCATATTCTAAAAAAAGAAATGTTAATCTATTTTAGTTAAAAATGAAGCTCAAAATTTCCATAAAATGTTAAATTTATAAAGAACATTGTTAAGGAATGTTATAACAAAAGAATTGATAACTTTAGATAATGTACTTTTTGGTTAAGGGTTAGTGGTGTCGAAAAGTGACAAACACTTCATGATCTAATATCATGATAACCATTTAAATCGTGAAGTTAAACTATGAGTGATGTAAGTATGAATCACACTATAAACTAGTTTTATGTGTGATGTAAGTATGAATCACACTATAACTTGTTGTGAGGTTTGAATCATAATTTAACTGAAACTGATACCACAACTACTTAAGAAATGTCGTCACAAAATTCTTTAAACCATTTTAATCCACTGAAATAGAAATTATCAGACTGAGTGTTAATAAAACTGAGTAAACTCGCGTTCACATTTAATTTAATAAAATTAACCTTCTCTTTTCTTATTATTAAAAAAGAAGAAAATATTTTGAGGTTTATTTTGCCTGAAACTTCATTTCAGCAATAATTCTATAATTCCAAAAATAAATAGTATTTTCGTGATTGTCTTTATCATGTTATGCATATTTTTTTTTTTTTTTTTTTTTTCAGATTTGTTGTGTTAATCTGATTAATTTCTAATATTTTTTTTTCTAACATAAAAAATCATACTTTTAAAATTTAAGAAATTCTTTCTCTAAGGTCCTTTCTTGTTAGAAAAGATTCATTATAAAAATTATTCATAACAAGTAACTACAATTTTCATGATGCAGTCCAAATACTTTAAAAAAATTTAACTTCCTTTTCAATTTAGAACTTAACGATAGATGGCAGCACAATCGATTTATTTAAAATAATTTTTTAGCTGATGCTTTAATAATCTTTACCTCCTACCTACGACTTAATTTGTATAGTGGTTAAATAAAAAGCATATAATCGCTGATTCAACTTATATTTCTTATTAACACAATTAACGTAATTATTTTATTAACGTCATTTAGCATTATAAAATATTTTCAACATTTAGGAACATACTTTATTATTTGAAACCATTTCTAAAACTTTTTTATGCCTATATCAGTTTGAAGTGAAGGTGACTAATGAAAAGAAATATTTGGTTGCATGTGAAGAAAAATAGGAAAACATTTATGCAGCCAGCTTGCACATGAATCTACAAGTTTAGATAATCATGAGAATCGACCCCACTGATCAAAATAATGAAACCCTTTTATGGTACTTACGTATTAACGGTACCTTGGCGACAGACTTGGCGGTTTTTAAGTGTCGCCAATCTAACAGCTACTAAGGTTACCAAACCAATAGAATAGATTGGTGCCACTTAAAAACCGCCAAATCTGTAGCTGCGGTTGGAGCGTGTGCTCTTTATTGGCGCAACTGTCGCCAAGGTACCGTTAATACGTAAGTACCCAATTTATTATTCCATTAAGAACTAAATTTCAGTGCCGTGAAATTTCCTTGAACTAAATACAGTTGATTTATGATCCGTGTCCATCGGCTTTCAAGATAGCAATGTTGACTGAAATACATAATTGCATTTCAGTAGTAATAAAATAGTTATTTAATTAAAGCTTCTAATAATTAATTGTTTGGTTAATTATTGCTCATTACCTCACAAGAAAAATTAGATAGCAACATTGTAAATTAATGGCCGAGTGGCTCGTGCTCAGACGCTCGGTGCCACAGGTTTCGGGTTCGAGTCCCGGATGAATGAATGGTGTTTCGATGAATTCGTTAGTGTTAAAGCTCCTTAAATAATGGTTTTTAGTAAAAAAATAATTTCCTAAGATGGGCATGTTTGCCTATTATTGTTGCCTATGCCTACCATGTTTCGCTAAATATGTTTTCCTATTTTCGAATCACACGGAGCTATATCTAATCACTTTTCATGGAATAAATAGAAATCAAATGTCCATGAACTCCTGGTGGGGTTTTCCCAAGACGACCCCGCCAGGGATAACGACTGAAATAATATTGATAACCTGTAAGTATTTGAATGCCGGATGATGACATCATGGCACGAGCCACGGTGCCATGGATGTTTGTAGTGGTTCGGAGTCGACTTTAAACCATAGGTCCCGGTCTAACATGAGCGTTGCATTGGTATTGTTACTCCGCGTCCTTAGCTCATCTTCAAGCCTACACGCACCTCCTGGGCAGTGCGGAGTGAGTAACGTCGGTGCAGCGCTTGCCTTAAGGCATCAAAGACAACGGCCGTACCATGCTGAATATACCGGTTCTCGTTAGATCACCGAAGTCAAGCATCATTGGGCGCGGTCAGTACTTGGGTGGGTGACCACCTGGGAACACTGCGTGCCGTTGGCAAATTTGGGACCTGAATGGCCGAGTGTCTAGCGCTCTGGCGCTCGGTTCCACAGGTTTCGGGTTCGAATCCCGCCGGTGCCATGGATGTTTGTAGTGGTTCGGAATCCACTTTAAGCCGTAGGTCCCGGTCTTCTATGACTAAGAGCGTCACGGAGCAAAAGTCAGGCTTCTACCTACGGGTGCTCCATCACAACAGAAGCTGCTTCCATCCCCTTCAATCATGAGTCCATATGGGCTCGTGGGCTTGGCCAGCCAAGTGGGATAAGAAACAACAACAAACAAGACAACAAAACATTGTAAATTTCAATTGTCCTTCAATTTTCTGGCTTCTTTCTCTCTCTCCTCTTTCAGGGTGCATCATGAGGAATTTTTACAAACATTACACCACTGCAAATTTGAATGAATACCCCAAAGAAAGATATTCTAGTTGCGATTTGCAACTTAAGCTCCTTCTTGAAACCAATGGAAAAACATTTCAGCCTACAGATTTATCATTCCGATATAAACACAGAACCTTTCTATTCGGAACGGCTTTTCAATTTTGGTATCAAGCATCGTCAATTTACTTGTTAGGGGATCGAGATAGTCTTAACGGATAGCGCGTTGGATTTGCGAATTAACTGCGTTTGGTTCGAAACTCGAGAAGTGACACCAAGCCGAACGATTCCAAGCTTTTGCCGAAGCTATGCATGATAATTCTGTAGGGTGGAAATTCCTTCAAATGCTATCACTTTAAACTGCTGTACAGTGTAGCAGTCCTCCCAAAGTAACGTTCAATCTGGTACATTTCTGCCAATTCCAGTGGTAAATGACTTCATTTCAAAGTACCCAATACTGAAAGATGTTATTTTCCAAAGTAAATTAATCTTCTCCAGGTTGTGCAGCCTGTTGGCCAATTATCTATCGCTCTGGCTATTAGTACCAAAGTCTTCAGGTTCGAATTTTGGCGGTGGCATGGATGTTTGTAAGTGGTTTAGAATCCACGTTAAACTGTAAGTCCCGGTCTAATTAGCCTAAAGTGTACACAAAAGCAATATCTGAGTAAACTAGTAAATTGTAACATTGATACTCTCTTTAGTGAAGGTTGCCATAAACATTAAGTTTATTGTACAGAAAGTCGGAAAGATTTTGCACTGGTAGGAGTGATGTCTGCTCAGAGTTTGCGGTTAAATCAAAAGAAATTGCTATTGCTTTTTAAATAATGGTCCTGATTATCCATAAAGGAGAAAGGTTAATAGACATGTAATGTATCAATGCAGTACAATAAGTTTCAGTTGAAAACAAGTAAATTAACTGCTTTTTTTAATTAGAAAAAGGACAATTTCCTGTAAAAAAGAACATTTTACATTTCATCCATTTACATATTTAAAAGAAACTTGCCAACGGCCGTACCATGCTGAATATACCGGTTCTCGTTCGATCACCGAAGTTAAGCATCATTGGGCGCGGTCAGTACTTGGGTGGGTGACCACCTGGGAACACTGCGTGCCGTTGGCAAATTTGGGACCTGAATGGCCGAGTGTCTAGCGCTCTGGCGCTCGGTTCCACAGGTTTCGGGTTCGAATCCCGCCGGTGCCATGGATGTTTGTAGTGGTTCGGAATCCACTTTAAGCCGTAGGTCCCGGTCTTCTATGACTAAGAGCGTCACGGAGCAAAAGTCAGGCTTCTACCTACGGGTGCTCCATCACAACAGAAGCTGCTTCCATCCCCTTCAATCATGAGTCCATATGGGCTCGTGGGCTTGGCCAGCCAAGTGGGATAAGAAACAACAACAACAAAAGAAACTTTAATATTACCACATGTACATTATCTCTCCGAATCTGACTTCTAGCGTAATGTATTGAGCCAACCAGTGAAGATCTCTCAAATATCGTACAATTTGGATCCATAGTATTCTTTTAAGTCGTATTTCTTATCAGCACACACTTTTATAGTCGGAACGTCCTATCTTTTCAGGAAGGAAAACGCGATGGCGAGTTTAGCGTGTTTTTTGCGCGTGTTTACTCACTCGCATGACGAATGTCCTGTAAATATTGACTTTCCGGCATGTTGTGTTTACTACGGAGATAAAAATATTTGCAGAAGAAAGGAGAACAGAGAAATTCGTGCGTTTTGATTAAAGGCAGATTTATTCCCGCTATTCCACGTTCCTGCGTGAGTTAGATTGTTGTATAGCCAGCTCTAAATAACTCTTAAAATTTGCTAATGTATATTTAAAAAAATATATATATATATATAATATATATTTTTTCATTAATGCAAGAGGATTTATTACTGGGTCATTTGTTAAGTATAAGGAACTACAACAACTTTAGCGTTATTCAAGGTGCCACGTGTGTAACCCTTTTACTCGCTAAAGAGAAAGAGGTTCTTAACGAGTTCTTTAAACTTAGTGACACTTAGAATTAAAGGGTGATTGCCCCATATTGGAAAAAGCTAGAAAAAATCTAGTCAAATAATATCCGGCTTAAGCTGCGATACAATATCAACAGAGTTGAATTTTCAAAATAGTAACGATAGAGCACACCATTTGCCTATCGTGTAAATTATAAGCTTGATGGCCTTAGGGGTTTGACGGCCGAGTGGCTAACGCTTTGACGCTCGGTACCACAGGTTTTAGTCCCGGCGATGTCATAGATGTTTGTAGTGGTTTGGAATCCACTTTAAACCATTAGGTGCTGGTCTCATATGATCGTAGAGCGTTGCGGGGATAGTAGCCTATCTTCAAGCTACACGTGCCGCCTAGATAGTACTAAATGAGTAAAGTTGGTGCAGCCCTTATGACATAGAGATAATTGTCTCTGTATTGTCAGCTGCATTAGAAGAAAACAAATGTGTAAACTAGCTTTTTAATATCGATGGGTCTTTTCTTTTTTTTTTCTCCACACTCTCATACTTAAGGCTCGTTCCCACCGAGGCGAGAGACGTGAAGATGCAAGAGGCAAGCGACAAAAATGTTTCGACCCCTTCACAGCGAAACGTCAGAAATAGCATGCATTACGCCTAGTGAAAAGCCGCTTCGAGTTGAAAGTTGGGGAACTCCAAGCGACGGACTGCAAACCGGTTTCAGGCGACCGCGGTGAGGCTAGTGATTGGTCAAATTTTTTCGCTTGCATCTTGTCGCCTTGGTGAGCACCAGCCTTTAGGGCTATAGATCCCCCTATCAGTTAAAAAAATGAGGATGGAACATCGGTGAGTCTCATGTATAATTTTTGCGGGCTGTTCGTGGTAAACTCTAAAAGACCTTTATCAGTGATATTAAGCTAAAAATAGTTATAAGTGTTTTTGGTCTCATGTGGCTTGTAATTAACTTGTAAGTGGTATGTAAAAGATGAAATATTCGTGTGCGAAATTCAGCTGGAATGTGCTGTAAACCAAACTGTTCGTCTGCCACAGAAACATTAATAAAGTGTTCTTCTGGTTTTGATATTAATCATATTTAGATTCGTATACGAATTATCAATGACTTGTATATCTGTTCTCAAAAATGGCATTTTAAATTTCAATCGTTCGCCACTAATGATGATTAGATTCACTTAGCCGGGAGTGACAATTTCTGTTTCTTCCTCTTCCGTTAAAGCTCTCGGGGGGCCTGATGGCCAAGTCGCTAGCACTCTGACACTCAGTACAGCTCGAGTCCCGATGGTGCTTTGTTGTAGTTCGGAATCCACTTTACGCCGCAGGTCCCGGTCTCATATGACCGTAGAACGTCACAGAACCCAAACAGACTACTCACCCACATCATTCCCAAACTGTAAAGGGGCAACTCAGCTCTAGGCACAATGTTGTGGTGTGATGTTGTAGTAGTAGTAATTAAATCTCTCGAAAAAGAATAATTGAAGGTGGCCAGATCTGCTAGGATACCAAAATATTCTCACATTTAATTCGATTTCTGACCAGAATAATCAAGGACTTAACTACCTGCAGTTATTAATTCAATTATGTTTAATTCTTTCAAAATGTTTTCTTTACGCGTTTTAGAATCAATATCGTTTGGAAAGCCAAAGAAAAGTCTTAATTTTTTACGTGAACTTCTATCATAAGGATCGGCGTACATAATTTGATACTGTAGTAGATTTGGTTTGGTTTGGTCTGTCGCTCTATTGTCATTTTTATTTATTTATTTTGAACACTTTAGGCTAATTAGACCGGGACCTACAGTTTAACGTGGATTCCGAACCATTAACAAGCATGCATGCCCCCGCCAGGTTACAAACATAAAGCATGTGGTACGAAAATCTAGAGCACTAGCCAATTGGTCATCAGGCCGCACACACAATACATTGAAGCTGCGTTTTGCGTCAAGAAAAAAAAATCACACCTGGCCGTCAGACCGCTTACCATAGTAGAAGTCGCGGTTTTTAAAAAACTTGCTACAGCAGGAATTTCCTCAAGAGTGACCATTTTCAAAAAAATCACAGAAGGAACAAAATCAAAACAGACTCACCTGTTCGTTGATGTAGTTGAAAAAATAATCCAATATACCCGAATGACGATCGCAGTCACTTGTTTCAGTTCAACTTCTTAGATTCATTTCGATCCAGAGGTATAATTCTAGGCCTCAGCTCTCCTGATTCAATTCCTTCTATTAGCTCCCTATATATATCTTGTTCAAATTTTCAATCCTTCATAAAATACTTTGTATTCATCCCCTCAAGTTCAAATACATTTTTTTTGAACTTGTAGTGGATGACACTGGATGTTAATACAGTTTTTCCAAATATTAATTCAGTAATTAAATTTAATTAATTAATTTTAGGTTTTTTTAGATTTAAGTTGCATATATCTACCAATAGATGGCGCCACATAAACTTAAAAAAAATGAATAAAAATTATTTATAAAGCAATTCCTGCAATATACTGAAAAAAAGTAGGAATTGACTTTAAAATTTTTCATAACAGCCTATTAAATAATATAGGCTAAATAAACAAATATATTTTACGAAACACACATGCAAAATAAATAGCACAACAACAATAACACAGTCTTTTGTAACACTTGCGTTCTTGAATGCATATACTGAATATGTTGATAGATTTTAAAATGCTACATCATAATGCATAAATAACTCAAAGTTTCATTTCAAAATAACGTAATATATTCATTTAATGTTTGATTGGCATGCTTTTTAAATTAAAATAATTGTGTTGTATAAAAAGGATGAATGTCCTTATGACGAATTTATACATATTAATGTAACTACGTTTCATAAGGACATTCCTGTTTATGCAACAAAATTATTAGGCAGATTAACCAATAGGCAGATGTCTTTGGCCTAGTGAATGTGTGTGCAATTAAAGCATATTCAAAGAGAGTGGCAAAAAAAAGTCATACCGTTTTTTCCAATCAGGATATAATAAAATATTGTTTATACAGGTAAAATCTATTTATGTTTTCTGTAACAAAATTTTCACTTCTTTTAAATTTTCATACCAGTTTCACTTTTTCAGAAATCTTTGCTGAATTATGCGATATTGACCCAGGATTCCGGAGATTCAAGCTTACGACGCTTAGCACATGAAAGGTAAAAACTGTTTTATTATTATTATTATTTTTTTTTTACATAAATTGAACAAATGAAAAATACAGCATTAAAAGTCTTTTGTGAAATGTATTGAATGTTTTTAAAATATACAGAATAAAAAGCAATCAGCGACTGTTATTCTTGCAGGAAGTTAATATACTAAATCAGGACTTCTTTATTATGCCTTCGTGCGTTAGTAAACATTTCACCAACACATGACATTTTGAGCACCAAAATCAATCAATCGTTGACAAATTGTTGGATACCACATGTCAACGTTTTCATCATGTCCATTAATGGCAGAAGATTTGCTCCAGTTCTGCGAACATCGTGGAATTTTGTTGTAACTCATATTCTTCAAGTTAAACCTCAGGAAGAAATCGCTCGGTTTCAGATCCGAAGAATATGGTGGTAAATCCATATCCATACTTTCATAGTAATTAAAGTGCAATGCAATGACGCAGTTATCCAAAACATATATTTTTATTTCTAATGACTAGGCAAAAACATAGAAAACAGCACTAAGAACAACAGAACCATCAAGAACTAAGAACAAAAGGAAAACCATAGTCATTGCCTAATGAGCAATCTTGCTTCCCGATATCCAAAACATTCTTACAGGAATATGAAAACCTGACCTGAGAAAATCATTCACAATCCTTACCACTAATTGCTCTTAGATTTTAACCTGGATTGAATTTACTATATCTTCTACAGCAATTATCCCAATAGCTATGGATAAAACTCGTAGGTAAACTGTTTAACTGTAGTGATACAGCGCAATCTGTCGGTGGCATTTAATACTAACTCAAAGAAGTTTAAAAATAAATGACAAAAAAAAATCCTGATCTCCACATTAATCTTCTGAAAGAATAAAAATATATAAAATGAAATGCATGTTTAAATTGCAACCTGTTGATAATAAATGTATTGCTCTCTAAAAAAATAAACTGTTTTTATTTTAAAAAATTATATTAATCTGTACTAAAAGTGTTCTTACAAATAGATTTCATCATAGCATTGATTTTGAGTACCTAGAACTTTGGAAGAAATTTTAAGATAAAATGTAAAATGTTGAGTTAGAAAAGAAAAATACTTGTAATACTTTAAAGTATTACAAATATTTTTCTTAATTATTACCAGATAAGGAAAATCTTTCAATTACACAAACACAAAGAATTCATTTTTTAATAAACAGAATCTCTTCGTATATGATGTTTTGAATCAATTTTAAATACAGTGGTACCTCGACATACGAGTGCCCCAACATACGAGTTTTTCGAGATACGAGCCGACGAGCAAGTGATTTTTTGCTTTTAGTTACGAGCGAAATTCGAGATACGAGTCCGGTTCGGTTCGTTAGTAACATGCAGTCGCGCCATCACGATCAGTTAGCAGCGTGCTTCCGCTGTGATAAGTTGTGTAGTTGTGTTCGCGTTTTGTGTTGCGTTTACATTTACAGTTGTAGTTCGTTTATTTTTATAACCATGGATCGGAAAAAAGTTTGTAAAAAGTCAAGTGCTAAGAAAAAGATGATGAGTATTGAATTAAAACGTGAAATTATAGAAAAACATGAGCAAGGTGTTCGAGTTGTTGACTTGTCGAGGCAGTATGGCCGTAGTACATCCATGATATGTTCTGTGCTTAAACGGAAGGAGTCGATAAAGAGTGTAACGCCGGCTAAGGGCCTTACGATAATTTCCAAGCTTACGATAATTTCCAAAGCGAGAAAAATGTAGCGAAAAAGGCAAAGACCAGTGAGGATATCTAATTTATTTCTTTACATTCTCTTTTTTGTTTTTGTGCAATAAATATTTGATATTTATAAATACGTTTTTATTATTCAAAACCACGTAACAAAAATAACTGGGGTGACATTTTGGAGGTTGGAACGGATTAATGGTAGTTCAATTGTTTTGTATGGGGAAATTTGCTTCGAGATACGAGTAATTCAAGATACGAGCAAGGTTGCGGAACGAATTAAACTCGTATGTCGAGGTACCACTGTAATAATTATCTAAATAAACCTATAATCATAATTATTTTATCAAAATTTTTATTGATTAAATGCTTTCCTGTAAGAAATAATTTTTATTTTCTCTATTGTTTTTGATTTAAAAATTTTTACTTCTTCAATTCATTCCTATACCTCGTACGTTCATTATACTAAGGTAACTTTCGTTATTAGTGGTTTTTAACTAAGGTTTCTCATTAAAAGTTATTTTTTTTATATAGGATCGAATTATTGCTATTAAAAATTAAATTCTAGCTGTTAGTTATTAATTCAGAGCATAATATTTATGCCTTTTTAGAAACTAAGATGATCATCAATATTTCCTTATAAAAAACAAGATGTAAAGTAATTAAATTTAATTAACGATTAATTTATTTTGATGTTCATTAATAAGGTTTCTCACATTTCCTTAAATATAATGAGGAATTAATAACTCAAATTAATTGTGTAAATTTATCTCTTAATTCGACACAAGCTAACAATTACACATTCTTGGTAACTGCTATCATTGATTCTGTTCTATGGCCTTCAAGTTTCACTTAAGAATTCTATTAAAACACCATCATTTAAAGAAGTGTCAAAGACTTAAAATAAAATTAAATTTAAGAATAATTATGAATTATTAAATGTAATAATGAATTAATATTCGAAAATTAATCAATTAGTTCTACACCAATAACGTTAAGATAATTAAAAATATTGTTAATTCTTTTCATTGACACATTAAAATTTTTCTTCTATGGCATTCAAGTTCGTTTAAGTATTTCATTAAAACACCAACAATGAAAGACGAATTAATTAAATTTATTAATAATTCGTAATTATTCTCAAGTTTTCTTAAATATAATTAATAATCGAAAATTTATTTATTAATTCTATACAAGCCACCAATAACATTTCTCTGATACTTAAACATATTGTTATTCTTATCATTGGCACATTTAATACATCTGTTCTATGGCCTTCAAGTCCAACTTAAGTATTTCATTGAAGTACCAACAATTGGAAACGAATCAAAGATGAATCATTACACAATGACTCATAAATGATTCTCACATTTATCAGTATCACTGTTGCCAGCGTCTTTGTTCCTGATCAGAATTTCAATGACTAAGTACTTCAGAAACGAACCTTGCTCCATTGTATGGAACACCTGATAATCGAATGTCAAGATCCTGTTTCAACATTTTTTCTCTTACTTACAGAAAAAAGATAAGAAATCAAATATTGAAACTCAATTTTGAATACGTGTTTTAATAAAAGTTTAGGTTCGTATTCAAAAAATTTTCCTTGCATTTTAAACCTAGACAAAAATATTAACAAGTAATATAAAAAAAAAAATTTTAAGTCAATTCCTACTTACGTCAACAAAGAAAAATTTTATTTTAGTTAGATAAGCGAAATTTTTTTCTCCCACATAAAAATTAAAATTAATTAATTAAATTTAATTGATGAATGAATTAATATTTGAAAAAACTGTATTAATATCTAGTGTCATCCACTACAAGTTCAAAAAAAATATATTTGAACTTGAGTGGATGGATAAAAAATATATTTTATTAACGATTGAAAACTTGAACAAGATATATATAGGGAGAGTGTGAAGTAATAGTAGGAATCGATAAAAAATATTTAATTTTTGTATGTAATACCAAAGACTTCCCTAAGAAAATTTTTGCAATGGACTAAAAAAACTACATGCTATTATATATATAATTGTCTTAGAATATAACAAATTAATATATAGATGCAACACGATACATGGAATACAACACATTAACATAATCAAATTTTGAAATATTCCTTATATACTTACTATATATAAGGTGTAAGTGAAATTGTCAAAAAATTGAAATAGTTTGGAGACACCATAACAAAAATTATAAAAATTTAAAATGTGGTTAGAGCTCTAACAGTTATGGATTAACACTAGACTAAATAATATTGCACAATAGACTGTACTATAGAATAAACAGATAATTGTACAATAAACAAAACAAAAAAAAACTGCATGCTACTATATATATTCTTACTACACATTAATACATAGAATACAACACATTAACATAAAAATCAGATTTTGAAATATTCCTTACATATAAGATACAAGTGAAACTGACAAAAATTCAAAAAAAATTATTTGAAGAAACAGTAAAAGAAAATTATAAACAATTAAAATATGATTAAGGCGCTAATAGTTAGAGATTAACACTTTAATTACCATCTTTTAGCAAAATGTGTCTCTAATTCCCTTTTTGTCAGTTCTTTGAATTTTTTGTTCATATGTTATGTTTTTTATAAATTAATTTCTAAAATAATTATTCAAACACGTTTAATTTCCACACTAATTATTTAACTCATCATAATAACTTTAAATTAACAACAATTTTCAAAGAAGTTAAGCGTTATTAATTTCGTTGCAAATGTTAAACGTCTTCTATCATTGAAACTTACAATGATAAACGTCGTCTAACATTTGCAATTTGTAACAATTCATATTCTTAGCTTAACAATATGAATACTATTTAAAAACAAATACTATTGTGTGTAAATAAAAACATTATGTGTAAACATACTATTGTGTGTAAACAAAAAAAAATACTATCGTATTTACACAATAGTATTTGCTTAAAAAATATTATTGTGTGTGTAAACAAATACTATATAAGTGTATTTTAAATACTATTTAAAAATACACTTATTACTTAAATTAAATCGCTTTCAAAACTTCTAAGACCTATCACTATTCAACACATTTGATTTCTATCTTAATAAGTTTAAATTAAATATTAAATAAATTTTTTAAAATCATTTTTTACAGTCATTATTTAAGTTAATTATATCAAAAACATTTGGCTTCACGTAGAAAATACTTTTGCTAATGGTTATTCCCTTATAGAAAAAAAATTATATTTATGACAAATGATAGCTTTTATTACACGCATTACAAGATAACCCTCACAATGTACTTGAAACGATCTACTTCGAAAGAATCCATGGACTATTTGCTTGTGCATCATTAGCATAAGAAGAGCATTAGAGGAAGGCATTATGAGGGTAAGTATGCGCATAACATTTGACAACACTAACGCATCTCTTTTCTGCGCAACAGATTGCAGGTGTTGCTGCACAAAGGGCGTCAACCAGAGAGGACGTACTTCAATATGGGCATGCTGGCCATGCAAGACAGGGACACCGCCAGCGCTGAGAACTATTTCAGAAAAGCACTGCAGGTAATTAATCTCTTCAGATAAAAGTACTGTAGTTGCACGTGTGTGCAATCAGCGTATCTACTGCGCAGTATCTTTTACGTGGCATATCGCTCGCTTGCTAAGAATTGTAAACTCAATTCAAAAATTCCTAATCTGCAAAAATTTTAATCTGCAACTGTTGGTTTACTGAAAGGCAATTTATCACAAAAATGCGATGTTGGTTTAATTCGATGTTGAAAGAAAATTTATCACAAAAGTAGTTGCTGACAGTAATCATTTAGTTGCTATAATAAACATTTTGCTTTAAATACTTATTTACTTTATATAGCATTAACACTAGCCCTATATTTTGACATTAACATTGGCATTTTATTTCATAAACCGAAAGATTCGATGTTGGTTTATTGAAAGGAAATTTATCACAAAAATACGATGTTGGTTTAATTCGATGTTAGTCGAATAGATTCGACGTTAAAAGGAAATTTATCATAAAAGTAGTTGCTGAAGTAACGATTTTGCTATAACAGACATTTTACTTTTAAATCAGAGATGGCCAACCCGCGGCCCACCTTGAATATTTTTCCAACCCGTGAAATTCATCACACTTTTACAAAATATATTTATTTTATAATGGCCAAGGTAATGAAAACCAATGTATTAGAAAAATACATTATGTGTGCATCCATATATTCAAAAATTGACTGCGAAATTATGAGAAAAAAATTAGCATTAAATTTAAAATAATATTCTTGCGCAAACTAATATCGCATTTTTTTAATGAATTCATTTTTTTTAGATTTCATTTTGACTGTTATATATTTCTTTACAATGTGCGTTTAGTATCATTATTATTATACTATCTATGCTTTCACGTAAATATAATAGTAAACACAAATATAGTAACTCGTCATGTTTCAATTTTTCACTCAAAAAAAAAAAAAAAAAAAAATGTCTTAATGAGTGAGTCTAAATCTAATATGGGGATATATAATTTTATATGCGGCCCGCGGAGTTAAGATGCATTTCCAAAGTGGCCCGCAAGATCATTTGGGTTGGCCACCCTTGCTTTAAATAGTAATATATTTTCCCATCCAGCCCTTTAATTTTAACATTTTTCTTGAAAATGAGCGATATAATAAAGTAACAAATGCTTTATAATTTACTAAATACTGCGTTTTAAAGTTAAAGGAATCATTTTTAAATAAAATCCACATATATTTATAATCGTGCTAGTATGGGTTTTTTTTTAATTCTAACTCATATTAATTGCTCTTTTTTAGTTTCTTTGTTTTGTAAATGTAGATAAGAAGAAATATGCTGTATCTAATAAGATATTCGATATCATAGAAATTTCTCTAATTTTTGCATATTTTTGCATAAATTAATTTATTAGTATAAAAATCTTTGTAGTCGTAAGAAAATTTATTAGCCTTTATAACTGCCAATTGTTTTACCGTATTATTTAATACTGTTTTCTTATAATGTATACACGGAAAATCTTTGAATTACATAATATTCTCATTTTTATTTGTCAAAAACTACTAGTAATTTAATCCTAATCAAGCTCAACCTGCCATATGTGTGAATAAGGAGAAAAAGTATATATTTATTGATATAAATATATAACACTAAATATGTTGTATATTTATTGTACAAATGAACATTCCTTCATACATGTTTCATTGTGGAAAACATGTTATAACAAGATTTTTTCAAATGCAACCAGTCTGGGTAGTCAAGTAATTATTGCCTTCAAATAAAAACTCATGACAGATTAAATATACCAAAGGATTTTAAATAGTTACCTGTCCTTGCAAAATAATGATCAGTATTTTTTGTCCTGTTTTCCAAGTCAATGAAATGACTAAGTCATGATGTTATAATCAGGACGTAGATTAAGGATGCCATCCGACACAGGATCGAGTAATAATAAGCAATATGTAATATGATTACACTAAGTAATCAGGACGCAACCACAATCCTAATCCTGCCATTTATTATGCGTGAATGAGCGAAGAAGTATGTATTTGTTAATTATTTATAACAATAACTATGTTATATATTTATCGTTAAAATTAACGTTCTTTTACATATACTTCATTGTGGCAAACATGAATCGTTATAACAAGAATTTTCAAATCCATCGTACTCACAACCAGTCTAGTCATCAAGTAATTATTGCCTTCAAATACAAATTCAACGTACACAGGATTTTAGATAGTATATTGCCCTCGGAAAAACAGGGCAAAAAAAAAAATATGAACGTTATTTTACAAATCAATGAACTGACGTTATAATCAGGACGTAGATTAAGAACGCCATCAAAAAGACAGGATCGAGTAATAATAAGCAATAAGTAATATGATTACACGAAGTAATCAGGACGCAACCACAATCCTAATCGAGCTCATCCTGTCATCTATTAGGTGTGAATGAGGATATTTATGTCAGAGCCGTCAACTGTGAAATTAAATCTCTTTTTTTTTTTTTCATAGTCTGGAAAGTGAAATAAAAATGCGTCACAAGACTTCAAACGTTAGAATTAATAATCAACATTAATTAATTATATAACTAAACTAATTAATCCATATTTTAGTATTTATTTCTCGATCGACACTATTCCGTTTCAGTGAACGTCGTAAGTCGAGAATCTGTAATTAATAACGACTAAAAATGTTAAATTTACGTAAATATAATAATTTACTATCGGACATGCTATTAGAAATTTTTCTCTATAATATCATTCTCAAATTTACTTTTCGCTGAAGCACAAGTGATCAGTTTATTAATCTGTCTTTTTAAATAGCGGAAAGTCTTTATTTGTATAGAATATATATATATATTGTAAATTTGATTTTGTACATCTAGAAAATATTTTTATGATAACGTTGACTGATATATGACATCATTTGATTTTCTTAATTTTATAATTAGATAAAGAGTTTCCAAAATTGATTTTTTAATTCAAATTATAATATATTTTTATACAATATTCATATTGTATAAAATTATAAACAACGTTTTTAATAAACAACGTTTAACATTTAGTTAGTTGAGTATTTCCTCCTTAATCTACGTCCTGATTATAACATCAGGACTTACGTCACTTCATTGATTTGTAAAATAAAGTTAATTTTTTTTTCCTGTTTCTCCCCAGAACAGTTTACTATCCAAATTCTCTTTGTATGTTTAATCTCTCATGAGTTTATTTGAAATCAATAATTATTTGATGACTCAAACTGATTGCTAATATGACGCATTTTAAAAATCTTGTTATAAATTTGATACAACATGCTTGCCACTATGAAGCATATATAAATTAATGTTAATTTGAACAGTAAATATATAACATGAATATATATGTTACTGTTCTGATTATGTCCTCATTACTTATTATTACTCGATCCTGTCGTTTGATGGCGTCAATCTGCATCCTGATTATAACATCAAAACTTACGTTACTTCATTTATTTACAAAATAACATTCATATTTTTTTGTCCTTTTTCCCAAAAGCTAAATCTAAAATCCTTTGGATGGTTGATCTGTAATGAGTTTGTATTTGAAAGCAATAATTACTTGACGACTCAGATTGGTTGTGAATATGATGTACTTGAAAAATATTGTTATAACTTAATACAACGTGTTTGCCACAATGAAGCATATATAACAGAATGTTAATTTGAATAAGAAATATATAGCATTTTCTTAATAAATCAGTTCATTTTTCATGCCAAATATACATGTTTTCAAATTTACACCCATCTGGCCTACATCTCAGAGACGCGTTTCCCAAATTATGTTTTTGCGAACATTGATGCTTCATAAAAGTTCAATCGTATTTTTTGACTGAACACTTAACTATCTATCCTAACCTGCCAAAAGTAGCAATTCTAGTTTTACATTCTTTTTCGACAACTTATTTGTGCAAAGCTAGATTTACATATTAAGCTGCAACGAAATCAAAGGACCGAAATTAACTGAACACTGCATCAGATATAAATATCCAATTTACTAATAATGTAAGCCAACGGCCGTACCATGCTGAATACACCGGTTCTCGTTAGATCACCGAAGTCAAGCATCATTGGGCGCGGTCAGTACTTGGGTGGGTGACCACCTGGGAACACCGCGTGCCGTTGGCAAATTTGGGACCTGAATGGCCGAGTGTCTAGCGCTCTGGCGCTCGGTGCCACAGGTTTCGGGTTCGAATACCGGCGGTGCCATGGATGTTTGTAGTGGTTCGGAATCCACTTTAAGCTGTAGGTCCCGGTCTCCTATGACTGTAAGAGCGTCACGGAGCAAAAGTCAGGCTTCTACCTACGGGTGCTCCATCCCAACAGAAGCTGCTTCCTTCCCCTTCAATCATGAGCACGTATGGGCTCGTGGGCTTGGCCAGCCAAGTGGGATAAGAAAAACAACAAACAACTAATAATGTGCCTCACAATAATTGAATTTGTAATTTATCCGAATCATTTAAAACCCTATTGGATATTTAATTTTTATTATTACTGAAAGTAATACAAGTTAGAACTAAAAAAGCATACTAACAATAATAAAAAAATTGCATTAAATATTCAATAGGCTTTTATTATGGGGCACTATATTAGTAAACTGAATTTCGATGTTTGATGCAGTATTTAGTTCATTTATATCTTTTAATTTCATTGTTGCAACATATGAAAATTGTAGTATGCAGGTTGGGCAACCAGATACTTGAGATACATGTTAGGTAATTCACAATTTTATTTACACACGCACGATTAGAGACATACAATATTTAACATATTTACAGATAATTATAAATTCGTGGAAGGACTCCACTTCTAAGCCGAAAACCCGAAACTCAGATATGCGCCGAGAGGACGAAATATATTTCCTCTCCGGATGAGAATCTTTAAGTGAACTAATGCTCTAAATATATTTATTTTATAGTCTCTCATCCCGAGAGAAAACTCTACAAAACTAAATTAAAACCTACACAACACCGCAGGGAACGCTCTTGGCGGTGGGTAAGAGGAGGAAGCATGTTTACAAAATCTTGTTTTGTACAAATATGTCGTTAATCATATATTTCACTTTCTTTTACAAGAAAGTGTGCCAAAATAGCAATTTTTTTTTTTTTTGACAGAACACTTAATAAACTGAATATTAGCAATGAAAAAATCCAAAGCCATTTTTCTATTATAAAAACCCAAGAATTCCGTTGAAATTTTAGGAATTGAAAAGTATTCCACGCCTAAATAAGTTTGTAAAACACTGGCTTAGACTCTTTATTTCTGTTTCACTCACCATCCATTAAGTAGAAAAAAATTATCTACAATATTCGTCATTTTCTTCCGTAGATTTTGACTTTCGTTGGTTTTTTTTTTTTTTTTTTTTTTTTTTTTTTTTTTTTGTCTGAACTCTGACTCGTGTCCATTATCCGATTACTCATCCATTGAGTGTATCATTCCGAACAAACTTTTTCTTTCAGCTGCGGGGCGACTTCGACGCCGCCCTCTTCAACCTCGCCCTCGTCCTGTACGAGACCCGGCGGCCCCTGGAGGCCGTCCCCTATCTGCAGAGGCTCAAGGACACCCACCAGAAGGGGCTCATGCTCCTGGGCAACATCTACTTCAACGATCTCAAGAACTACACGGCTGCGCAGAAAGTAAGCTACCTCATTCATTGTGCCCACAGTTTGTCTTCTATGGAAAGAGTGGCCATCTAATTATAAGCTAATAAAAGTCTTCTAAAATTCATGCATTTTATTAAAGAAGCAATAATTAGGTAATAAAGAAATTCAGCAAAGCCACGCAATTTTTAAAATCATAATGTTTAAAAATTACAGATCTGTTAACATTTTCATATAGCGGTTTTCTATTTCAAGCAATAAAAAATCACAATTGTAGCCATGCCCTATGGGGCCTGATGGTCGAGTTAGTAGCTCTCGGTGCCACAGAGGGACGTTTGTAGCGGTTCGGAATCCACTTTAAGCCGTAGGTCTCGATCTAATACAGCTGGTGGGCGTACTAGACAAGCATGCCCCTTAAAAAAAAGCATCTCATGTTTCGGAATTTGCCAGTTGGCAGCATGTCTTATGATATAGCCTTTTCTTAATTTTTTGCTAATTAGTTATTTATTGCCTTTAAAAATATATATGTTATCACTGTGAAAGACGCAATGGGAAACCAAAACACAATTGATGTACCTCACCCCTTTCCCCCTACTTATAAACATTTTTTTAATGTTGCAAATGTTCTCCATTAAAAACAAATTATAAAAACAATGAAATTATTTCTATGAAACAGGCTTTAAACCAATATGTAAAGAGAAACTGAAAACTAAATCTCTAAGTTTATATATGAAATGATCAGATTATTATTTATATTCACATATTATTTCTATAGAGAAAAGTTACAGCTGTTCCATCTGCATTTTAGTAAAAGACCTTTGTTAGAAAATTGTTATCTAAATTTTAAACAAACTTCTTGTCTTTGTCAAAAAGTATTCTTTAAATAAATACTTTATGAATAATGAAAAACTAATAACAAATGGAAACTATTAATGTTAAGTGAAAATAAAGTTTTGCTACTTTTCTGAGCACCTATTTATCAGGTTAAAAGACGTGAATATGCTGCAATTAATTATGTTCGAAAATACAATACAAACGATTCCCTAAATACCTTATTTTGATGGTTTAAAAAATAAACAATAATATTTAAATGAAAATTTTAAAAGTTCTTAGTCAAATATATATTCTTACAAGTTCATTTTCAAGTTTTTGATTATACTCGAAAATCACTAAGATCTAATTTAATAGTATAGTTATTATTTATCTGGAAATAATTCCAATAAATACTCATTTACCAAAAGAATATTTTTAAGATTATACAACAATTTTTTACATGGTTGATTTCTTACAAAATGACAAAGAAATTGAGTCGTCCTTTATAAAGATAACATGCAATTTGTCATATTAATTTGGCCACTCATTGTATAACGCAATCTGCAATAATACTGCAATCTGCAACGTTAAACATCTGCTCTTTATAAGCATTTGAAAAATGGCGTCAACTTTGTTATTATCATTAACTTAAACGATCTTTTCGATTAATATATTTATCACAGTCTTGAAAACTTCTGTTGCAATATAAATAATTTTTTTATTAAACATTATAATTATAAAAAAAGAAAATTTGTTTGTTTTTTCATGTTTTGATTTTAAATTTAAACGACTGTAAATATGTGGCTAGTTGTATTTAACCTTTTTAATTTATTAATTTAATTAATTAATTTGTAATTATATTTAAATGTAATAATTTTTTTATTCAGTATTTGTGAATATTTGAAAACTTTCATTGTAAGATTGCTGAATTCAGACTTATTTTTGTCAATAAAAATTAATGTATTTTTCAAAAAAAAATTTTATTTATTTATTATTATTTTCAATTAAAAAGTCCAAAATAAAAATTGAAAATATGTTTAGGTATGTTTATGTTGTTATATTTATTTGAAACATGAAATTTTTTTTTATTCAGCATTTATGAATATTTAAATACTTTTATTGCAAGATTGCTGAATTCATACTACTTACTTATTTAGAATACTTATTCTTTCACTGTAATTTTTATAGACAAAAATAATACATTATTATTTTTACATCATTTTCAATTAAAAAACTAAAAATATAATTTAGATATGTTTCATTTTCTGTGTTAAATATGTAATTATTATAATTTTTTTCCCCCCAGTGCTATGAAATCATCTTAAAAACAGAATCCAATCACATACCTGCGCTGCACAACCTCTGCGCAGCTCATTTTCAAATGGGCCAATTAGAAGCCGCCGAGTCCTGTCTACAACGGGCCAAAACGTTGGCGCCTCAAGAGCTGTACATAGAACATCATCTTAACGTCGTGAAACAACGTCGCCAAAAACTCGCCAATAATTCACAAAAAAATCCAGCTTCTGAAAATGTGTTTTGTACAGAGTCGAAAACAAAATGTACAAATGCACCATTGACTTCAAATGAAATAGGAAATTCCAAACTGCTGTTTTATCGGGAAAATGATGCCAAGTTTGGCGACAGTGAAAAAGATGTTATATTGTGATAAAAGTAGATATTTGGGAAAATGTATACGCTTCTTTGTGTAAATTTGGTGTACATGCTTGCTCGTGAAATTATTGCACATAAATATTTATTGCGATGTTTAAATGTTGACTGGTAATGTTTTTGTATAAAAAAGTGATAAAAAGAAGTAAATGTTGTTTTGTAATAAAAAATATTTATAAAGAAATCTGAATATTTGACTTATTATAATTAATTTATTTATTTATTTATTTATTTATAATAGCCTTAAAAAATAAATGGTCTTTTAAAAACTCTTCATTTTGAGTTACTTTGCTACAATGCAAATTATTTTTAAATTCATTTATATAACTGATAAAAGTAATAAATAATTCCTTATAAATTAATAAAGCAAATACTGTAGATTAAATAGCAGGGGTGAACGGTATAAAAATTAACTACCTAAATTTGTGATTTCTGGGGGGGAGGGGGTGCCACAATAATTTAACTTTCTGTTTTTTTTTTTTTTATTATGCAAAACATATTATATAAAAATTAAAACTTGTTTTGGTCAGCTAACTAAAATTCCTAAATTTAGAAACTTATATAGGTTTCTATAAATAAATATAATTAATATTGCAACCATGCTTTCTCCTGCGCACTGCAAGAGGTCATACGTCTCGAGACTCTCACCCTAGAAAAAGTACAACGCAACCGAAACGTTTAGCTTGTAATGTCTCATCCCGAGAGGAGGTATATTTCGCGCGTCCTGCGCATACCTGGGTATCTTTATTTTCCGTCTTAGAAGTGAAATCCTTCCCCGAATTTATAATTATATGTCTTTAAAAGTGATAAATATTGTATGCATGTGGTGTTTGTGCGTGTGTAAATAAAGCTGTGTGTTCTCAAACCTGCCACAAGTCTCAACCCATGCACGCTCAATTATAATCCAGAGTTACACAACTTGAACATTACAATATTAATTATTATTAATCATAGAAATCATTGAAAGTTTCTATAAAGCTGCCCTTTTACATTAGTTTTCTGTTGCCTTAATTCTAGAATGTAATGAAAAGGGGGGAAATTGTTGACAATGAGAACAATTTTAATTCAGCTATAGTAAATTATTTAAAACTTTATACGTATGATATTGGGAAAAATCATACTTTTTTCAGGGAAAATAAATTAAGTCTTCTCACATCTGAAATCTATTATAAAACCCAATACTAGCGAATGTGCGCGTAAAATTAAATGCGTTACTGCCGAGTCAAGATTCTGCCAACATTTTTATTTTTGTAAATTCTTAACATGTAATAAAAATAATGACTACAATAACTTAGCATGTAATAACTACAATTGTAACCTTGAAAACATCATAGAATTAAAAATACGGAACTGCAATCATTCTTTAATTTGATGGTATTTAATGGTAATGTTGAATACATTGTTACCTTTTTTGGTACTTACGTATTAACGGTACCTTGGCGACAGTTGCGCCAATAAAGAGCACACGCGCCAACCGCAGCTACAGATTTTTCGCCAATCTACACTTAAAATTTTTGTTCCAAATAATAAAATATATATGAAACACTTCATTTAAAATCAAAACGCTTTCAAAATATTTTTATTCCAAATAATAAAGATTGGCGACACTTAAAAACCGCCAAGTCTGTCACCAAGGTACCGTTAATACGTAAGTACCCCTTTTTTTAATATACAATGCCTTACACATCTATTATTATGTTAAGTAATACATTATTATTAGCTTTAAAATATATATGCATTATATTTATTTCACAACTTTTGGAGCCTAACTCTATTTTTTATCTTTTTTTATTTTGTGGACACAAATGTCGTATTCACATAATAAATTGTACTAAAAAATTCGTATTACGTTATACGAGGATTATCTGAAATTTAAACAAATTTCAAATTAAATATTTTTCTCAAAATAATTATGCATAGCAAGTTTATTTACGAGTATACGATTTTAATTTTTGAATCAGGGTTAAAAAAAAGTACGTTACCCTAATTCGAGACCACACATTTCGCGCTATCTGCCCATATGGCACAAACCGCCTTATCTGGCTCAATTCCACCCAGTGCATTAATCTTATACAGATGTTATTTATTCTTTTAATCCCAACAGAAAAGATAACATTCTCTCTGGCCATATTCTCTACACCCACGCCGCAAAAAAATGTAATATCCCGCTATTCGCGACCGCTATAAAACGAAACTACAAAACAACTCAGAAAAAAAAACCTCTCTAGAGTTGAAAAAAACCGTTAAAAGCTAACCTACTATCTTTGTAAGAAGGGTTAAAAGAAAAAAAAATGTATATAAAAAAAATAACATTCTTTGCGTGCGAAAATTACTGTAAACTGCGAGGGGAAAAGTTAAGATCTCTAAAAGAGTTATAAACTTAAATAAGTAAAAAAAAAAAAAAAAAAAAAAAATTATATCTAAGAAACTGCTTGTTTTAATCTCTTCAACAAGCACCCTTTCTTTGACGTCCCGGAAACAACGTTTATCTGAATGATTGATTTCCGTAAAAAAAACGGCATGGGAAAAAAAAACAGCAAAAAACAGTAAAAACAGCACACATTTGATGGGGTTTTCCTCTGTCCCATATGAGAACCCTCATACACCCCAGAGTAGCGTTCCAAGTTTTTTTTTTTTTTTTTTCATACCTTTCTTGCATACTCTTCAAGAAACAGGAGATAAAGTTTGCGTGGGAGATTTTTTTTTTTCTTTACCTTCTTGAAAAGTCAGGGACCATATCCCCCCTCCTTCCCTCTGCAAAGAAGGTTCCCCTTGACGTCTGAAGGCTGAATATAACCGAAACAGCTGTTTAAGAAGTGGGGGAAGGATAAGGGTTTTCCGCCTTGGAAAGGCCATAAAACGATTTTCCAGATATCAGCCTCGCGAAATTTGGTCCTTTTCGGAGATAGCATGTTCTAGTTTTGCATCTGACATATCTTGTTAATGTAAATTTACGGCCAGAGATCTTTGATTATTCACTTTGGGCTTTCGATATAGGATTTCACTTAGAGCCCTGGCGTTTTCCCAGCAACACTTTTAGGGAATTATGATTTTTTTTTTTTTTACTTTTACTGGTGACTAAATGGTAAGAATAGAATAAAACTGTAGCGTGCATTGAAGGTATTATTTATCAGATATCAGCCTGGTTAATTTCGCCTTTTGGAAATTAAAGTGCTTTAGTTTAGTATTTGAAATACATTGTTAAAGTAAATTTATAGCTAGATCTATGACTGTTAACTTTTGGTTTAAGTAATAGCTTAGGGAATTAAATTTATTTAAGTAGTATTCAAAAATTTACTTTTATTTATATTAGAATAAATATACAATTGTATTGTAATGCTGGAACACGACTTTGAATCATTTGTCATTAATATGGCACGCTTACAATGGATTCAGTAATGCCTCCGTATAAGCAATTAAAATACGTACCATACAATCGCATTGCATTACTGGAACTCGATTCGAGTTCCATTAATGTGCACTACTGGAACTCTACTTTGAGTTATTTGTCAATAATTTGGCATACTTACAACGGATTCAGAAATGCCTCAGGATAAGCAATTAAAAAAAAACTATTTGTAGTTTTAACGTAAAAATAAAAAAATAGGATTTAAGGAAAACAATTGGAATCGTGAGAGGGCCAATTATTTATTGGGGGGGAGAAAAATTCGTTTAATGCAGCGAAATGTCTTAATATGATATTTTTTAAAAACTCTTATATATAGACCAAAAGTGCTTTTCAGATCAAAAGATTGGTGAACCCTGCTACGAATAGAGTTCCGAAGTAAAGTAAAATACGAATTACAAACCAATAACATGTTGAGGTACCTCACAGTGCTGCTTAGCGATTAAAAGCTCGTATCTCAAAAGTTATAGATTTGGTTTGTCGCTCTACTATAATTTTTTGCACACTTCGGGCTAATTAGACATGCACCTGCATTCCGAACCACTAACTAACATTCATGTCACCGCCCAGGATTCAAACCTGAAGCCTGTGGTACCAAAGGCCAGAGCCCTAGCCAATTGTCAATCAGGTCGTTCTCAATCGGAGAAGTATATTTCTCGCACCCTACGCGTATCCGAGTATCGGGTTTTTGCCTTAGAGTGGAATCCTTCCATGAAACTATATTATAATAATGAATAATTATTATAATATAGATTACATATTGCATATAATACATAATTAAGTAACAGACTGAATAAATACATATACATTATATACATGATGAATTTATACATAATTAAGTAACAGCGAAATTTTCTGAACAATACATTAAATTTTCTAAAATGGTTCGAACAAATTTGCATCTCATTCTGCATATAGCAAAACTGTATATTCAGGTTTGGTTTGTTGCTTTACAGTCATTTTCTGCACATTTTAGGCTAATTAGACAGGGACCTACAGTTTAACGTGGATTCCGAAGCACTAACAAACATTCATGTCACTGCCAGGATTCGAATTGAAGCCTGTGGTATCAAGGCTTCCTAGCCAATTGGCCATCAAGCTGCCAAAAGTTATAGGAATACGACCCAATATTCATCTATAAAGCTATAAAACATTATAATTTAAATAAGAAAAGACGTATTGTGCACATGAATACAATAAATAATGGTCTACAGCCAAAAATAACCGAAATTGATGCGAAACATTTCGTTTAAACAAAATGCGAAAGGCAAATTTATATATATATATATATAATAGTATGGAAATGCGCTCATCAAAAAGCAATATGGAAAGATGATGTCAAAATGTTGATGTAAATAACAGTAAGTTCATTTAATTCCTTCTATTAGCTCACACTCTCCCTATATATATCTTGTTCAAATTTTCAATCGTTCATAAAATACTTTTTATTCATCCACTCAAGTTCAAATACATTTTTTTTAACTGGTAGTGAATGACATTGGATGTTCATACAGTTTTTTCAAATACTAAGTCATTCATTAAACTTAATTAATTAATTTTAGTTTTTTTTACATTTAAGTTGCATATATCTAATAATAGATGGTGCCAGATGTAAAAGCAATATTTCAACTTTATTTGTAAAGAACTTTTCTGCAATGTAGTAAAAAAAGTAGGAATTGACTTTAAAAAAAAAAAAATTATATTACTTGTTTTAGTATTATAAATAGTCTAACGTCTGTATCTAAAAACGCTTCAACTGTAAATTAACGTTTATTCAAATGTGAAAGTATAAAACGATTACATTTGTGTCCGTTTTATCTCTTGTTTGTAAGAGAAAAAAAAACGCTTTATGTCATATTTGCATAAGTTCATAATTTGATTTGATAAGGATGCCTTTGTAAGCTCACGTTTCGCTATCGGAGAATTCCGCGTATAATGTAAATAAAACGTCTCGCATTAGTTTCCAACATTTGAATCTGCACAAGCGAATATTAAATAAATTATGGTTGACAGACTATTAATTAGCTCTGACGCTCCGTGCCACAGGTTTTGGATTCGAGTCCCTGATGTGTCATTAATGTTTGCAGTGGTTCGGAATCCACGTTAAACCGAGATCCCGGTCTAATGTGACTGGACGTAGGGCTAATAACCCTATCCCATAAACAGAAAACATCTCGAGTCTCAAAATATTCCAGCAGGCAGACGGCTTGGCCTACCATGGGGCTGTTGCGCCAATGAAGAAGGAGACATTATATACTTAAAGAGGAATTTTCTGAATTTGAAAATATAGATGTTAAAAAATATAATATATAATCAGTCTATGTTACGATTGAAAATTATTATTGTAGTTTTTCTTCTGAGATTTGTGAATTATAGTGTTTCATTGATAGAAATTCTGACATGATTTTAGATAAGATAGCCCCTTAATCAAGAACTTCAAAGAGTTAATTTTTTAAAAAGGCCCTGACTGTTGAGGATAAAGATTATAGAGATGATAAAATTATTTTTATGCTATAAAATTATTTAAACGCTTATAATATGAAAAAAACGTATTGAATTTCTTATTACATTTTTTTTTTCATTCTTTTTTTTTAATGAAAAATTAAAAATAAAATTTTAGAAACAACCTCAAATATTTGCTTCAGTTAAAACTACAAGACTTTTAGTTAGAATTATCAGTAGTAATAATCATACCCTAAGAATTAAAAAGAAAGAAATCACTCATTCTTTCTATGTAATTTTCAAAATAGTTTATTATTTAAAAATGACTATAAACAGTATATCCTTTTTCATAATTGCATCAAAACATTACGTAGGACACATACAAAATGTCCTGACTGGCATTTCATTTAACTTAATACACCATCAATCAACTAAGACTATGCCAGTTATGAAATATTAAATTTTAAACGAACGTGTCATTGACTAATGATGCTATTCTATAACTCTGACAGGTGATAGGATATAATTACACTTTAAGTGGAGGCTATTTATCTTTTAGTGAATATTTGTTTCAAAATTATTCACTTAAGCAGATAAAAAGTTTTTTTAATAATTATTTTGGTAATAAGTAAACCAACTTAAGTGAGGAAAACAAACTTGTTGAGACCAAAGGCTGCACGGATTCTTCGTGACTTAAGGGCGAAAGAAAAAGAAATTCATGAGTTATTTATAATACATTTTTGAAAAGATTATCAATAGTGTGTAAATAAAGAGTTTTTTTCGATAATAGCGAGTTTTTGCATACCGTACGTTAGTTACCGTAGGACGTCCGTTAGCTTTTTCTCCCTAGCGCGCATGCTCTTAGGAAACATAATTTCCTATGAGCATGCGCGCTAGGGAGAAAAAGCTAACGGACGTCCTACGGTAACTAACGTACGGTATGCAAAAACTCTCTACTAACGGATATATTAAGGGTTTTATTTAAATAGCGGTGTAGTATGATATAATTGTAGTATATACTAGCCATGCCCAAAATTGGTTCTAAATTTTTATAACTTAGTTCTACTTTTTTGTATAAGGAGGTTATTAATATTAATAACTGAAAAATTAGCCGAAAAATGTCCGACTCATGGCTCAGTGATAACATGAGCAGCTTACTGTTTTAAAAACGAGGAGATTTGATGCCGTTTGTGATGTTCAGCATCTTGTCTCGTTAATGGGATTACCTGGTAGGAGTTTTCAGGGTTTTCTCCATATGATGGGCAAATGCAGGGTAGTCCCTCCCCCGTCTAAAAGTCATCCCGAAAGGCACTGCCCTACTTCTTCAGCGGCACGGATCCAAGTCAGACTTCTACCTACGTGTACTCCATCACAATAGAAGCTCCCCCCTCCCTTCCCTGTTTCCATGAGAACACACGGCTTCATTGATTTAGTCTAGATGTTGTTCTCAACTAAGTGAGATAAGAAACAAAACAAACAACAACAAAAATTGGGGTTGTCTAAAATAGATATGTTGGTCTAAAATAGGTATGAAGAAATTCTTAAAGGACTCATACTCACACACATCTAGAAAGTTATCCAACATATATTTATTTTTCTACAATAAAAATAAGTAAATAATGTAATATTAAGCCTCAAATTCTTTAATTAAATAAATGTATTAAAATTTGGTTCAATCTTTGTTATAAAAAAAATCGCAAAAATAGTTAGTCATATAATTTTTTGTAATTTTTTTTTTTTTTTTTGATATTAATACTTAAAAATGTGTGATCACAACTATGTATTGATAAATTAAATGTGCTATCTAGCGTACAATAATATTCACTTTATTTTGTACAATTTTAAACTGAGACAAGTTTTGAGCAATAAATTCTGTAGAAGTTTAAAAATAATAAATGACTAGTGATCCTCCATCTAGAATAACACTTTATTGACATAGATTTGCATAGATAATAGATCACATGGACTTGGTCTAGATATTGCTACCGACCAAGTGGGAGAAGAAACCAATAACAGATTCTAGTTAGCAATAATTTAGAAAATAACAAAAAACATTTTTTTAATATTTAAACGTTTACTTTTTTATTAAATTCATCAAAATCAAAAATTATTAGCCATTCGTTATTTATTTTTTGTTTATTAATTTTTTTTTCAAAATTGATAATGAATGGATGGTATCTCTAACGGTACAAAGCATTTTTCAGCTAACATCGTTTTCTACATAAAAGCCACATTTCTCACTGCAGAATTGCTATATGAATGTCATATTATAGGTTTGACGTGGTTTTGTTTGCTTTGGTTGGTCGCTGTACTGTCATTTTTTTGCACACTTTGGGCTAATTAGGTCGGGACCTACAATTTAACTTGATTCCGAACAACTAACAAACATCCATGCCCTACCAGGATTTAAACCTGAAGCCTGTGGTACCTTCAGCTGTGCTTGTGTAAAGGCTAGAGTGCTAACCAATTGGCCATCAGGCCGCCATCCTGTTATAGGTTTGATTTGTCACTCTACGGTCATTTTGTACACAGTCATCTAATTAGCCATAGACCGGTACATACGGTTTAATGTGGATTCCGAAAAACCCACAAACATCCTTGCCACCGCCATGATTCAAATCTGAAGTCATCCTGTTATAGGAGAATCATGTCCCAATTTGTTTGTAAAGTTATAGGAAATTTGGAACATATAAAAAGTTATAGGAAAGTATCCCATCCCAATTTGTTTGTCAATTTATAGGAAATTTGGAACTTATAAAAAGTTATAGAAAAGTATCCCATCCCAATTTGTTTGTCAAGTTATAGGAAATTTGGAACATATAAAAAGCTATAGGAAAGTGTCCTATAACAAAACTGTTATAGGAAAGTCATATTATATGAAAATTTTCCCAATTATCGAAAAACAAAGTAAAACCGTGTTCTAAAATTCAGCACTATTTGTTATATATGTACATTATTTCTGTATATATGTATTATGAAAGAATTCCGATACTTCCAACCCAATATAACAACCTTAAAAAGTAATACTTCCAGGTACAAAAACTTTTCCACCCACATCTTTCTTTAATCGATCCAATCCATCAATCCAACGGATGACTCAAAACTCCCAACACGAAGAAGAAACCGGCCGAAGGTAGATCCCATCTCCTCCCACACCTTAAACCAACATCCAGCGGATCTATACTTAACATCCGGTGAGTACTTCCGCCCGCACCACCCCCACGTACATGTGGCCCAAAGGTGGCGACTGTCAACCCCCCCCCCTCCCCCTCCCACCCTCGCGTCAGACAGATGGGGGCGCCTAGGATAAAGTAGATAAGGATGTATTAAAAAATGTCGGTGAGCTTGCTTTTTTATTTTTTTTATTTTGTTCGGATTTAAGGGTTACTTAAGTTTTGAGAGGGTGTTTCAAGAACAAGAAAATTAACGAATCGTCTGCGGATGGAGGATGTTGATTTTTTTCATAATTAGATGTTGGTGTTAGATAGGGATGGAAAGAATTTTGAACTCTGCTTCAAAGTAGAAAAAAACATATGTATGGTGTCTTTAAAAAATGGATGTATGTAGCTTATTTTTCTAAGATTTAATTTAGATTTCTCTAAGATTTAATCTAGACTTTTTAATTCTAGATTTCAGACCTTTTTTTTTTTTTTTTTTTTTTTTTTCCTAGATTTCCATCACATAAAAATTGAAATTTTATTGGCCCTATTAGAGTTACTTATTCATTTACTTATTTATTTACTTATTCATTTACTTATTTATTTACTTATTCATTTACTTATTCATTTATTTTCTTTTTATCAATCCTTTCTACTTCAAAATTAAGTAATCAGGACAAGCAATATAACCAAGCAAGCATAATATATAATTACTATTTTTATTATTAAATTAATTAAATGTCAATAGAATACGTTTCTGAATATACATAAAATATACACTTTAATTTATACCAAATAGCAATGCAATTTTAACGAAATAAACGGCCGTTGGCTACTTCAATTTATACCAAACAACAATGCAATTTTCCTAATAAATATGAAAGACTCTTGTGTAATATACAATTAATTAAGCCATATGTGTTTTTAACGACAGTTGATCGACCCCTAGACTCGACATCGACAGTTTTGACAATAGCCCTAGAGGAAAAGGACACGAATACTTTTCAGATGGACACTACATGTGTACTATTGGAGAAATACTAGAAAACTCCAACCATGTTCTCTAGGGCTCCAATTGCTTATTTTCTAAGATACCATCAAATAAAAATTGAAATTTTATTAACCCTATCAAGGTTTTTTTAATCGGCCTACATAATTAGGACAAGCAATAAAGCAAGCAAGCATTGTATATTATTACATTAATTAAATGTCAATAGAATACGTTTTTGAATATACATAAAATATACACTTTAATTTATATCAAATAACAATGCAACATTTCTTATAAATATGAAATACATTTGTGGATATAATATACAATTTACTAAGCCATATGTATTTCTAGCGACACCTGATCGACCCTTAGACACGGCATTGACTTTTTTTGGCAATCGTCCTAAAGGAAAAGGACACGAATTCTTTTCGGGAACGAATTCGTGTGCTTTTAATTATAAATTTACGGTACGAATTCTTTTACTGTATGTGCACCACATATACACAGTACTACATGTGTATTATTGGAGAAATACTAGAAAACTCCAACCAGGTTTTCTGTGGCTCCAACTGCTTATTTTTCTAAGATACCATCACATAAAAATTGGAATTTTATTGACCCTATCAAGTTTGGTTTTTTTTATCGACCTCTACTACTTAAAAATTACGTAATTAGGACAAGTAATATAAGCAAGCAAGCATGATATATATTATTATATTAATTAAATGTCAATAGAATACGTTTTTGAATATACGTGAAATATAAACTTTAATTTATATAAAATAACAATGGAATATTTCTTATAAATATGAAAGACTTTTATGGTTATAAAATATTTTACTAAACCGACCCCTAACGATCCTTGATCGACCCCTAGACTCGCCATCGACGGCTTTGGCAATCGCCCTACTGCAAAAAGACACAATTTCTTTTCGGAAGGACATTAAATGTGCACTTCATACACAACACTACATGTGTAATTTTGGAACAATACTAGAAAACTCAATCAGGTTCTCTGTGACTTTAGCTGTTATTGTAAACTGTAACCGAGAGTTTTGCATCAAGTCTATTCATTTTTCATAGCACTAGTTGTAGAAAACACTATTATCGGGAATCGAACTCTTGTCATCTTAACCACAACCTAATACTCGTAATTGAATCCCACACGAAGCCTGTTTGTTTGGGAGGCGAGGGGCGCATACGAGGGCTTGTGTGCATGCATGGGGCGTGTGCATATGTATGAGTGGCGTATGCTTATATGAGTGCGCATGTGTGTGCGTGAGCGTGCATGTGGCGTATGCTATGCGTGTACATGTGCATGTGTGAGCGTATGTGCGTGGGTGCTTGGACACTTGTGTGTGCATGCATGTGTGCGTAACTATAATAAATTTATATCTAGTACGTTAAATTATTATTATTATTATAGTATTTGGTTTGAAAATTACAGACAATAAAATTTGAAAATCATACTCAAGTACAAAACATTTTTCTACAAAAACTACAAAATCTCCAGCGGGTGCCCGCATAGATAAACAAAATATGACTTATTTACAATAACAGCAATGACTCAAAAAATCAGGAATTATTGGGAATGAGAAAATTATTATTATCTCATTCCAATTATTTGTATTTATTGGAATGAGATATTCCCATTTATTATTTTATTTCAATTATTATTCATTTTAGCAAAATTTAGTAGAAATTTAAAACATACACAGAATCTTTACTTGAAAAGTGAAACTTATTGAGTGTCCTCTATGGGTTTTTCCGATAATAGAACACAAAAAGGGGAGGGGCCTGAATCAGAAACTAGAAATCTCATTGGTTCAAAAGAATCGCACGGTGCGAAGACAAGAATAGCGTGTGTCAATTTTTTTAAAAGCATCGTATGATATTCAGCTGAGTCAACAACTCATAGTGTGTTCCTAAATTGGCAGGGGAACAACGAACCGACTACTACACATAGCTTATTTGTCGTAATTTATTTCAGAGAAATAATTAATTGAAAGAAATTTTGGAAGCGGTAATCACTTCCAGACAATATGGCTAGAAATAAAAGTTTAGTTACTAAATATTATGTGTAACTTACATAACTTGCATATGTATGTAAAGTCGAGTTTTAAAGCGAAAGTAACTTCAATATGAGACCGTTAAAATAGTTCATTCAATTTCAATCTTGAAATTTTAGAACAAATAAACAATAATTAACGAAACTTTTCAATTTATTTTGTTAAAGTTCATTGTTCTAAAAAGTAACAAAATGAAATGAAAATTTTCGTTAAACGATCCATTTTTGTTACTTATGTTAAATTTAAGCAATAATTTCTTTGTTATAGACGCTGTTTCAAAAAACGAGGAAACTCGATGGCGTTTGTTCAACATCTTGAATTGTTAGTTAGACTGTCTGGTGGTTTTCTCCCATTCGATACGCAAATACGGGGTAGTCCCCCTAAAAGTCTTCCCGGAAGTCCCGACCCTTCTTCAGAGACACAAAGCAGAAGCCAGACTTCTACCTACGGGTTCTTCATCAAAACAGAAGATGCCCCAATCTTCCCTACTTCCATGAGGGATACGACAACAACAACAAATATTCAACAAAATATTGAAGTTAGTATTTAGTTTCATTAAACATTTACCAAAATATTAAATATTCACCAAAATATTGAAGTTGGCATTTCATCATCATCATCATCAGTGGCGCAACAGCCCCTTGGTGGTCCAAGGCCGTCTACCTACTGGAAGATTAAATAAAAACTACCCTCCTACCCCTACTGGCACTACACTCCTTCTTCAGAGGCAGCCTGATATCCAATTGGCTAGCTCTTTAGCTATCCAATTGGTTAGCGCGCCTTCGATACGACAGGCTCCAGGTTCGAATCCTGGATCCTAATTTCTTGGATATTTGTTAGCGGTTCATAATCCACTTTAAACTGTAGGCCCCGGTCTAAGTAGCCCAAAGTGTGCACAAAATGACAGTAGAGAGTCAAACCAAACCTTCAGAGACACGGAGCCAAGTCTATGTATGGGTGCTCTATCTATGGGTGCTCTATCTATGGGTGCTCCATCACAATAGAAGCTCCTCCCCTCACCCCTTTCCCTCTTTCCATGAGAACGCACGGGTTCATGGACTTCTTTCCTATTTGTTTTTCATTAAAGGTCTATCAATTATCAAACGTTTATTAGAAAGTTCAGTAATATTTTATCTTTTTTTTTTAACCATGAAATTAATTTTTTTTTATTTAGTTCTATTTATTGACCTATATTATTAATCAAAATATTTTTCTTCAATTTTTAATTATCAAAAATTCCAAAATTAATAAACCACTTTCCTCCTAAAACACAAGCAAAATGATTTAAAAAGTTTTTCGTTTCCGTTTAAAAAAAAAAAACCGACTATTAAACTTAAAATTAAGGTATTATATAAAGTAATTTAATTTTTTTTTTATTTTTAGTATAGTTAATCAACATTTATTCCTCTCACACTAAACACCACTATTAATTTTCAAACTCATAGCGGTATCAAATAATTTTTTTTCCAAGAAACAAACGAAATTTCATCAAACAAAAATATATTTCGTTTTCTTAACTATATTTCTATTTTATTTTTAAGCCTGTTAAACAATAATTATTCCTTATTTTTCACACGACAATATTTGTTTTATTAAAGTTAATTTCCATCAACTTTTAATTTTTCAGAACTAACAACAAGTCATTTAAAAGTCAAAAAATAACAACAAACCAATTCGTATCTAAGAAATAAACAATTTCATTTCAAATAAATAAATAAAACGCATAAAAGCAAAGCTTTAAACAAAAATGTGTTTTTCTCTCCTTTTTTTTTTTTTTTTTTTTTTATTTTTTATTTATTTGTTTATTAATTTTTTGAATTGAAACGAGAGAGAAAAGCCAAGCAACAAACCAATTCGTTTCCAAGAAATAAATAATTTCATTTCAAATAAATAAGCAGTTTCATTTCAAATAAATAAGCAGTTTCGTTTCAAATAAATAAAATAATAGTTTAATTAAGGAAATAATAAAATAATAGTTTAATTAAAGAAATAATAAAATAATAGTTTAATTAAAGAAATAATAAAATAATAGTTTAATTAAAGAAATAATAGTTTATTTAAAAAATAATAAATTAATAGTTTTTTTTAATAATAGTTTCGTTTCAAATAAACTGTTTTGTGTCAAATAAATAAGCAGTTTCTTTCAAATAAATAAACGCAATTTCATTTCAAATACATAAACAGTTTAGTTTCAAATAAGCAGTTTTGTTTCAAATAAACAAGCAGTTCAAATAAATAAGTAGTTTCGTTTCAAATAAATAAACGAAATTCATAAGAAACAAAACTATAAACAAATATGTATTTTCCACTCCTTTTTTTTTTATACCTTATTTTTTATTTATTTATATTTTTTCAATGAAAACGAGAGAGAAAATCTCTTCCTTTCCTATTTATTTTATTTTATTTTTATTTATTTATATTTTTGAACGAAAACGACAGAGAGAGAAAAAGAAAAGAACACTTAACATAATTTAATTCTCAAACCACTAAATCAATATTTATTCCTCCCACATTAAGCACACCGATAACGATCTTCCCAAAAACTTTTCAAAACAAACAAACCGTTCGGGTTTCCAGGAAACAAAACACAGCAAAACTTTCACCGAGGCGTTTTTCGAGGGCAAAAATTTTAAATACAAGCGCAAACGACCGCATACCTGTCGAGGCCACCCACCGAGCCCGAACGAGGGGCCAATGGCACCTGTTCGATGTTTGTTTTTACCCACATAGAGAAAGAAAAAGGCGTGCACCCTGGCAGCTGCACCCACAACCCAAAAAGGTCGATAACACTTTCGTTCGCAAAAACCGAAGAGTCCTTCCGTGTTGTTCCGCGTGCACCCCGAACCAGGGTCTCTTTTAATTGGACGGTCATGTCATTAAATCTCACGCTGGCTTAATGAGTAAACGAGATCGCCAAACGATATCGCTGTCGATGCCACAAAAATAATAATAAGTATAGGGAGGTCGACGGCCTAGAAAAAAAATGCTCAACCTCTAGGCCGCACGTGTGTATAACGACAATTTGCATGTGGAATTAGTTCGGAGAGATAAGATTACCTGCTGATTTATGGTGGGTTGGATTTTATGAGGGGGTAGGGGGTACATAGGGTTCGTTTTCGTTTTCGATTTTATCATTATCGTTTGTAATGATCTGGGAAATTGAAAAAGAGGAAATATAGTTGGCGATTGATTATATATAGGTGCACACCTAGGATTTATCGTAGAAGGCAGGGGGTCTACAAAAAAATTAGGTGCAACTCCGTATGGAAGCTCAATAGGTCATATTAAACTACAAGTTACAGAATCTGAAATCGTAACACATATGAAATATTTTATTAATAAGTTTTACAATTTTTACTTATTTGATTCAAATATGGAAAAAAGTGGACATTAAAATTAAGATGCATTGCTCAAAAAATTAAATTTTAATTTAAAAAAAAATTACATAGACAAAATTATTATAAACTGAAATTTAATCTATTTTTCTCTTTTGCCAACTAATCGATTTCATCGTTTAGGGCAACTTCAGTATTTTGACGAATATTTAATAAAACTAAATGCCAACTGGGCCTGATTGCCCAGTGGCTAGCGATCTGGCTTTCGGTACCACACGAGTCCCGGCTGTGCCATGGATGTTTGTAGTGGTTCGGAATCTATTTTAAATCGTTGGTCAAGATCTAATATGATCGTAAAGTGTTTAGGGCGTGTTACTCGCGTCCGTAGCATTTCTTCAAGCTACACGTGCCCCCTGGGTAGTGCTAAATGAGTAACAGCGATGCAGCCCTTGCTTATGACATAAAGATTAACTGTCTCTGTATTGCCAACTGCATTAGCACATCAACTAAACACCAACTTCAATATTTTGGTGAATATTTAATGAAACTAAATACCAACTTTAATATTTTGAGGAATATTTGTTGTTGTATCCCTCATAGAAATAGGAAAGAGGGGATGGGGCAGCTTCTGTTTTGATGGAACCTCCGTAGGTAGAAGTTTGACTTTTGCTCCGTTCGCTGAAACAGGACAGTGCCCTCCGATAGGATTTTTAGGGGGAACTACCCCGCATTTGCTTTCGCATGGGAGAAAACTCGAAAAACTTCCACCAGGTAGTACGACTGACGACTAGGTATACGACTGACGAGGCAAGATGCTGAACACCCCAAACGCCATGAAATCTCCTCATTTTTTAGAAACAGTGTTTACAACAAAGCCGCCAATGGATTGAACCTCCACCCTAATGTTTACCAGCGACGCATGTTGCCACTGAGCCATGAGTCAGGCTCGTGCATATTTAATGAAACTAAATACCATCTTCAATATTTTGGTGAATATTTAATGAAACTAAATACCATCTTCAATATTTTGGTGAATATTTAATAAAACTAAATACCATCTTCAATATTTTGGTGAATATTTAACAAAACTAAATACCATCTTCAATATTTTGGTGAATATTTAATGAAACTAAATACCATCTTCAATATTTTGGTGAATATTTAATAAAACTAAATACCATCTTCAATATTTTGGTGAATATTTAATGAAACTAAATGCCAAGTTCAATATTTTGATGAATATTTAATGAAACTAAATACCAACATCAATATTTTGATGAATATTTAATGAAACTAAATACCAACATCAATATTTTGATGAATATTTAATGAAACTAAATGCCAAGTTCAATATTTTGATGAATATTTAATGAAACTAAATACCAACATCAATATTTTGATGAATATTTAATGAAACTAAATACCAACATCAATATTTTGATGAATATTTAATGAAACTAAATGCCAACTTCAATATTTTGATGAATATTTAATGAAATTAAATGACAAGTTCAATCGATAAATTTAATGAAACTAAATACCAACATCAATATTTTGATGAATATTTAATGAAACTAAATGCCAAGTTCAATATTTTGATGAATATTTAATGAAACGTTTAAATACCAACATCAATATTTTTGATGAATATTTAATAAAAACTAAATAAAATCAATATTTTGATGAATATTTAATGAAACTAAATGCCAAGTTCAATATTTTGATGAATATTTAATGAAACTAAATACCAACATCAATATTTTGATGAATATTTAATGAAACTATTTTGAAATATTTAATGAAACTAAATGCCAAGTTCAATATTTTGGTGAATATTTAATAAAACTAAATGCCAACATCAATATTTTGATGAATATTTAATGAAATTAAACCAGACACAATCGATAAATTCAAGCGCGATAATAAAACTGACTTCCATAAGAAAAACACTGATTCATTTAAATACTAAGTATTTAACAAGGAGAAAAAACTTTTGTGCCTAAGTGAAAAGTAACTATAAGTTTGAACACGTGCACACATTTCATTTATGCGTTTTAGGGGAGGGCTCACGCCCGCCAGCCACTGTCCTGTATATAATATTTATATGTAGTAAAATAGTAATTATCTTTTATAAAAATAAATAAAAGAAAGAATTGCTTTTTCTTAATTTGGTAGACAGCAACATGATTTCAAGGCGCACTATTTACAAATTTCTAAAAAATATATTATAACAGTCAAGTCAAATATTACAGAAAAAAATAATGCGATTAAAAAATAATGCATCTGGAATTAATTCATTGTTTTGTTTATGGGAAACATTAACCTGATATTCCCTAGGGATTTTTTCAATATTTGAACATAAATTTTGAACAAACTTTTATTTCCTAGTCAATACATTAATGATTTCCTCTCTTTTTATATTTCATTATGATGAGGATATAAATTCACACCCATTCTAAATTTATATAAAAAATTATAGAAATCAAAAAGATTTCAATAAAAAATTCTTTTTGTTTAGTTATCAGTCCACGATCAGTGGATATAGCTGCCGTTCTTCTTTAGTTAATGTTAGATTACTAACTTCACAGAGTATTATTCACAGACACGGCAGAGTCTCATAGGCTACAATGGATATTTTTAACTTTGGAAAACCCACACACGCTAATGCTTCTAGTAGCTAACCATGGAAGATTTCCACTCTTTTTATACTTAATTGAGGTAAGGGTAGAGAATCCTAATTCACATAAATATGACATTGAAGACTGTAGTAAAATTTTCAAAGCTTTTTTTTAGATATTGAGAAGCATTCTTCTTGTATAGGAATCCAAAAGGTTTCAAGAAAACATTTTTATGTTTAATCCTCAATTCACGATCAGTGGATATAATTACGAGTTCTTCAGTTAATGTTGATGATCAAATTCACAGAGTATTATTTACAGACCGCGGAGACTCATAGGCTGCAATGGAATAAAACTTCCAGTAACCGCTCCTAGTTTCTGGAAACATTCTTTGACACATTATGACTGTTTGGCACTTTTTATGTGAATAAAGGTTAGTTGTGTTATAATGAAACTGAAAAATGTTTGAAATAGTGTCTTTGAACGGAAAAAAATGTCTTGAAATGGGAAAAATGCCTTCAAAAAAATGTCTTTGAGTGGGAAAACTGACAAGAAAACAGTAACTATATTTATTTTTATATCTCGACACAACATTTCTCTGGAATATCTCAAGAGGCACCAGGAACTATTTAGGTACACAGTGCACCCTTTGAGAACTACGGATTAAATTGAAATAGTCTGTTGGTATATAACATATTTAATAATCTCAGGGGCCTAATGGATGAGTGACTAGCGCTCTGGCGTTCGGTGTCACAAATTTCGGGTTCGTGTCCCGGCAATGCCATGGATGTTTGTAGGGGTTCAGAATCCATTTAAATCGTAGGTCACGGTTCCACTTGGACCACCACGTTGTGGAGGGTAGTGTTACTCACGTCCGTTGCTTATCTTCAAGCTATACGTGCCCTCTGGGTAGTGCTAAATGAGTAGCAGCGTTCGTCGGTACAGCCTGCACGACATGCCTTCTTCAAAGTTAGTTTGTATTGGACTACTCAAAGGGAAATGGTCAATACGATCCAGTTCTCGACTTACTTTAAAAAACATTTAATAATCTCAAACTCATTTTATGGGGAAAAATAGACTTTTGTTTTCGAGAGAAAATAGAAAGCAATTATTTTCAAACTCATATCTCCATTGCAACATCCAATTAATTGTTTCTGTAATTGCAAAAAGGCACTTTTTCGAAATCTTCCAGCTGAGTTATGTCCTTCAATGAACAGATGTTACTTCAAACACTCTTCGACAAAACTGGAACACTCAAGGAAGATTAAACAGCCTATTCAAGAAAACGCAATGTTTTCTCTGTGAGATTTATTTGAATTTTAAAATAAGTGTCGTATCAAAGTTTGAACAGACAGATTATTAATGAGGTAACGAAGATAAGAAGTGGATTTTCTGTTGAATCAGTACACAAAAAAACTACTTTTATTTTAGAAAAATCGTGCATAGTTGTTGCGTACGTCAAGTCATAAAAGTTTACATGAATATTAACTAAAAGGTGATTCATAATGCAACGAAACAAGCTCTAGATTCTAGACTCAAGCATTTCATTCTTCAGATCTTTAAAATTTGCAGCAATAGAATAGAAATTGTTTTAAAAAAGCAACTATTAGTAGTTCTTTTAAAAAAATTTCTGACGGGAGTTTACTCCCATGCTACACATAAATATGAGGCGGTTTCCCCTAAAAGTCTGTACTCCAAATGAATAAATAATGGATTCATTGGGGAAAAAAATCTACTTGTAAATTATAAGATATAAATACATAAACGCACGCATGCATACATCACAAGAAATTTAATTTTTATATATTATTTAGGCCGTAATTTTTCTGAAATACTACATAACTAATATGGTTAAATTTATGATTAAAGCACCTAATGACAATATTTTTCTTGCTTTAAAGAAATTATTGCAATAAAATGTATTCTTCTAAAATCTTGACACAAAAATGATCACAATAAATGCATTCTTCTAAATTTATTAAATGTATCTTTCATATTCATCGTAATCATTGCTTTCAGAAACAAGGAGACTCCACAATGATTGTGACAATATGTATAACATGCTGTATTTCCAATCAGGTTGCTTGGTGGAAGTTTTAAGAGTTTAATCCCCTACTACACACAACTGCTGGGCAATTACCGTTAAAAGTACTCCCAAAAAATTACCGAAGTACTCCCGAAAACTTACCGTTAAAAGTATTCCTGAGCTGTTCTTTTATAACATATCGATGGGCTGTTTGTATCATATGTAAATGAAACAGGAAGCTCACCGGCGTATTACAAAAAATGCATTAGTAAGTTGTTCGTACACTGCGTGAAAAAAGTAGAAGGACATTAGATTATTTTTGATAAATGAATAATGACGCATTTTTTAAACAATTAATTTATTCACAACGTTTTTACATGCAGATACCTGTATTTAGACAAAACAAAAAAGTACACAATTAAAAACAAAGTATACTGAATAAAAAAATTGGTTTTGACGATCTCATGATCAGTGAAAAAAGTAGAAGGACACTTCTAAAAAAGAGGTGTACTATATAAATTAATATGGAATTCTTTTCCCGTTGGCTCGAATTACTTCGCAGATCCTATTTGGCATCGAACTGTATAAATAATGAATTTTTGTTTGGCAAAAATTGTCCCATACAAAGTTTAATGATTTCTGCAGCTCAGCTACAGATTCAAACTGCTTTCCAGCCTCGTAAACCCGACGTACAATCATTGCCCATATGTTCTCTACAATGTTGAGATCAGGACTTTTAGCAGGCCAATGTAAAAGTCGAACATTGTTTGCTGCAAACCAATCTTTAACACCATTTGCAGTGTGAATTGATGCTCCATCTTGCTGAAAAATCCAGTCATCTCCTCCTAACTCAGTGCCATACGGGAGAAGATTTGAGTTTAGAGTGTGGATGTAGTCTGCATGGTTCTGTCTACCATTTAGAAAGACTAAACTTGTCCTGCCTCCATAGCCAACTGCTGACCATACCATTAAACCACCTCCTCCCATCTGTCGAGTAGAATAAGTTTCTTCTTCAATACCAAGACAGTGCCAATAGTACTGATAACCATCTGGACCATCCAAATTGAATTTTTTCTCATCGGAAAATATTCTGAGCTCCAGAACGTGTGGTCTTTAGCCCACTGCAGTCGGTTCTTCATGTGTCCTTCATTCCACTTCGGATGCTGCATCCGGTTTTTGAAGACGAACTTTTTTTGAGCGTTTTATGTAGTTATAGACAGTTCTTTTGGTTACATGTGTAATTCCTGATTGAAATTGCGCCTTGTCGACACTTCCACCAGTCTTTTTGAGTTCACGAATGATTTTCGTTGATCACGTTGGGTGAGTTTTTTTGGTCTTTCTGTCTTCTTTTTTCTTCTGTCACTTTCAGGGTTTCTTGTGAAGTTCGAAACAGTATTAGGACTGATTCATAGCTGCCGTGAAAACTCTCTCACACCTTTGCCTTCATTTTTATAGACAACTATTTGGCCCTTCTGAAACTTACTTAAGGGTATTCCTCTGGGCATCCTAAAACCAACAAAAACTATGAATTTCTAGCTAAATATTTTATTCTTGTTAAAAAGGAATTAAAAGAGAAAAAAACACTTTCCTATAAACTTTCCAACAGCTTTTAAATAGATTTTTTGGACGTGTCCTTCTACTTTTTTCACACACCCAAAGTTATTAAGTATTGCATTCCTAAGTTAAAATAGTGGTAAGTAAAAAAATCTCATTTAACTTTCACTTAACGTAAATTAAAACTCTAACAAAACAACTCTCTATAAAAATCAGGTCAAAAGCAGTAAAATAAAAGCATATTGTACAAAAAAATGACTGTCCTTCTACTTTTTTCACACAGTGTAACTGACATATATAAATTAAGTCTGCGTTTTACCGATGTATCAAAATATGCAATAGTGAGCTGTTCGTAACCTATGTAAATGGAGCACAAGACCTACCGTTGTATCACAGAAAAGGCACTAATATACTGTTCGTAACATACATAAATGGTGCACGAGACCTACTGATGTATCACAGAAAATGCATTAGTAGGAAATGCTCTAGTAAAGGAATGTTCAATCCGGAATTCATCGACCACAGTCGTTACTTCAAAATACAATGGTGACCCGGGCAGCCTGAATTTCTCATCGGCGGTCAGGTTGGTTGGTTGGTTAAAGGAAATTTTCGGGTTTTCTCCCATACAACATGTAAATCTGGAACAGACATCCTTTAAAGTCCTCTTTGAAGGCATTATTCTCCTTGTTATGACCCATTGTTGTGGATTCGTGGTATACATTAGTAAACCCAGATATCTACTTTTGAACAAAAAAGTAATGATAATACTTTGTTACGTTAAATGAAAATGTTAAATTAATAACAAACCTGATAGCACTTACTTATTTGTGATTGCCATAAATGTACAATTTATCTTAACTCCAATCATAACACATGCTTTATGGATGCCCTTTCACCAAATACCCATCAGTATAATTTAATTCAGATTGACAACATGACTATTTTATCGCAAAGAGCACCGTATTTGTTGCACTCAACTCTCTGACGTCGCTACTAATGTTCAACACGTACATTTGCAAAACAACATTTCATGTTCTTTTTTTCTTTCTTTTTTTTACATTGTGGCAATGTAAAAGGTTAAAATGATGTTAGATTGATAACAAAACTGATGTTAAATTGAACAAAATGTTCAATTGATAACAAACCTGATAGCACTTACTTATTTGTGATTGCCATAAATAAACAAATCTTAATTCTAACAATAAAGCATGTTATGGATCGTATCATTTCCCCAAATACCCATTAGTATAATTTAATTTACATTGACAACATGCTATTTAATCCATCCAACAATGTAGCGAGCACCCTATTTGTTGCAGTCAAGTCTCTGACGTCGCTACTAATGTTCAACACGTGCATTTGCAAAACACCATATGCCTTTTTTACATTATAACCATGGAAAAGTTATTGATTAACTTTTTATTTAATCTTTGTCCTGCTGCAAACAGTGTACCTATATAACAATATAAATGTATATATTGATGATTCGTGGTATACATTAGAAAGACCCAGATCTCTACTTGTGAACAAAAAATAATGATAATTAGTTTTCAGTTAAATGAAAATGCTAAATTGGTAACAAAACTGATTGCTCTTACTTATTTGTGATCATAAATATACATGTATATTGATATAGATTCGTGGTATACATTAGAAAAACCCAGATCTCTTCTTTTGAACAAAATATGAGAATTAGGTTTAAATATACAAATCTTAATTCTAAATATAACACATGTTATGGAGGGTACCTTTTCATCAAATACCCATTAGTACTACAGTGTCCAAAAAGTAAAACCAATTTTCAATTTAAAATTCCCGGAGATTATGGAATTTCAAATTCTTTTCTTTTTTAGGTTGCTGGCACTGTCCTTCACATCTGTGTAAAATTTGACGTCAAAATATTCATTAGTATTTGAGTTACGCTTAGCTTTGTGAGACGCTAAAAATGATTCCGGCGATTTTTGAAATGGCTGAATTAATTGAGCAAAGAACTTGCGTTAAATTTTGTTAGCGGAAACGTATAGAATGCTGCAGAAGGCATTTAGTGAGCATTCCTATATCAGAAAGAAATGTTTACAAGTGGTATAAACAATTCAAAGAAGGAAGAGAACGCGTTGAAGACGAAGAGGCCTCTGGTCGACCATCAACCTCAACCGACGAAGGGCCCATCCAAAAAATTTAAGATTTGGTGCTTGCAAACCGTCGATTTACAATTAGAGATTTTGCTGATGATGTTGGAATTTCAAAAGGATAGGTCAATTCCATTTTGGGCCTCAAACGCGTCAAATCTCGATTCGTACTGAAAACACTGAATGCGTCAGCTCATACTGCATTGATTCTTCGTGACTTTTTCGCAAAAAATGAAACCCATATCGTTCCACAACCCCGTATTTACATCGTGCACATTCCCTAAACTCAAAAGACCACTCTAGGGACACCGTTTTGAGTCGATTGAAGAGATTCAAAGTGAATTGCCGAGCGCTTTGAAGGCCATTCCTGCCGATGACTTTTTAGCATGCATTGAGGATTGGAAAAAAGTTGGCACAAGTGCATTGTGTCCGGAGGGGATTACTTTGAAGGCGATGAAATAAATTTGGAAGAATAAATAAAGAGTTTTTGAAAAACAAAATAATTGGTCTTACTTTTTGAACACAGTAGTATAATTTAATTTACAATGGCAACAGGACAATTTAAACCATCAAGCAATACACAGAGCACCCTACTTGTTGCACTCAAGTATAAATCTCTGATGTCGCTACTAATGTTCAACACGTGTATTTGCAAAATACCATTCTGTGTTTTTTTTACATTATAACCATGGAAAAGGTTAAATTGATGTTAATTGATAACAAAACTGATGTTAAATTGAAAAAAACTTATAATACTTACCTATTTGTGATTGCCATAAATATACAAATGTTAATTCTAACCATAGCACATGTAATGGGTGGTACCCTTTCACCAAATACCAATTAGTATAATTTAATTTACAATGACAACATGACAATTTAATCTATCAAACAATATATTGAGCACCATGTGTGTTGCACTTAAGCAAGTCTCTGACGTCGTCACTAATATTCAACAAGTGCATTTGCAAAACACCATTTCGTGCTTTTTTTTTACATTGTAACCATGTAAAAGATTAAAATGTTGTTAAATTAATAACAAAACTGATGTTAAATTGAACAAAATGTTAAATTGATAACAAAACTGATAGCACTTACTTATTTGTGATTGCCATAAATATACAAATCTTAACTTTAATTATAACATTTGTTATGGATGGTACCTTTTAACCAAATATCCATTAGAATAATTTAATTTACATCGACAAAATGACAATTTAAACGATCAAACAATACACCGAGAAACATATTTGTTGCACTAAAGTTTCTGACGTCGCCACTAATATTCAAAACGTATAACCACGAAAAAGTTATTGCTTAACTTTAATCTTTGTCCTTCTGCAAACAGTATACCTATATAACACTATACTTATATATTAGAGTGGATTCGTAGTATATATTAGAAAAACCCAGATCTCTACTTTTGAACAAAAAATAATGATAATAAGGTTTAAATATACAAATCTTAATTCTAACCATTCCACATGTTTTGGATGGTATTTTTACACCAAATACCCATTAATATAATACATATTATATAATACACATAATATAATTTCATTTACATCGACAGCATGACAATTTAATCCATCAAACAATACACCGATCAACCTATTTGTTGCACTCAAGTCTCTGACGTCGCTACTAATGTTCAACACGTGCATTTGCAAAACACCATTCCGTGCTCTTTTTTTTACATTATAACCACGAAAAAGTTATTGCTTAACATTTTTATTTAATCTTTGTCCTGCTGCAAACAGTAGTAAAAGGAAGACGAAATATTTTATGGCGTAGATCGAAATATTCCGCGCTCGCATCTTTTAATAATCCGAGAGAGAAGACCAGGCAAGCGAAAATCAAATACCGTATAAAGATCTGTTGATATATAACTGAAGTGAAATGACTCCGGTGGAATTCCTCCTCCTAGTAATGTGTTTGTTTGAGAGAAGAAAAAAGAAAGAAAGCATGTAGCATGAAATGTTTGATTAAAGTAAGCCTGCGTAGTAGATTCCTCAAGTTCCAGCGATAGTTTGAAAACTGATCGTAAATTCAGTTTAACGACATTTTCCAAAGCAGGAATAGATTAGCGGTGACAATAAAATTTCTTTCCTGACCTATACTTTAGCGTAACAACATCTACGGTACTGGTTGTTCGTCATCGTAAAAATAAAACTGTAGCTTGTACATCTTCTTTTTCTTTTTTTTTCTGAGAGTTGGTTGTCCGAAAGGGAATCGGAAATAACGTCAACGATTTATAACTTTTCCTAAGAGTGCGCTAAAAACTTTACAGGGATAACTAATGACTAAAAAAGATTATTATTACGGTCAGTGAGGAGTATAAAAACCTTAAATATTTTGTTATTTTAGGTCTAAGTTGGCAACATTGTTGCTAGTACTGTAAAGAATGTCCAGTAGGTTTGTTTTGGTTTGTCGCTCTACGGTCATTTTTTGCAAATTTTGGGTTAATGAGACCGGGACCTACTGCTTAACGTGGATACTGAACTACTAACAAACATCCATGCCACCTCCAGAATTTGAACCTGAAGCCTGTGGTATCAAAGGCCAGAGACCTAGCCAATCGGCCATCACGCCGCTGTCCAGTAGGTGACAGAAGTTTGAGATATGGGGTACCGGTTGAAGATAATAGATATCGCAGATAACATCAAAAAAAGAAGTAATAGGCGTAAACGTAATAATATGTTGAAGACCACGTTGTTTAGAAGCTTGTTTATCAAACTGAACAGTTGTGAACACAAGTTTATGTGGATTTAATTATTATAATGCTATTTGTTTCGATGTTATGGTGATGTACGATGTATGGGTTTATTGGTTTGGTTTGTCGCTCGATGGTCATTTTGTTAGATCATTAGTTGGATGTTTGTAGTGGTTCCTTTAAATCGTAAGTCCCGGTGTAATATGACTGTACCGCGTTAGTAGTAGGGCTGACAACCCTACCCCATAAAAAGAAAACATCTCCTGTATCTAAATCTGCCAGTAGTCAGATGGCCTCGACCCACCATGGGGCTGTTGGGCCAGTGAAGAAGAATTAATTTCACGTTACTCGAATTCATCACCTATTATTTTGAAAACTCACGACACGACTTTCAGAAAAATTTTCCAAAGCAGGAACAGATTAGCGGTGGCACTGAATTTCTTTCCTGACCTATACTTTAGCGTCACATCTACGGTTCTGGTTGCTCGTCATCGTAAAAATAAAATTGTAGCTTGTATGTCTTTTTCCTTTTTTTAACCCTGAGAGTTGGTTGTCCGAAAGGGAATCGGAAATAACGTCAACGATTTATAACTTTTCCTAAGAGTGCGCTAAAAACGTTACAGGGATAACTAATGACGAAAAAAGATATTACTAAGGTCAGTGATAAAAAAACTTTAAAAATTTTGTTATTATTAGTGACGCAACTATACTATCTGAGGTCCCTGGCAACCCTTCAATGCATCATCATTGTATTTTCTTTTTAATAAAGTACTACTTAACAATGCAAAATATCCCTCTGCTGAGTTCCAGCAGGAAGGTAGGATCCAAGATAGAGGAGGAAGAATTATGGTCTGGGGAATGTTTTCCTGGCATTCATTGGATGCACTTATCATTGTGGAAGACACGATGGATCAACACAAGTACGCATCTGTCCTTGCGGACCATGTCCACCCCTACATGCGAATTATTTTTCCTCAGAATGATGACGTCTACCAGCAGGACAATGTGAGGTGTCATCAATACGAGGTGTTCGAAGAGCACCAGGATGAGTTTACCGTCCCCTGGCCAGCAAACTCACTGGATTTAAACCCAATCAAGAATCTGTTGGACCACCACGATTGGGTTGTTCGCGCCATGGATCCTCAACCGCGTAATCTAGCGCAGCTGCCCACGGCACTGGAGTCGGCATGGCTCAACATCCCAGTGAACATCTTCATAAACTTAATTGACTCTCTTCCTGCACGTCTCGCAGCGGTCCGCTCTGCCAAAGGAGGTTATTCTGGCTTTTGACAGGCTTTGTACTGTGTATAATGTCATTTGTTTTGATGTTAAATTACTACTTTAAAAAAATAGGAATAAATGGTAAAGTACAACGTACCATTTGAGGATATGGGGAAAAAAAGTAATAAGCGTACACTAGGGTTAATCAGATTGAGATCTACAATTTAAAGTGAACTCCGAGCAACATGTCAGAATACGAAGCTGAAGCCTGTAGTACCAAGAGCCAGAGCGCTAGCCAATTGATCATCATGTTGCTTTATGGCTTTTGAAATTGCAAGTGAGACTCAAAGCAGACAATGCTCTTTTAAAAGTAGGAACTAAAACAATAAACAATTTCCTTTTAAAACATTCAAGATTTAATGTCAAAACAGCACGGCTTTAATTATGAAATAATTTTCGTAAATAAAAGTTTAAAATGTCCTTTATGAAGTTTAAAAAGCACATCATAATTTTTCAAAGTAACTCTTCTTCGTCAGCACTACAACCTGTTACAGGCAATAGATAGATTTGTTGATTGCCAGTCCTTTTAGATCTCTTTCGACTAAATCAACCTTCCTCTTCTTCGGGTGCCTTTAATTGTTGAAAAGGTAACTTTTTTAGTTGGACTTGAATCGTTACATCTGAAAATGTGCCCCAGCCATTTAATAGGGCTTGCTTTTAAAGCTTTTACAATATCAGGTTCTTTGATTTTGTTGTGAATTTCATAATTATATTGTATTTTGTAGACATCGTTTTGCCTAACAACACCAAAACTTTATTGAAGTATTTTTCTTTTAAAATTTAACACCCTATCTTTTCCAGATTTGTTTAATGGCCAACACTCACTGCCTTACTAAACGATTAAGGTCTTGTATAAGTTAATTTTTGTTTTAACATTAATAAGTTTTTAGTTGAATTGGTTTTTTAACCCATAAAAACGTTTATTTGTCATAAATATCCTATTACTTAATTCCAAGTTTTAGGTCATCACCATTATTAATGATAGTTCCAAGATATTTAAATTGTTGAACACACTCAAAGGTAAAATTATTAATTTTTAAAGGAGATTGATCAAATCTTCTGTGTTGCAACCAAAAATTTTGTTTTCTCTTGATTAATAGTGAGACCAATTTTTCTTGCAGAAGCTTCAAGGGAGATAAAAGTTTGAAACGAATTAGTAAAGACATACCACACAACTATCTACAAACCATGAAATTTATTACTCCTCTTTTAAGGAAATCTAAAGTTTTAAAATTAACTTTTAATATTTTCCTGGCAAAAATTGAAATTTGAATCTTTCACTTTGTTTCAATTAAATTTGTGGCACAAATTTCATAACAAAGACACTTTTCTGTGATTCTTCAAAGAGATGATAAAAGATAAGCAAGAGTGATCTTGGTTATTCCTCGCCTTGTCTAGTTTTTCTTTGAGAAGAGTAATACAGAGAGCTCTGCAGGCCTCTTCAAAACCAAGAGTTGTCTACTGATACATTTTGTATTGGAATATCTGTTCCTTCAATTAAAATTTAGATGTCTCGTTACACAGTTTGACGACATGTTTCAAATAGCAAAATTTTTTTTTCTCCTTTCGAAATAGCGTTATTTTTGTTTTGTTTGATGTCTAGTGATTAACAGATGTCTAGACTGAAAATAACAGCTAGCATCATGCTAAGACAAACTGCGTCTGTACAGAAACTTAAACATTAACGTTTGCAAAATGATAATTTCTTCATGCTCTTTTGAAATTTCGTTCGAGTTTCACATAACGATCACTTCATTAAAAAAAAAGAAAAGATTTATGTAAACTTTTTAACAAGTAATATAAAAAAAAAAAAATTTTTAAATCAATTTCTACTTTTTTTTCACTGTATTGCATAAAGTCCTTTATAAATAATTTTCCGTCATTTTTTTAAGTTTATCTGGCGCCATCTATTGGTAGATATATGCAACTTAAATCTAAAAAAAAAAACTAAAATTAATTAATTAAATTTAATTAATTAATTAATATTTGAAAAAACTGTATTAAAATCAGTGTCATCCACTGCAAGCTCAAAAAAAATATCTTTGAACTTGAGTGGATGAATAAAAAGCATTTTATGAACGATTGAAAATTTGAACATGATATATATAGGGAGAGTGTGGGATAATAGAAGGAATTGAAAAACAAAAGGATTTATGTCATCATTTCAATTAAAGATTTATTTTAATTGAAGATTTCAGTTCAATCTTTAAATCATTTCACTTATTTTGAAGAATCTTTGTAAAGAATTAAATGTTAAATTTAAAAATCATTTAATTGTCAGTTAAAATTTATTCAAATTTTATCGTTATAAAAGTATGATCTTTTATAAAAAGTATATATTAATGTATAAGTATATGAACTAATTATATATATATATATATATCTTTATATGTACTATTAATTCTTCTGTACATGTGTTTGCTACTGAACGCCTCCTAAACGGCTGGACCGATTTTGATGTGATTTTTCGTGTGTGTTTGACAAAACATGGAAAATGTTTTTATGATATCCCCTTTGCTGTAAGTCGCCACCAGATAGTGCTGCAGTATATCAACTTCTATACCGTTCTATCAATCGCTATGAAAATTAGTAATAATATATATTCGAGTATGGAAAATAGGTTCGCGCTATTCTGTTTATTGTTACTTACCACCAGATGGTGCTGCAGCATTTCATCTTATATACCGTTCAAACGATATCCGTGAAAATTAGTCTGCACGTATATTGGAACATGGAGAATATATTCGCGATATGTAATTCTCTACAATCCATTTTTTTTTTTTTTTTTTTTTTTGCAGGATAACATATGTTGGGTTCTGCTAGTATATTATACACTGAAGTGATAAAAGTCATGGGATAGCAATATGCAAATTTTCAGATGGCAGTAGCATCGCGTAGAACAGGTATAAATGCGCAGTGCTTTCGCAGAGCTTTCATTTCTGTTCAAGTTATTCATGTGAAGAGGTTTTGACGTGATGATGACCGCACGACGGGAATTAACAGACTTTCAACGCGGAATGTTAGTTGGAGCTAGACGCATGGGTCATGCCATTTCGGAAATCGTTAGGGAATTCAACATTCCCAGATCCACTGTGTCAAGAGTGTGCCGAGAGTATGAAATTTCAGGCATAACATCCCACCATGGACAGCGCAGTGGTCGACCGCCTGCACTTAACGACCGAGACCGGCGACGTCTGCAAAGAGTCGTAAATTCGAACAGACAAGCAACACTGCGTCAAATAACCGCAGAAATCAATGTGGGACGTACAAGGGACTTGTCTGCTAGAACTGTGCGGAGAAATTTGGCTTTCTTGGGCTATTCCAGCAGAAGACCGACTCGAGTGACTTTACTGACAGAACGACATCGCTTGCAGCGACTCGTGGGCACGTGAGCATATCGGTTAGTCCCTAGATGAATGGAAAACCGTGGCCTGGTCCGATGAGTCACGATTTCAGTTGGTAAGAGCTGATGGTAGGGTTCGAGTGTGGCGCAGACCCCACGAAGCCATGGACCCAAACTGTCAGCAAGGCACTGTTCAAGCTGGTGGTGGCTCCGTAACGGTGTGGGCTGTTTTTTCATGGCATGGACTTGGTCCTCTGGTGCGACTGGACCGAACATTGACTGGACATGCTTATGTTCAGCTACTTGGAGATCACTTGCAGCCATTCATGGACTTCATGTACCCAAACAACGATGGGATTTTTATGGATGACAATGCGCCATGTCACCGGGCCACAACTGTTCGCGATTGGTTTGAAGAACATTCTGGACAATTCCTGCGAATGATCTGGCCACCTAGATCGCCCGACATGAATCCCATCGAGCATTTATGGGACATCATCGAGTTCTGTTCGTGCCTAAAATCCTGCACCATCAACGCTTTCACACTTATGGACGTCTATCGAGACAACATGGCTCAATATTCCTGCAGAAGACTTCCAACGACTTGTTGAGTCCATGCCACGTCGAGTTGCTGCCCTTCGCCGAGCGAAAGGAGGGCCGACACGATATTAAGAGATATCCCATGACTTTTGTCACTTCAGTGTATGTGTGTGTGCGTTGTTAGTATGATTACAATTACACTTACTTGTAATAGATATGACTGTTTTTTTCCCATTTGTTTAATAGTATTTACTAAATATTGCAATCTAATTCCTATAAATTAAAAATAAGTCTTATTTCTAAAAATAATTAATAAGAAAATTTTTATTTTATAAAAAATTTATTTTTGTGAATTAAATGAAATTTGGTTTTATTTTAATTACTTTTGTTAAATTATCCGATTTATAAATAACCACATTATCATTATAGAATTGATTTATAACTAATTCATTCTTGCATAATAATTTTAAAATTTCCTAATAAATATTAGTACTATTTAAATATATTCCTTAAATTGAATTACGTTCAATTCCAAACAAACCAGGTGGTCAGTACATTTTCCGTTAGAGAAGAAAGTCTGTAGGAAAGTCGTGCTGTACTCTGCAATAAGAGATCCCAAAAGCAGAATGAAACATGTTCAGGCACATGGTTTATTGTCCACTGTATTCAACGTCATTTCTTGTCAATGGTTTGGATCATATAGATCAGGGCCAGCCCAAACTATGCCTGGTACCACTAAATGTTAATAAATGATGGTTTGGTTAAGTTAATAACTTATCAAGAATCATGAAACCGCAAAATGGTTTGGAGAAAAATATACCATAAATTATATAAAGTCAGGTAGAAAGAATAGGAAAGATAAAGACAGAATGGATGATAGCAAAGGCACAAGAAAGATTTTCAAGGGTACCAGGGCCAAAGAAAAAAGGGAAGGCCAAAAAAGAGATGCATTGATGAAGTGGAAAAGGATCTGAAGAACCTAAAGATCACAAATTGTAAACCAAAGCTCGAGAGGATTTTGGAATCGTATTGTAGGAAGGCCATGGTCCAACATGGATTGCGGTGGTCCAAGAAGTTACTTAGTTTTAATATACCCTTTTCATACAAAAGATGGATGTGTACCAGTTTACAGTTCGTATACCGATGAAATTGCTTCCTTCCGCGCTGATGAACAATGCTGTCTATGGTCTTCTGGTAATATATCCATTGATGGATTCTATGCTATTATCCTTATTTTAACTTTCTTAAATTTAAGTGGGAAAAACATTTTAAAAGACCAAAAATAAAAAATAAAAATAAATTTATGGAAAGGAAGAAATTCCTAGTGGTTCATACACTGGAAATGTACTGTTGAATCTTCATACATCTCAGAGTTGTTACATAAAGTTCCAATGAATGACATTGACACAAAAATTAAAATTGTAAGAACCACATAAGCAACAAATTTATTCCAAGAAAAGATAAAAATTTCGAAAATGATATGGGTAAAAATTAAACAGACGCAACAGCCTGGAACTTGGGATGTTTATCCATCTATTTTTGAAAACAGGAGTGCCTAGACTGCCTGTGGGCAATATGCAGCCCAACGTGGGGTATTTTACAACCCCCCTCGACCTTCATCATATGTCAATTTTACTTTTAAAAATTATACTATGATAAGTAATTTTTTGAAAAACGGTCACATTTGGGAAAAACCATTTCATCCAATGTTATCTGATTTATCTCAAACAAGGAGATAAGAACATCTGTCAATAATGCTATACCCTAAATCATATGGTACCTACCTACGTTAATTTTTGTTGTTATTTTATGAGAAAATATGAATTTCAAATAGTGTGGTAGTCGTTAGATAATGCGAAAAAAATGTTCAAGACTCTTCAGATAGACATGTATTTGTTACTAAAATGTTTCCAGGGAAAAATATTTTAAGAAAATGAATAGAAACTATTTGACTCATGATTCTTGCGCTTGATATTGTAAACTAAAAATTAATGTATTGTCCTTCATCAAATACTTTATTTACTTATACAGTAATACTTTACTTCTAATGCATTATAATTCCAATAGCAGTCTCGTACTTTATTCGAGGAATTTTAAACAATTGAAAATTAGATATTGAGAAGTAAAAAAAGCAATCATAAAATAGAACAAATAGTTAAAAAATAAAATTTACTACGTAATATACTACAGACATATGAATTTAAACTTCACAGTCCAAATTTTAATTAATCAAAATGAATAATTATTCAATTTCTGAAAATTACTATTATGTGAATAGATGCAAAATAAAATCTGTTAATGGTGTTTACACCAAATTCTACAGAACTTTGTCGTGTGAAATACAAATTACTTTAAAATGCTGAAAAATGAATTTTTTTTATTTAGAGATAACGCTTATTAAAAACGCAAATGTGTTAAAATTAAAAATTTTAAGTTTTTTTTATTAATACTAGATAATTTATTCTTATTAAATAAGCTATTAAAAGGACTTTACTTAAAATCTATATCTAAAAAATATTTAGTTATTTCTATTAAGATATTCAACTAAAAATGATTTAAAATTGTTCAAATATCAATTTTTTAATTATATTAAGCAATTTTATATCGAACAAGTAATATAAAAAAGAAATTTTTAAATTCAATTCCTACTTTTTTTTCACTAAATTGCAGTCCTTTATAAATAATTTTCATTCATTTTTTTAAGTTAGAAAAAATTCTCTCTCTCATACACACTTCCCATCTCCCTCACTAATTTATTCACATGTTTCATTTTCCATTTTGTTCCCTCCTTGACTCAGACTAGAACCCAGAATGAAAAAAGAATCTGAAAAAGAAATTTTTTCCAGCGATCTACACGCTTTGCCACTGAAGGTATTTATTCCTAAATTTATATCCTTGTTAAATATATAAGAGAAATTTTTTTTCTCCCATATAAAACTAAAATTAATTAATTAAATTTAATTAATGAATCAATATTTGAAAAGACTGTATTAACATCCAGTGTCATCCACTACAAGTTAAAAAAATGTATTTGAACTTGAGTGGAGGAATAAAAATTATTTTATTAACTACTGAAAATTTGAACAAGATATATAAATATATATAGGGAGAGTGTGAACTAATAGTAGGAATTGAAAACAATACAATTTTTTAATTGTTTTTTATACCAATTCTACTGAACTTTTTCGCGTGAAATAGAAATTGCATTGAAACTTTGAAAGAAATATTTACACATTCATCTTTTATTTAGAGATGTAACGTTTTTTTAAAAACGTAAATGCATTACAATTAAAACTTTTAGGATTTTCTTTATTAATATTAGATAATTTATTCTTATTAAAAAGCATTACTGTAAATGAATATAAAAAAAAAATATTTAGTTATTTCTATTTTAATCTTCCACCGAAAAAAAAATTAAAATCCATGCAAATATAAATTTTTTAATCATATTAAGCAATTTAATATCTAACAAGTAATATAAAAAAAAAAAAATTTTGAAATCAATTCCTACTTAGGTCAACAAAGAGAAATTTTATTTTAGTTAAATTTAACTAATGAATTAATATTTGAAAAAACTGTATTAATATCAAGTATCATCCACTACAAATTCAAAAAAAAAAAATTGTATTTGAACTTGAGTGGATGAATAAAAAGTATTTTATGAACGATTGAAAATTTGAACAAGATATATAAATATGCATAGGGAGAGTGTGAACTAATAGTAGGAATTGAATAAGATTTACCAACGTAATAAATATAGACAAATGAATTCAAACTTCACATACTAATTCAATTGTTGCATTATTTAATCAAAATTAATAATTATTCAATTTCTAAAAAATATTTAGTTATTTCTATTAAGATCTTCAACTGAAAATAAACTAAAATCCATTCAAATATTCCTTTTTTAATTATATTAAGCAATTTAATATCTAAAAATAGAGCTTCACTATTCTGTCACGAATTTTAGGTTTATATTGATATAAAATTAACACAGAATTAAGCCTGTATAAACATTCAACAACAACTTTTGGAAAAAGTTAAATATTCATAATAATTCCCAGAAATCACTGACAGCAACCAAAACACATCGGGAATGAATAAATATTTATTTTCCAGCCCAAAGTTTGCGAGCCATGACAAACAAAAGCCATTTCACGCACAAAAGAACAAATCAGTTTTAGTGGTGGTGACTAAAACCGACCTTTCCCAGAAACAACAGAGAATGGACAACAGCTCGAAAGATTATTGAACCCACATTTTATAAAAGATCACAAAACAGACTGCAAAAATTAGGGTTCTTGACCTGTAACCAGTTCTATTTTTCATTTTTCTAGTCATCCCATTGTGAGAAAGAGAGAAAAAGAAAAATGGCTGTCGACCATACATTCCACGCTACGGACACACGCGATGCAGTGTTCCATGGCCATTGTAAAAGAACAATGGTCGCTTTATTTCCATATCTCTCGGTCGTTCGTTCGTTTGTTTGTTTTTCTTTCTTCTGTTCTTCTCTCCTTTGTTTTTGCGATTGCAAATCCCGGTAAACAAAACAAGCAAACGAAAACAATGACAGCAACAACAACAACAAAAAAAAAAGAAAGAACGTTCTATTTGTCTTCCACCCTGTTAACGTGTCTGGCAGCTTATTAATAGGAAGAATAATGGCGAAAAGTAAAATACGTTTTTCTCCCGAATGCAAACATTCGATGATGATGACCCGTGCAAACTGGGACACTGTAGATCCAGGCTGGACAATATGTGTATATATAAAAAAAGAAGGATAATATTTTTGCATCATGCTTTATTCATGATTAAATAGCCTTCTGTGTGTTCAGTGGCGCTTCGACGAAAACAGAAAATGTTCTTTATTCGTTTGACCTGTATTTGTTCCATAACATTTCCGTATTCCTCCCTTTTCTTCTGCGTTCGAATGGACAATTCGGAAACTTCGCTGTCTAATACGGAAGCAGAAATGTTTGTTTTAAGTCAAACAAAATCAGATTCCTTTCCCCCTAAAATTATTGTAATAATTTATTATTAAAATAGCATGTCAATTGATGGTATGATTTATTTTTGGGATTTATTAAGGGTTTTATATAAAATTTAATTTTCAAAATAATGAAAACAGCCCAATAACAAGAGTAAATTAAGATTTTTATTATTTAACCTCTGTTATTTTATTTTAAAATCATGATGCTGCAATAGTAAAAGGCAATAAGGATCAAATATCAATAATCAATCTAATAATAATAATAATCAATCAAAGTTGCAATAGTAAAATCATTCTACAATAAAACTTTTCTTTAAAAAATATTAAAATAACTTGCAAAATGATGGTATGATTTATGTTTTGTGTTTTACAATGGGTTTTATATAAAAATCTAATTTTTCAAAATAATGGAAATAGCCCAATAACAAGAGTAAAGTAATTTTTTATTATTTTATTTCAAAATCATGATCAAAAGCCACAATAGTAAACTCATTCCACAAAACTTTTCTTTCAAAAATATTTAAATAACTTGTTAATTGATGGTATGATTCAATTGTGGGTTTTATTATGGGTTTTATAATAAAATTTAATTTTTCAAAATAATGAAAACAGCACAATAAAAAAAGTAAATTAATATTTTATATTATTTAACCTCTGTTATGTTATTTTAAAATCATGATCAAAAGCCACAATATTAATAGTAATTTTTCTACAGTAAAACTTTTCTTTCAAAAATATTAATATATTTTGTAATGAATGCATTTTTAATTTCATCTTGGCTTTGAAAAGTAGTATAAAAAAATATGCGTTTTAATCCAGTAATAAATAACTAATATTGTTTTTGAATTTTATGCAATTAATAAACTTTTCAACGTAGTTACTTTGCACTTTTTGCCAAAACAAAATTTCACAAATATCGCAGTAAAAAAATTTTAAAAAATGAAAAAATTATTTTACTCTATAGTAAAAGAATAAAACTAATAATTTATCAGCATTATGAAATTATAGATATTTTAATTTTCATTGTCAATCATCACTAATACGAGTTTGTTATGATATTAAATGTAATAAACTTTCTTTAATAAATCCGTTTTGTACTAATGAAAAAAAAATTTATTATTTTTAAAAATAAAAGTGCATATATTTAAAAACCTCATAATAATATTATTTAGTAGATATTTGAAACGAGCATGATAGACTTGTTTAGGCCAAGGGTAACTTAATTTCAATTATAGGTAAAACAGGTTTACAAAAAAACATTGATCAATCATATACTATTTATTTCATATATAGTTATGTTCAGTTACAAAAATAAAGAGAGAATTTAATTTGATGAAGGGCATAGCTTTGATTTATCTATTCTTAAAGCATTTAATTTTTGTAATAGTCAAAGCAAAATTTTAAATTTTGCTTATCAAACAGTTTCTTTTTTTTTTTTTCTTTGTAGACTTAATTGTATTTATGAAAATGAAGTTTGTTCAAATATATATGCAAAAAAATTTATGCATTTTAATGCATTTTTTAACATTGATTTACGATTATTTTTTGTTGATCAAACCATAGAAATTTCATAAATTATCTTCACATTTTTTTTTTACCTCTGTGTTTTCTAGATTTCTAAAGTTTAACTTATAAAATTGTTTTATATTTTCTGGGGAAAAAAAGCAATAAATTTTTGCATCGAATCCTTGTATAATAATTGCATGTAAAATCTAGCAACGTCAATCTACATTTGAAAAATCAGAAAAACACTGTAGAAAAAATACACATTATATGATTTGTCCAAGTTTAAAGAAACATATGATTATATCAATATATCGGCATATCAATAGATAGCTGTTGAATCAATGCATCGCTATATCGATAGCTGTTCAATTGTAGAAAAAATTATAAACATTTTTTTGCATCGAAGTAACTAAACAAAATTTCTTCTTGATTACTGAATTTTTTTCAGGCAGCAATAATCTTTCAGCGAAAAAAATCAATACTTTTATAAAGTCTTAATCTAACTTTAAAAATTTAATTTTTTTTAATTAAATTAAAATTAACTTATTTAATATTTTAATTAAAATTTTAAAATTTTATAAATTATAATTCTTCAGCAATATTTTTATATGTTATAATTATTATCCTTTTTTTAAATAACAGTTAATGAATGTATTGATTTTGAAGACACTAATCATAATTTTCAAACAATAAAAAAATAGTTACCCTTCCCAAAAAAATGTCAACAATTATTGCAGCCGTCATGATTTTTGTTTTGTCTGCAGCTGATTAATATGCAGAGTAGAATAATTTATAACCATCTGCTGTTTTCTAAACTAGTTGTTGAGAAACTTTTAAATAAATGTGCAATAAAATTTTTGCGGATGAATCATGAAGTCTGAATCACCGTTGACTGTAATCTCAAACAGTAAACCTACAGGAAAATTTTTGTTGTGAATTCCCAGAAACGAGTTTATTTCGATGGAATTCGGCCAATACATTTCAATTAGTGGGTGTACGAAAACATTCCTTTGGAATTAGTCAAAATCCTCTTCAGTCAAATATACTTCTTGTTTTATAGGAATTGTATTTTTTTTTTTTTCATGTTAATGGATTTTGAAATAGAAAAATATTTTCCGAAATTTAATAATTATAATGGAATTTATGCTTTTATAGTTTTCAAAATGAGAATGTTTATTTAAATGATTTAATACGTTCTTTAATGCAATATTAAAAGAGAGCAAAATGTATTTGTTTTTTTATATAAAAACCTAGCTCCTCCTTTTTCTACATATACATTAAATTAAACATATACATTTTTAACGAAAGCAGTATTATAAAAATTCACACTCGTAAAAGTTCATGAAATAAATAAAATTAATAAATTAAATGTGTTTCTGATAGATATTAAATTTATTAGTGATAAAAAGAAAAAGTCTGAATTTATAACTATACGTTTTTAAATCAGTATATAGTACATTTTTATGCTTGTGACCGTTAATATGTTTGAATAATAAAAAATAAAAAATAAAAAATAATCTGAAATCAAAGCAAGTATATGCTGATTACTGATTATATTAATTACTGATTGTTCTCTTCACTGTTATAAATACTATCTTTCAAAAAACAACACTGGATATTTGGAGTAAGAATTTCGAGTACCCTTTGGTAAAAAAAATACGTTATTATAAAGTATTTAAAATTCTATTTTCTTCCAAAACAATGTACAGTCAAACCTGTTTTTGCGCGTAGGATAGGGACAGCATAAAAAAAATCTTAAAACTTCATAAGTAGCTAATAAAATATATTATTTGCAAAACATTAAAAAAAAGTTTTTATGTGGTAAACAAGGGCCGCATAAAAAAGTCCCACATCGAAAATATGCAAATCAAAACAACACGATATATCATTACCTCACATCGAATAACATTCGTAATAGTGAGATGATATAATATAAAGTGAGACGTCTGTTGGAGTTTTTTTTTTTTTTTTTTAATTTTACATGTTATTTTGAATTTTACAGCCATCTGTTGTTTTCTTTTTGAATTGATTTTTATTCATAATATGAATTTGATAAAAAAAAAATTTATATACCATTAGTGGAATTTTTTTTTTATATACGGAGGGTGGAATTTTTTTAATATATTTGTTTTATATGTAATTGTGGACAAAAATGAAGTGTTCATTATTTAACTATCGTTAGATTTCAATGAACATATTAATTAACTGCACTAAAAGAATCGCACTAAAAAACAAGTAATATAAAAAAAAAAAAAAAAAATTTAAAGTCAATTCCTACTTTTTTTTCACTCTATTGCAAGAAGTCCTTTATAAATAATTTTCATTCATTTTTTTAAGTTTATCTGACGCCATCTATTGGTAAATGTATGCAACTTAAATCTAAAAAAAATGAATTAATTAAATTTAATTACTGAATTAGTATTTGAAAAAACTGTATTAACATCAAGTGTCATTCACTACAAGTTCAAAAGAAATGTATTTGAACTTGAGTGGATGAATAAAAAGTATTTTATGAACGATTGAAAATTTGTACAAGATATATATAGGGAGAGTGTGAGCTAATAGAAGGAATTGAACAAATTGCCCAAAAAAAGACCCCATAAAAACAAGTTTGACTATACATATTTAGAATGATGCTTCTGCATTTTTACGGGAGAGTAATTTTTATAGTTTTAAATTCAAAATCAAATATTTTTAATAATCTTAAGTTACTTTTTACATTACATCAGATTTGGAAAAAATTCAAAAAAACATTTTATGCAATTCCGTGAATTTTGATTGCATACTTTCCACTTCCTAGGTAGTATTATTATTACTATTCTTTAACTATCATTATACAATTAGTAATATTATATATTATAATGATCATTATATATTAACAGTTAAACGGTAGGTACCGGTCTAATTAGCCCAAAGTGTGCACAAAATGACCGTAGAGCGACAAACCAAAGTATATATTAACAATCATTTTATACTATAACCATTATCATTATTATTTAACCATCATTATCTTTCAATAAATTTATTAATTAACCACAAATTGTTGTCTTCAAATGCCAGACCTAACCATTTACAGAATGGCAAATGCGTAGCAGATCAAACGCTATTCAAGGAGGCCTGTCACACTGCATTCATCTTTTGCACCCAAACTATGAACGAATTACATCATAAGGTTCCTTCACACCAAGGCATAACACTGCGAAGCGCAAAGTGTCGTTCAGTCACCAACCTCAATTCGCAATACCCGAAAGATCCCTCGAAGTTGGCCAATTGTCAAGCGATTGGCGCGTCATGTGACTTGGATAGAGCCAATCAGGGTTGTACTCAGCTTAAATCGATTTCTGTCTCTTCGGTGAGGTTTGGTTTCGTTTGTCATTTTTTTTGCACACTTTAGGCTAATTAGGCGCTCTGGCGCTCGGTACCTCAGGTATTGGGTTCGAACCCCGCCGTGGCATAGGTGTTTGTAGTGGTTCTGAATCCACTTTAAACCTAATAGGATCGTAGAGCGTTGCGGGGGCATTGTTACTTCACGTCCGTGGCTTCACCCCCTGGTTAGTGCAAAGTGAGTAACGTCGGTGCAGCCCTTATGGCATAAAAAGATCACGGCCTCACTCGTAAAATTTTTTAATGTTCCTGGCTTTGATTTGCCACTCTACAGTCATTTTTTTACACACTTTAGGCTACTTATACCGGGACCTGCAGTTTAACGTGTACTCCGAACCACTAACAAACATCCATGCTACTGCCAGGATTCGAACCTGAAGCCTATGTACCAAAGGCAAGCGTGTTAGCCAATTGGCCATCAGGCCACTATTTCTTCGCTGTAAACGCTCTTCCGGTGTGAAAGTTTCTTCTTTGTTGCTGCTCAACGGCTTGGTGTGAATTAGGCTTTAAGATTTGTATTTTCCTATTACTACTACGCCACCACACCCTACCATACCATATCATAACACTGTGCCTAGATCTGAACCATTACAAACATACATGACACCACCGGGACTCGAACCCAAAACCTGTGACACCGAGCGGCAGAACATTAGACACTCGGCCATTCAGGCCCCTGTATTTTCTTACTAGAAGAACATTCCTGCCTACGGTTATATTGTAATCCTCCCCGTTTTTGGTTTGGTTTGGTTTGTCGCTCTGCAGTCATCTTGTGCACAATTTAGGCTAAACAGACCGGGACCTATAGTTTAAAGTGGATTCCGAACCTTTTACAAACATCCATGCCACCGTCAGAATTCGAACCTGGAGCCTGTGGTATCAGAGGCCACAGCGATAGCCAATTGGCCATCAGGCCGCCGATACTCCTCGACATAGGCAGGAAACAAGTTTCGAACCTGGATCCCTTAGTTAAGCCCTGTTAATCCGCCCAGGAAGTGCTAAAGTCAGCAGTTGAAAAACCACTGCCAGATTTGATAGTAAAAATGTTCCTAGTTAAAATGATAATATTAATGGTCCTAGTAATTATCTGATTCTTAGTAATACTTTCTATAAATTGCCTTCTGCTACTTATATATATATATACATTTTTCCCCAAGTTCGGATGTAGATATTTTTTTTTTTTATTACTCAACTGATCATTATCTAATTCACGTGTTAGAGCTTCCTGTAGAGATAACATATTCTTTTTAATGAAAGAACCGCAAAGTGACCTGCGATGACCAAACATAGAACTGGAAAAAAAAAAAAAAATTTATTTTTTCCTTTTTGCCAGTCAATGGCATCACACGTTTCTGTTCCTATCTTACTCCATGGATGGAAGTCCGACTGTGGTTTCGAAACCGGTCGGCTTTCGACGTTCGAGTTTTGTTTTCTCTCTGTACCATTTCCTGGTTCGGAGAGTCTGCATGCATTTGAATAACCTTGGATGGTTGGTTGGATGATGGCACCAAGCTATTCCGTTTCAAAAAATTTTTATTTCTTCTAGAACTTTATTCTTTAAAAAGGGGGGAAGGGGGAGGGGGGCTGTGTGGATTTAAACTACCCATTCTCTACCCTTACCAGGAAGTACTTTTTCAACATTTCAAAAAGCTAGACTGGTTTGTGTCTGATGCGAATAATGGTTTGCTGAAGTTTTTTTTTTTTTTGTTTTATTGTATCAAAGCAAGTGCATTTTAATAACATTCTGCATTTGTTGTCATTGTATTACTAAAAACCTTGGCTCCAAAGCTGTGATTATTGCATACCTTTATCTTCTTAGGTGGGATTATTATTATTATTATAATTATTTTTATTTAAGAATGATTCGATTCAAGACATGGGAAAATTCTTTATAATGGTTTTTAATACAATAAATGTATGTGTTGAAAGATAGGATATTTTTTTTTTTTTTTTTTTTTTGGTTCTTGGTGGAGTATCAATTCTTCAAACAATAATAATAATGTGAAGCGATAGTGGCAATATGTGAAAAATATCTTGCATTGTCTTATTCTTTTTCTTCTTCGTTGGCGCGTGGCCTGATGGCTAATTGGCTAGCACTCTAACCTTTGTTACCCAGGCTTCAGGTTCGAATCCTGGTGGGGGAATAGATGTTTGTTAGTGATTCGGAATCCACTTTAAACCGTAGGTCCCGGTCTAATAGGATCGTAGAGCGCTGCGGGGAACATTGTTACTCCGCGTCCCTAGCTTATCTTCCACCTACACGCACCTCCTGGGTAGAGCTAAATGAGTAACGTCGGTGCAGCGCTTGTCTTAAGGCCTCAAAGACAACTGTTTGAGTGTTTGCCAGCTGCATTAACAAAAAATTGTATCTATTAAAATGAAGGATAATTTTATTTCTTTTACTTCTTGGTGGAGAATCAGTTTTTCAGCTTATAATAATAATATTTGAAGGGCATGAATATTTAAAATAATAAATAACAAAAATATTGAAAAATTTATTTTTAATGTTAAACATGTTCCATTATATAAGAAACGTATTACGCACGCCTTTATCTGGCAATAACGCGGAAGTCTAACGTGCAGATGAGCTCAAATACCCTAATTTTAACAGCGTTCTTTGAAGTCACTGTATTTAAAAATGATGTGAACAATATAGTGAAAATAGTGACAATATATATCTTGCATCAATTATTATATTCTTCTTCAATGGCGCACGGCCTGATGGCCATTTGGCTAGCACTCTGGCCTTTTGTACCACAGGCTTCAGGATCGAATCCTGGCAGTGGCATGGATGTTTGTGAGTGGTTCGGAATCCACGTTAAATTGAAGGTCCCGATCTATAATTAGCCTAAAGCGTGCAAAAAATGACCGTAGAGTGACAAACCAAACCAAATCTTCATTGGTGGACCTGGTGGTGGTGGCCCACCAGCAAACCTATGATGGACCAGGGCCATCTGCCTACTAACAGATTTCGAGACAGGAGATGCTTTATTTTTACATTATAGGGTTGTCAGCCTTATGCCCAACTCTCTACAGTCATATGAGATTGAGACCTGCGGTTTAATATCCACGCCACCGCTGGGACGCGGACGCGAAGCCTGTGACACCGAGCGCCAGAGTACTGGTCACTCGACTAATTAATTATCAGATTGCTTATTAAAATTGCTCTCAAAAAGCAGTATTGTCCCTCCCTCTTCTATAGCCCATCGGTTCGAATCCGGTGGTGGCGTGCGTGACAGTACATTATAGCTTTTAAAAACAAGACTTGATTGTAGTGACAACATATGCAAGTCTTGGCATAACGCCAAACTGCCAGGGGAGTTTTACATGTTTTCTTCCATATGACACAAAGACGCGAACTGGATCCACAAAATATATAACATAAGCAAATGAAGTATATAGTCCATCACATTGTGGAAAATCTTTTAAAAATTGTAATATATCTTACTTATTTTTACCTATACTCTTGAAAATACCTATATTGTTAAGAATAAATATAAACTAGATTCGTATACATACTTAAAGGGAAAAAAATTTCCGAGAAGAATTTAGTTATAATAATAATAGCTCCAATTAATTAATAAAAAAATATTAGAATATTTGCATAATATTTTAGTAACATTAATTAACGTTAAATCTGTTAACTAAACTTGTTTAGAAATAAATACATACAGAAGAGGAATAGGACTTAAAAGTTATCATTAGCTTTAATATGATGGTAAGCAAAGATTCAAATTTAGCTTTTTTTGGTATGACAACAATTTTTTTTATCAGTCACTCTTAAAAATTAAATACATTAAATACGTAATTTTTTTCTAATTTTGTCTGCAAATTTGAGTGCTTATTTGAATAATTCATCTGCATTACAAATTGATATTTTCAATTCTTTAAATTACAAAAAATAGAGAAATTTAACCAATTACGATCAGATCAATCATAATAGTTAATAAGTACGTTTCACTTGAAAAAATATATAAGCATTCAGCAATTGTCAGTCAAGAATTGACTGCAATTACTCAAAACCGGTACTTTCAAATATTATAGTTTAATTCAGCAAGCATTCATGTAAATTCTGATTAACCTGTCATCTAAAATGATTGAAGACCCAATTTTAAACTACAGGGGGTCAACTTTTTTTAACCTACGTTATGCATTTCTGCACTTTACTAGCATATTCTAAAACATCGTGCAGAATATGGCATGATTGTTTTAAAATTGCTGCACATGTATATATATATATATGGATTATATTCTTATAGTTCTTGCAACGTATTAATTTTGTAGTTTATATGGAATATAATCTTGACAATACTGATCTTGTTGTTTATATGGAATATATTCTTAATAGAACTGATCTTATTTTAGAGGTACTATACTCTTGATAGTACTGATCTTGTAGTTTATAGGTAATATACTCTTGATAGCACTGATCTTGTAGTTTATAGGTAATATACTCTTGATAGCACTGATCTTGTAGTTTATAGGTAATATACTCTTTGATAGCACTGATCTTGTAGTTTATAGGTAATATACTCTTGATAGCACTGATCTTGTAGTTTATATCTTGGAATATACTCTTGATAGTACTGATCTTGGAATATACTCTTGATAGCACTGATCTTGTAGTTTATAGGGAATATACTCGTGATAGCACTGATCTTGTAGTTTATAGGAATATATACTCTTGATAGTACTGATCTTGTAGTTTATACGGAATATATTCTTGATAGTACTGATCTTGTAGTTTATACGGAATATATTCTTAATAGTACTGATCTTGTAGTTTATACGGAATATATTCTTAATAGTACTGATCTTGTAGTTTATAGGAATATACTCTTGATAGCACTGATCTTGTAGTTTATAGGTAATATACTCTTGATAGCACTGATCTTGTAGTTTATAGGTAATATACTCTTGATAGTACTGATCTTGTAGTTTATAGGTAATATACTCTTGATAGTACTGATCTTGTAGTTTATAGGTAATATACTCTTGATAGTACTGATCTTGTAGTTTATATGGAATATACTCTTGATAGCACTGATCTTGTAGTTTATAGGAATATATCCTTTGATAGCACTGATCTTGTAGTTTATAGGTAATATACTCTTGATAGTACTGATCATGTAGCTTATAGGTAATATACTACTGATCATGTAGCTTATAGGTAATATATTTTGATACTACTGATCATGTAGTTTATAGGTAATATGATAGCACTGATCTTTAAAAAAGTTTAAAAAATAAAATTGATAGCATATTTTGTAGTTTATAGGTAATGTTACATTTATACACATGATCTTGTAGTTTATAGGGTATATATCTTGATAGCACTGATCTTGTAGTTTATAGGTATTATATTTAACATAAAAAACATTATATTGTAAAATTATAATTTCTTAGTAAAATGTAGCTCTTTAAATCCACAATGCCGTTTATATTTTTACTAATTTGAAGTTATAGGGAATTTTTTTGATAGCACTGATCTTCAGTTTATAAATATACTTTGATAGCACTGATCTTGTAGTTTATAGGTAATAATTGATAGCACTGATCTTGTAGTTTATAGGTAATTACCTTTGATAGCACTGATCTTGTAGTTTATACGATAAATATTCAATAGTTAGCACTGATCTTGTAGTTTATAGGTTAAAATAGTTATAGCACTGATCAAAATAGTTCAATCAAATTCTTGATATCTGATCTTGTAGTTTATAGAAACAATATTCATAAAAACGATACAATATTCAATAGTTATAGGAAAATAGTTAATATTAAATAGTTATAGTTATAATCAAAATATCAATCAAATTAGTGATAATCGAATATCTACTGATCATGTAACAATTATAAAAATATACAATGATCATAGTTATAATCAAAATATCAATCAAATATGATATCCATCGAATATCCTTACTGAAACAATATTCAAAAACGATACAATATTCAATAGTTATAACTGATCATGTTATAGTTATAATCAAAATGATCAATCAAATTAGTGATATCCATAATATACTTACTGAAACAATATTCAAAAACGATACAATAGTTTTATGAAAATAGTTATAGTTATAATCAAAATATCAATCAAATTATGCTCTTGATAGTACTGATCTTGTAGTTTATATGGAATATACTTGATAGCACTGATCTTGTAGTTTATAGGGAATATAGTTGATATTAAAATAGTTATATTTAAAATCAAAAAAATAAAAATTTTAAGATATCCATCGCAATTTTTTTTTTGAAACAATATGTCAAAAAAGACAATATTCAATTTATGCACATTATATGATATAGTTATTCCAAAATATCCAAATTTTATGTATTTAAATTATTTTATTTAATATTCAAAAAATCAAATTATATTATGAAAATTTAATATTAAAAAGGTATAGTTAAATCAAAATATCAATACAATGTCGCTTATATTTTTACTAATTTGCGGAATATGAGCTAATTTTTGAATACAGTTACAGTGATAATAAATTTTAAATATTATTAGCCTGATCACAAAAAATAGACAAATTTAATCAAAATAGTTAGCCCTACTGAAACAATATCCAAAAACGATACAATATACAATAGTTATCAAAATAATTAGCCTTACTGAATCAATATTCAAAAACGATAACGATTTTCAATACGATTGAAAAACACATTATTCACTTATCATTAAATGACAAATTTATGATTTTATTACGGCAATTATTTATTGCAAATTTATGGCAATTATAGCATTGACATAAATTTAGATTATGAATCATATGATCATTTCTGACAAAAGAAGCATTTAGTTTTTGTTTTTATTTTTAAAAAATGGAGGAAAACCGATAAAATACAAATGAAGAATATTTATCCCGAAACACAAGTGACCTTTAAAAAAGAAAAAAAAGATGAGGTTCTCAAATCCCTGATGTTTTTCAAGTTACCTTGTGCTTAACAGAGCTTAACAAAACCCAACCTCGGCAAATCATATTACCATACTCTTCAAATGCATAAGCTTGAGAAACCGGATATCCTCTACACCGTGAATCTCGAATCGTACCCAATCCTCGAACAAGAAGATCTATGCACAACAATTCATCAAACAAGGGGAAGAATCATGCTAATCACGTCAATGCCACCATTTACTCGGCAAGTCTTGAAACAATATCCCCGAACTGAGAACCCCTATCATCTGTCTCCACGTCCGGTCTCAACCCCTATCCCCTGACATGCAGAACCCGCACCACCATGGAACAAATTACTCGAATCCGTCCAGGTTTTTGTTTCTGGTCCGTTTGGTGGAAACGGAAGCCAGATGGCAGACGAAAAAGCGTGTCTCGAGGGACCACGGAAGTAACAGGATCGTTTGGCAGATGAGGCGTCCCCTTCCTCTTGTCTTAACATCACCTGCTTGCAGTTAACAGCCAGGTTAGACTCGCGACACCAACTGATTACATGAGGATGGTTCAGTGACCAAATCAGAGATGGTAGCAGGTCAGGCGCGTGCCAGCAATTTACTTTCTATCGGGTTGGGTAATTAGAATCGCTACTGGATGTCTGATTGTTGAAGTTTCTTTTTTTTACCATTGTATAGCATAGCTTAAACATCAGACTTCCAGTAGAGTTTCTAATCACTACTTCAGTCAGTCTGAGATTTTTAAGCTATACTATACTACACAATAGAAGGAATAATAAAAGAAGTTTGTTGTGAGGAAATTAGAATTATTTTGATGGTTGAGTTATTCTGAAAGAACAATGAAGCCTTTGTTTTCTGTTCTTTAAGTAATCCTATTGTATCTTGATTTCTTCATGCATATTGATAAAAGTTTCTGCGTTAAACAATTTTTTTAAGGTAGGGGGGAATAAGAATGGGTTGCAAATAAGCAAAAAGGATCTAGGTTGCAAAAGGAATTCAACAAAATATCTCTTCAGTATAATAAATAAAAGGAAGTACATATTTAAGCATATGTATGATTCTCTTTATAACTACAAAAAAAAGAAGTAGAAATAATAGTAATGTTTAAATGATTGCAACGATAGCAGCTGCATCTTATTCAAATAAAGTATGGTTTGATATAATAATATTTTTCCGGTTTCTGAAAAAAAAAAATATTTTTAAGAACAAGTAAATCTCAAAAAAAGTTCTCCTATGATTTAGACTCGCATCAAAAAGTTCCTCAGAAATATTTTTTCAATCCTAGCTAGATACATTAAATAAATTATAATTTTAGAATATTCAGTTATTTAGTATTAGTTTATATAATTATAACATTTCTGTGACTGGATAACATAAGCATATTTCATTAAAAACTCGAAAGTTATTAATTTCTACTTAAAAAAAGGTTATGCTGCTAAACAAATTGATCAACCAGTTTAAGTAATATAATTATTTTTCAATCATAAACTTTAAAACGTATCATAAAATTAGCAGTAAATTAAAATCGGGACCTAAAGTCTTATTGATGATAATGATCCTAAACATGATTTTAGATTGAAGATTAAAAGGTATCACAATAATAAAACTGCTTTAAAACAATAAAAAAGCAAATAAAATGTTTTCTCAATCATCAATAAAACATATTGCGTCAGAATTTTAAAAATTAACATTTCCTTAAAGCAAAGCTAGAATTGCAATACAAGAAAAATATAAAAAACAGGCCCTGAAATTACAAAGAAAATAGTTTGAATTGTACCAAAACAATTAAAAAGAGTTCTTAAAACTCGTGCACATCCAACCAAGTACTTAAAATTGTTTAAAATGCAATTCAATTTTATTTGGATATTTTTTAGAACATCATGTATTGGATATAAAACGAATTTTCTCTAATTAAAATAAAATATTAATAAAATTAGAAACATGCTAAGTTCATATTAAATTATTTCAAAGCAATAATATTATTAATCAAAATTATGAAAACTTATCAAATAATTTGTATAAACGGCATTTCTATGAGAACAATTTTATGAGGCACTGTAATTATGAAACTTATTTATTATATTTATAAAGCGTAAAATATATATTATTACACATACCTCAATATTTTTCGTCATTTTTGAAACTGTCCTTGCATTTTTAACTGCCCGATGAACAATTCCTAATTTCAATGTATCTTGAAACATGATATGAAAATGAATCGTTTATTTACTTTTCTTCCAGTAGCAATAAAAAAACAATTTTTTTTTGTGTTTTTTATTTCATTTCATTTCAGAAATATATTTCAGTATGCATTTTTTTTTTATATTTAACAAACATTTTGTATGTTTTTCAGTATAGTGTAATCGTTAAAAAATATTTACTAATTATTAAGAGAAAAAATGCAAAAAAAATGTACTTCTAATAATCGCAAACGTCAAAAACATTAAGAACATGACATGTATTGGATATTAGACATTAGCGCTATGATGATAACTAACTGGGTTTGGTGACTGTTGGTTGAATACATTTTTCCCATCATACCTCATAAGGACACTATTCCAGAGTAAGCATAGTACCATAAAGCTAATTATTACATAACGTTAATTTTGAGTTTTAGAGTAGTTCCTTTTTAAAAGTTTAATTTTAACTTTTGTCAAAATCTGTTATCTGTAGTATTTTAAACAACATTGAGATAAATTCAGCGAGCATACAAGCCAAGTCGCAATGTTTTATGTAAATATAAATACAATTCGAAGGAAAGCATTTTTGGAACTTTAGTAAATTTTATTTTGCTGATTATCTGAAAATCTTTTTTATTTGTATCATCTTTTATTTATTTATTTTTTTCTGATTTCTTCTTAAGAGCAATTCAATGAATTGAGACAAAGCAGCTAACGCGAGCATAAATTTCAAAGTCAAGTCAAGTCAAGTTTGGCTTGGTTTGTCGCTCTACGGTCGTTTTGTGCACACTTCGAGATAATTAGACCGGGACCTACAGTTTAATGTGGATTCCGAACCACTCACAAACATCATGCCAGCGCCAAGATTCTAACCTGAATTCTGTGGTACTAAAAACCAGAACGCTAGCCAATTGATCATCAGAACCCCAAAAGTTATAGATTTGGGTTTGTTCATCACTCTACGGTCATTTTTTGCACACTTTGTGCGAATTAGACCTACATTTTAAGTGGATTCTGAACCCCTAACAAACATCCATGCCATCGCCAAGATTCGAACTTGAAGCCAGTGGTACCAAAAGCTAGAACTCGAGCCAATTGGCCATCAGATTGCCAAAAGTTATAGATTTGGGTTGGACTTGTTACGTTATAGTCTTGCCTCTCTACTGTCATTGTTATTATTATTATTATTGCACATTTCGGGCTATTTAGACCGGGACATACAGATTAACGTGGATTCCGTACCACTACTAATATTACACCACACCACATCATTGTGCTTAGAGCTTATTTGTCCCTATACAATTTGGGAATTATGTAGGTGAGAAGTCTGATTGGGCTCCGTGACGCTCTACGATCATATGAGACCGGGACCAACGGCTTAAAGTGGATTCCGAACCCAAAACAAACACCCATGCCACCGCCAAGATTTAAATCTGAAGTCTGTTTTACCAACGGCCAGAGCGCTAACCACTTGGTCATCAGGTCGCCAAAGTCAAGTCAAGGAACTTTGGTTTATTTTGAAGTTTATTTTAATCAATTAAAGAGTGTTAAGAGAAAACATTCCACCATGGCTGGAATAATTAACATGATGTTGGAGTGTGACATTCACGAAGAAGATTCTAAATTTCGAATTTGGATGGTATTAAACGAACTGAAATAATAGAATGAATATTTATGCTTGATCAGGATTAAGTTTATATAAGTGATGATATGGTGCTTTACATGTTAAATAAATGCTGAATAATTATCTTTAAAATGGTTCCGATAGACTGTTCTACTCTGACATAAACACATGGGACGTTGTTTCAGGTTTAAAATTCTGAAGGGAGCATGACAGTAAAAAAATAATTTATAAAACATAAAAGCAGATAACATTGTATTTAATTATTCTTGCATTGAAGTAATTTAAGAGATAAAAATTCTGCTATTGAAGGCTGTTTTAGATGTAATAAAAATTTAATTTTATTAACAAATCATGATTACATTCAGTGTCATAACAATAGGTAGCAAGATTGGGAAATTGCCACGGGCCCGGGCCTGAGCAGAGAAGCTATGAGTACAGGGAAGGCCTGATGTCTATTAATATGTGGGATAATGATAAAAACATATTTAAGAAATTCTATGGGACAAGACAAATTATACAATTTGGCAATTTAAATTATGCAATGCAATTCTATACATCTAACATTCCATGGCCCGAGACTTTAATGTTGATGCTGTCATTAACACTTTTGCTGGTCAGAAAGCCCGAAAAAAGAAATTTTCATAAATAAAATTTTACTAAAAAAATACCTATAATTTTAATTTAATACCCCTTTTAAATTAAAATTTCATAATATTAACCGAAAAATAATATGTATTTTAGGAAGTATTTTATTAAAAAGAAAGTAGAAGGATGATACTTGATGCATTGAGGGCCTCTATTTGAAAAGTTGGTCGTGGGCCTAAGATGGTTGGTATAGTTATGCCACTGGATAAATTCCAAACTTTTATAAAACTTTGCAAGAATTTGAAAAGAATCTTTTATTATTATGGATGTTTTTAAAAAATGAATGCAAATTTAAGAAAAAAATCTTATGATTTAATCAATCATGAAATCAAATGTAGTGAAATATTTTTACAGCTCCTAATTTTCAGTTGGTTTTGTTTTCTCCATTCATTAAACCAAAGGTAATGCTTGCTAATTCGAGTTTTCAATGCTCAATTAAAGTGAAATGTTCAATTAAAGTTCAGTCCTCTCTGAGTACATGTGCTATAGTCACTGCTTCAGAAAATTGATAAATGATTCATTAAGATTCGTTAAACCAAAGATAATGCTTGCTGTATAAATCAATAAAGTGTTCAACGCTCAGTTAGAGTGAAATGTTCAATTAAAGTTCAATCCTCTTTAAGTACTAAGATTCGTTAAACCAAAGATATTAGTTGCTAATTAAAGTGTTTAATACTCAATTAGAATGAAATGTTCAATCTTCTGTAAATACATATGCTATAGTTCCTGCTACTTAAAATGGATAAAAGATTAATCAAAACTCATTAAACCAAAGATAAGTCTTGCTAATTAGAGGGTTCAATGCTCAGTTGGAGGGAAATGTTCAATTAGAATGTAAGTTCAATACTCTCTGAGTACTAAGATTCATTAAACCAAAGATAATGGTTGCTAATTAAAGTGTTCAATGCTCAATTACAGTGATAATTCATTCCTAAGTACATATGCTATAGTCACTAGTGCGAAAAAATGGACAGCGTATCTCTCATCAATCGGTGGGATTACCTGATTTGAGAAATTCAAATCAGGTAATCCAATTGTCGATTAAATAATAACTGTAAATTCGGAGTAGTTACACCAAAAAACCTTTTTAGAAAGTACTAAACCCGCTTTTCTTACAAATCCAAAAAACAAAATCGATCCATCAAAACATGTAAAAAAATATTGTTGGGTGTTACCCGTTATAAAGCGGTCGACAAAGATTAATGGAATTGATGAGTCACATGCAAATAGCGCATAGCAAAAATACAAATTCCACAAAAAGCACAACAAAGATTGGAAAAGCATTGTGCTCCAGATAGCGCTATTCAACTGGTGATTACTTTACTTGATCAATTCGCAGCTACGCTAAAGAACGGTGGCATCCAAAAGAAATATCAATAGAAAATGGATAAAAGATTTAGATAAAAGATTCGGATTTCACTTAGATTCATTAAATCAAAAATAATGCTTGCTAATTAGAGTGTTCAATGCTCAGTTAGAGTGAAATGTTCAATTAGAGTGAAAGTTCAATCCTCTCTAAGTACATATACTATAGTCACTTCTCTCATCAATATATGGAATTACCTGATTTGAAAAATTCAAATCAAGTAGTTCACTTGTCGATGAGATAATAGAGAGTTTTTGCATACCGTATTTTGGACGTCCGTTACTTTTTTCTCCCTAGCGCGCATGCTCATAGGAAATTGCGCATGCGTATCTGTAATAATATTTCCTATGAGCATGCGCGCTAGGGAGAAAAAAATAACGGACGTCCAAAATACGGTATGCAAAAACTCTCCACTAACTGTAAATTCGGAGTAGTTACACCAGAAAATCTTCAAGAAAAACACTAAACCCTATTTTTTTAAAACTCCAAAAAACAAATTCGATCCTTTAAAATCTGAATAGAAATTAATGTGGGGTGTTACCCGTTACAAAGTGGTCGGCAAAGATTAATGGAATTGATGAGTAACATGCAAATAGCGCGTAGCAAAAATACAAATTCCATAAGAAAGCACAACAAAGATTAGAAAAGCATTGTTCTTCAGATAGCGCTATTTAAATTTTCAGTTGGTTTTGTTTTCTCCATTCATTAAACCAAAGATAATGCTTGCTAATTAGAGCATTCATTGCTCAATTAGAGTATTCAATTAGAGTATAATGTTCAATTAGATTGAAATGTTGAATTAGAGGGAAATGTTCAATCCTAAGTACATATACTATATAGTCAAAGCTTCAGAAATTGGTTACAAGATTCATTAAACAATGCTTGCTAATTGAAGTGTTCAATGCTCAATTGGAATGAAAGATGATGCTTGCTAATTAGAGTATTCGATGCTCAATGAAAGTTCAATCCTAAATACATATACTACAGTCACTACTTTGGAAAATGGATATAGTGTCTCACATATATCTATGGGATTACCTGTTTTAAGAAATTCAAATCCGGTAATCCACTTGTCGATGAGATAATAACTGTAAATTCAGAGTAGTCACACCAGAAAATCTTCCTGGAAAGTACTAAACCCGCTTTTCTTACAACTCCAAAAAACAAAATCCATCCTTTAAAATCTGAATAGAAATTAATGTGGGGTGTTAAAATTATTATTGGGTGTTACCCGTTATAAAGTGGTAGACAAAGATTAATGGAATTGATGAGTCACACACAAATAGCACATAGCAAAAATACAAATTCCACAAAAAGCACAACAAAGATTGGGAAAGCATTGTTCTTCAGATAGCGCTATTCAAATGGTGATGATCAAATCACGTCTACGTTAAAGAACAGTGTGGTATCCAAACAGAAAAATAAACAAACACGAGCGAACGGTTCAGTGACCAAATCGGAAGAGTCAAGGATACATTCCGTGACAGGTCAAACGCGTGGTGAGAGTCAGCTTTCTGGTAATCAGAAACGCTAGCAGCAGTTGGTCTCCTCGTATTCAGGACACACAGCGCACGGAACCTGTTTATGCTGTTTGTAACCATTTGTTTTTGGCTTCCAGCGAAACTACTGAAAATCTCTGATGCAAACAAAGAAGTATAACTGCACTTACAATAAAAAACTTTTTAAAGAAAAAAATCTCTTTGTTTAGCATGGAGTCTTCAATATTTCAAAACACTCATTTGAATACATCAATAGCATGGTAAAAATTTCACAAATATACTAGTAAAGTTCGGGTACAATGAAATGTCTAAACGCAATGACTCGTTCCCGCTCAAAACATGACCTCACGGAAAGATGTCCAATATAAAACGTCATTATGCTGAAGATTTCGTGGATTTCCTGAGGGGATTTCCTGATTTGAATGATAAATGGCATTTATGTAATTAATAAAAAAATAATTGATCATTTTCTTTTCTTTTCAAACTGCTTCATTTGTTTTATGTTTTATTTAAAAAACAAGTTATAAAGATTTAGTATAGTATATATAAATTTGTATAAAACAGCGGTTCTAAATTTTTTTTTAATTTCTTGAGAGGCAGTCTATTAAAATTTTTAAAAATTTTGTTCGCTAGCGGACAATTTTGAAATTTAAATTAACATATTAACTAACTCCCAAGCAGTAAAATCCATCATTAACCATGGCCGTCTATCTACTGGCAGATTCCAAAACAAGATATTTTTTATGGGGTACAGTTGTTAATCCTACGTCCAACACCCTACAGTCGTATTAGACTGGAAAATACTGTTTAAAGTGGATTCCAAACCACTACAAACATCCATGACACAGCCGGAACTTGAACCCGAAATTTGTGGCCCTGAGCGCCAGAGTAAATTTACATATAGGCTACTGTGAATGAGACATTAGGCCGGCAGTGGACTAAACCTCAGCCCTAATGCTCACCAGCGGCGCATGTTACCACTGATTTACGAGTCAGGCAGTATGGATTTTTTAATTCCATGTAACAAAAAAAAAAAAAAAAAAAAAAAAATCTTACTCGTTACAAAAATTCTGTACGAATTTAAATATTCTGATTAAATTCGTACAGCATTCCGAGCAAAATATTCCATAGCAATACAATTTGTTTTAAACAATTGTTATTTATTTATTCTAAGTCCTTCATTAAATTCAATAAAGATTTAAATGATTTAAATGATATTTAATAATGTGTCATTAATTCAGCCTCAGTTATTCCATAGCTTCATATCTAACGGAGAAAATTACTTTATATAAGCTAAATTATTTATTTTTTTAAATAACAAATACCCCTAAAATATTATAACAAATCAATTTTAATTTTAAAATGTGAAAATAAAAAAGGTAATCTTACGAATAAATATATAAAACTCCAAAGCTAGCAATTACTTGATTTGCTTTTTATGACCATGAACGTAACTTAAACTGTTAATCATTCTCCTTAAATGGTATACGAAGTTGCACAGGCGCCAGCAATATTAACGCAATGACATAGCAGCATTGATCACTTTAAGTTCGTAATCTACTCATCATTGCATAAGCCCATAATTGAGACGAGGTCTAGACAGCTTGCTTTCAAATTGACCTATCTTCGTATACCTCTTCATAATTTCAAGAAGTAACGGGAATGATACACAAAAAAAAAAATGAAAGGGCATTTAAAACTGTTTGCTTTAAAATGATCGGGCCTATAAGGAATATTGTATTGCAATTTTATACTGAAAATTTAATTTTCCAATTTTCAATTTATAATTCCCGGGCTTATGGAATATTATTTTAATATTATAATTCCCGGGCTTATGGAATATTATTTTAATATTATAATTCCCGGGCTTATGGAATATTATTTTAATATTATAATTCCCGGGCTTATTTTTTTTTTCTTTTTAGGTCTCGGAAGGCATTCGGTGAGCATTCCTATATCGAAAGAAATGTTTAGAAATGGTAAAAACAGTTCAAAGATGGCAGAGAACGCGTTAAAGACGAAGAGCCCTCTTTTCGACCATCCACCTCAACCGACGAAGATCACGTCCAAAAAATTAAAGATTTGCTGTTTGCAAACCGACGATTCACAATTAGAGACCTTGCTGATAATGTTGGAATTTCAAAAGGATCGGACAATTCTATTTTGGGCCTCAAACGCGCCAAATCTCGATTGGTACCGAAAACATTGAAAGCGCCAGCTCGAATTGCATTGATTCTTCGTGACTGTTTCGCCAAAAATGAAACCCATATCGTTCCACAACCACCGTATTCACACTGTGTGACTTCTGGCTATTCCCTAAACGCAAAAGACCACTCCGGGGACAACGTTTTGAGTCGATTGAAGAGATTCAACGTGAATCGCCGCGAGCTTTAAAGGGCATCTCTGCCGATGACTTTTTAGCATGCATTGAAGATTGAAAAAAACGTTGGTATAAGTGCATTGTGTCCGAAAGAGATTACTTTGAAGGCGATGAAATAAATTTACAAGAATAAATAAAGAGTATTTGAAAAAAAAAATAATTGGTGTTACTTTTTGGGCATAATAATAAGGGATGATTTTTTTAAAAATGATTTATTAAAGTTTCCGGTTGATTAGGTTTTATTCATAACAATAATTTAAATAACAGAATAAAAATTAGGAAAATAATAAACGTGCATTTATTATAATCCATATGCACAGCCTTCGAGCTGTAATAAAGTGACGAAACTCAGTATAAATAAGTAAATATTTTTTTAATTGTAGTTCATTTGTAATTTTTATAATTATTCCATCTTTAATTTATTTAATTAATCTAATATTATATTATTTAAATTATTATTTGATTAATCTCATGAAATGTTTTCATTCTTTAAAAAATAATAATGCCAAAGCCAATTCTTTAAAGAATAATAATAAATAATATAATAATTATTATTAATAACCAATAATTTAAAGAACAAAACAAAAATTAAGAAAATAATAAACGCACATTTAATATAATCCATATAATATAGCTTTTGAGCTGTAATAAAATATGAGGAAATTCAATATAAATATGTAAATCTTAGTTAATTTGTAGTTTTTATGATTATTTCCTCTTTAAATTATTTAATTAATGTAATATTATGTTATTTAAATTATTTGATTAATCTGCTGAAATGTTTTCATTCTTTAAAAAAATAATAAAACCTTCGCATGCCGAAGTCCAGTTCATGCTTTCTTGCGGTTAATTTGACCTATTTATTGTTGTACTCTATTAGCAATTGATCAACATTTTTTTTTTACTGTCTACTTTAGTTATGTTCGACGTATACGAGTTAAACTACATCCAGATCTGAGAAAACATCAGTGAGTGCCTATTTGTTCAATTGAAGCAAATAATAAATATTATAAGAGTTTTTAATAAAGTCCGTACTGTGTTGTTTAGGGGTTTTAGCACCCGACTGTTAGCTCAGTGCAACTTGCGCCGCTGATGAGCATTAGGGCTGAGGTTCAATCCTCTCGCAACTTTGTTGTTGACACTGTTTCAAAACACTAAGAGATAGCGTTTGGGATGTTCAGCATCTTGCTTCGTAAGTCGGACTACCCGGTGGGAGTTTCTCGGGTTTTCTCCCATACGATACCATTCTCCCTAAGAGTCCTGCTGGAAGCCACTGCCCTCCTTCTTCAGCGACATGGAGTCAAGTCAGACCTCTACCTACTGGCGCTCCATCGCAACAGAAGATGCCCCCACTTATCTCCTTCCATGACTAGATTACTCTTGGGATATGTGTTCCGCACTGTCGGACACTGCGGATTAGACATAACTTAACAACTTCAATAAAGAAGTAATGTCGTGCTATCATTTGGTGCTGCAAAAATTCTTTGAAACAGAAAAAACAGGACTCTTCATGGAGTGATTTTTTGCTTACTGTGATTCGCGAAAAGTGAGGTAACTCGCATCTGTAATTAAGTCCTAAAGTGAGAAAATCGGTTTTTATAAACCATGCAGACCACACGCTCTCAAGTTTGGACGCGGTCTTCAGCTATATACATACGTTTGAGGCCACACACCCAAGTGTTCCAAACCAAGTTGTTGTTGCAGACTGAATGGAAATCGAAATGCTTTCAGTTCTGCTTACCACCTTTAGGGTGGATCGCAATTACAGTTCGGCTATTTATCGTTTTTTGGTCACGCATCAAAAGATTTACGACCTTCCACAACACGATTGGAGGCCGCGATCATAAAGACAGATAACGGGACTAGTTTATCGAATTCAAACTGTAACTCTTGGAGAACAGACGAACATTTGACCGAATGTTTCAAATCTAATAATTCAAATACGTTTTAATAATAGAGTTTTAGAGTTAATAATAATAATAATAGAGTTTTAATAGAGTTTAATAGAATTTATAAATAGAGTTTAGTAAAATAGATTTTTAATAAAATAAAATTTTAATTAAAATAATAAAGTTTTCATTAAACTTTATTTAATTTTGAAAGCAAACTGAATTTCACATTGTTAAAGTCCCATATACGAACAAAATAAAATGATCCCTTAATTTTTTTTTTTTTTACTAATATGTAAGTATAATAAATTTAGAACATATTTATTCTTTACAGTTTTCAAAAATGTAACGAATTCTTCTTGCATGGCATTTTGGACTTACTGGAAAATATTGACCTAAGCAATTTAACTTCATAAAATTTACAATTTAATGTGAGATAAGATTATCCGGTTATTTATTTCCGTAATCGGTTTTTAATTGTTCAGGAAAACTTCATGATAAATAATTTTCCAACAAATTTAAATTTTTTTTCCTGTCAGAATAATTTGAATTAAAGAAAAATGTACACACATGAATCAGCTGATTGAAGAGGTAAACTATTAAGTGAATACCGACATAAAATTAAGATATATTCAGTCTACAATTTACAATCCTCAAGTTTCGTTTCAAAACGTATTTCGTGATGTACTTTAGATTAGGGATGCGTAGATAAGGATACATAAAAAAAATAGAGAGTTTTTGCATACCGTATTTTGGACGTCCGTTAGCTTTTTCTCCCTAGCGCGCATTCTCATAGGAAATTGCGCATGCGTATCTGTCAGAATGTTTCCTGCGAGCATGCGCGTTAGGGAGAAAAAGATAACGGACGTCCAAAATACGGTGTGCAAAAACTCTCTAATACCTATCATATATAAATACATTAACTTACATTACAGATTAATTTCATATTTTACTTCTGTTTTTATATTAACCAGATACAAAAGCCAGTAATTAAATGGTTTCTATTGATTTTTTTTTTCATCCAAAAAGGCTTCTGAGTATTGTACTGCATTATCTATCAACGGTCAGACTACTGACCACTATTTTAAAATGATGCATGTTTACTTTTAGAATAATATTTTAAAAAAACGGCGGCTTACGGATCAGGCTATAGCATTTTTGATAGAAGTCCTATCCCCTAATTTGCAATAAATTAGAAAATAGGAAATAAATTTTTTTTCTGATATTTAAACGTAAATTTTCTCATTGAATTAGTTTTGGATGCTCCGAATTCAAATCCTAGTCAAATGAACTGGACATCAAACCTATTGTAGGTTTTTTTAAAAACAAAATTTGCTTTCAATGTGACGATTAGAACCCGTCTTTAGATTTATGCACATATTTTCTTGTATAAAATTATATATTATTAATTTATTGTATAGGGAAGGTCTTTTACGCATTACAAGACGATCTTAAAACTATATCTTGAATGACAACCTTGTATTCACAATGAATTTGAGAATTACAACCCACTTAAAAACCTTGAAAATGATGTAATCTGCAAATGGTCCGCTGCGTAAGCGATACACTAACCATTCTGTTCCGCATATAACAATAATTTAAAGGCTTTAAATTATTTATTATGACCTCTAAATTCAAGAAATCTTTCAATAAACTAAACAAAAAAAAATTTTTAAAGGGGATTTTTGAAAGGCATGTTGGCTTGTTCAATTGAATAATAAGTTTACCACACGTAAAGCTTACAAACTCATCAAGGCTTTTTTACGCTGGACTAAAAAAAGCGTTCGTCAATTCCAAGGATATATGTATTACTATTCCAAGGTTTATATTCTTCAAGGATTTTCAGACCAGAACTAGCACCTAACTACCATTAACTAGTTCTGGAAACTCGTTAAAAGATTTTATTTAGCTTTAAGAACTTCATCTGGCATTGATTATTTATTTTCTTTCGTCTGGTTCTTTATTTTCGTTAAATGTTCTTGCACTTTTTCAGACACTTTACGACTTGTACTTTATAAAATAGTTAGGCGCGTATAGCATTGTATGTGTATCACATGCATGTCAACCTTCCAAAAATACGGTTTTATGTGAAAAAAAAGGGGGAATAATATGAAAACATGATAAGGTTCCAAACGTTTTAGAAAAATATGCTGTTTTTACTGTTAGAATTAAGAAAATATATTTATTAAATCAGCATTAGGTGTGTACATCTACCAAAAATACGGTTTCATATGGAAAAAAAAGGGTAAAATATGAAAACAAGATAAGGTTCCAAATGTTTTATAAAAACATGCTGTTTTTGCTGTTAGAATTAACAAAATATATTTATTAAATTAGGTGAGGATAAAATTGTACGCGTATCACATGGACGTCAATCTTCCAAAAATACCGTTCTATGTGAGGAAAAAAGGATGTAATATGAAAACAAGATACAATTCCAAATGTTTTAGAAAAAACATGTTGTTTTTTATGTTAGAATTAACAAAATATATTTATTAAATCAGCATTGTATCACATGGTTGTCAACCTTCCAAAAATACGGTTTTACGTGGGGAAAAAAAGTGAAGAATATGAAATCAAGTAAGGTTCCAAATGTTTCAGTAAAACATGGGTTTTTAGAATTAAAAAATATATTTATTAAATCAGCATTAGGTGCGTACAGCATGTACGCGTATCACATGGATGTCAACCTTCCTAAAATGCGGCTTTTATGTCCGGGGGGAGGGAAAAAAAGGAAACAATATGAAAACAAGATAAGGTGCCAAATGTTTTAGAAAAACATGCTGTTTTTGCTGTTAGAATTAACAAAATATATTTATTAAATCGATAACTGATCAAAAATATTACAATGACTGATAAAAAATATTGCATATTAAATGCTTTTTATTATCATTATTAAATGAGGTAAGATTTGGGTTGGTTTGTAGCTTTACTCATTTGTGCACACTTTAAGTTAATTAGACCGGTATCTACAGTTTAACTTGTACTTAATCCATTCTGAACCACTAACAAACATTCATACCACCGCCAGGATGTGAACGTGAATCCGATGCTACCAAAGGCCATAGTGCTAGCCAATAAGCCATCAGCCCACACAGATAAGTCGAAATGGCACATTAAATCCATAGGTCATAAAGTTCTTCAGGTGCTGGTCAATTAAATTTGATTCTTAAGTATCGTATTTTTTTAAAACCAAAATTTATCTACTATTATTTTTCAAACCAAAATTTATTTATGTATTACCATTAATTCTCAAACACTGTAAGAATATTTCTTTATAGGGGGACTATCCCCAAATTTAGAATTTTTTTTTTTTTTTTTTTTTTGAAACCAAACAGTGTTTTGTTATAGGGTAATTTCCCCAATCTACAAATCGCATTAAGTAGGGATTTTTCCTCAATGACACGCTACTGTGTCCAAAGAGTAAGACCAGTTTTCAATTAAAATTTCCCGGGCATATGGTATTTCAATTTTTTTTTTCTTTTTTAGGTTGTTGGCACTGTGCTTGACATCTGTATGAAATTTCACGTCAAAATATTCATTAGTGTTTGACTTAAGCTTGATTTTGTGAGATGCTAAATCTGATCCCGGTGATTTTTGAAATGTCTTAATTAATTTAGCAAGAACTGGCGTTAAATTTTGTTTGCGGAAACGTATAGAATGTTGCAAAAGGCATTCGGTGAGCATTCCGATATCGGAAAGAAATGTTAAGAAGTCGTATAAACAGTTCAAAGAAGGCAGAGAACGCGTTGAAGACGAAGAGCCCTCTGGTCGACCATCCACCTCAACCGACGAAGCTCACATCCAAAAAATTAGAGATTTGGTGCTTGCAAACCGTCGATTTACAATTAGAGACCTTGCTGCTGATGTTGGAATTTCAAAAGGATCGGGCCAATTCCATTTTGGGCCTCAATTCAATTCCATTTCCAAACTTAGCAAATCTCTATTGGTACCGAAAACACAGCTCACACTGCATTGATTCCTCGTGACTTTTTCGCCAAAAATGAAACCCATATCGTTCCACAACCACTGTATTCACATCGTGTGACATCTGGCTATTCCCTAAACTAAAGACCACTCCGGGGACACCGTTTTGAGTCGATTGAAGAGATTCAACGTGAATCGCTGCTTTGAAGGCCATCCCTGACAATGATTTTTTAGCAAGCATTGAGGATTGGAAAAAAAGTTGGCATAAGCGTATTGTGTCCGGAGGGTATTACTTTGAAGGCGATGAAATAAATTTGGAGGAATAAATAAAGAATTTTTGAAAAAAATAATTGGTCTTAATTTTTGGGCAGAGTATTAGGGTTAATTCCCCAATCTACAAATTGAATTAGTAGGGATTTTTCCTCAATGACTTAATGTAGCATTGAAAACACTGGATTACAATTTTGTGAAACTGAATGCAAGCATGGTCATGGCAGTTCAAGTTCAAACATTTACTTTCACTATTTTTTTCCTCTTCAAATTAACTCACTTGTTCACGAAACCGAGAAGATAAAAAAAATAATAAAAAATCATTTCGTTCCTTTTGACCTTGAGGAACATCCATTTAAAACATCCGTAGATAATACTACACTGTTATACAAGAAAAAAAGAAGAAGAAAAAGAAGAAAGAGAAAAAAAAAGGATTCTCCAGGTTATTCAAAAAGTACTGAAACAATCAAGTCAAAAAAAAAAAAAAATCACACGCATGACGAAATGTCATTAACTTGTCCGAGAAAATAAGAGGGAAAAAAATACGCCCAATTCTCCGTGTGTAGTGTACAAATTGTAAAAATGAAAAAAAAATATATAATAATAAATGAGTAAAAATACCGAGCTTGGCTCTCAGAAGTGTTTGTGAGACCAGTTACAGGTCATTTACTCTGGAGCAAAGAACTCAAAGGGTTGTTGTTTTGAATTCCCGCCAATTACGGCCAAGTAGCGTAATTACGTCGCCAACAGTCATGCAAAATATAGACGCACCAAAGCTATTTTACCTTGTAAAAAAAGAGAACCTATTTAAAGGATTACGCAAAAATAAAGAAAGTAAAACTTGGAATTCCCTTAATAAGTAGTGTTTTCCCTTTTTTATAATAGTGTTTGCACTGTTAATTATGGTTGTTCCTTTTTTTTCATTAAGAAATAGTTTAATGTTGCTGGAAGAAATTTGACTTTTAAATTAGAGTTTATTTATATAATGAATGATTGTTTTGAATTTCTGATATTTCAACAAAGGCTGTTATTTAAAATATTTATTTTTTATTTGAAAATTTTTATTCATCATAGAATCAACAGAACCATTTTTTTTATATTTGTTTATTTTACATTTGTTTATAGAATATTAAATATTCTTAAAGCGCTAGGATTAAATAATCGCTTTATGAATAATATTTAAAGTTGTAAAAAAATAATTTTAGCCAAATTTTTTTTATTTTTATTTCCTAAACGTAGCAAATAATGTTGTAGAATAATATCCTAACAAAATATACAAAATGCACTTAGATTGATTAAATTTTCAGTGCACTAACATTAATTAAATTAATAGTGTTTTCCCTTTTATATAATAGCATTTTCTCTTTTTTTATAATAGTGTTTGTCCTGTTAATAATGGTTGTTCCATTTTTCAATTCCTTCTATTAATTCACACTCTCCCTATATATATCTTGTTCAAATTTTCAATCGTTAATAAAATACTTTTTATTTATCCACTCCAGTTCAGATACATTTTTTTTAACTAGTAGTGGATGGCACTTGATGTCAATACAGTTTTTTTCAAATATTAATTCATTAATTAAATTTAATTCATTAATTTTAGTTTTTTTTTAGATTTAAGTTGCATGTATCTACCAATAGATTGCGCCAGATAAACTTAAAAAAAACTAATGAAAATTATTTATAAAGGACTTTTTGCAATATAGTGAAAAAGGAAGTAGGAATTGACTTAATTTTTTTTATTATTATTATTATTTTACTTGTTTTTATTAAGAAATAGTCTAATGTTGCTGAAAGAAAAAAGCTTGAGAACCACTGGTGTAAATTGATAAGACCACACATAGTTGTTTGGCTTCAAGCTTCCTTGAATTGTAATCACTTTTAAGCGGATATTCTATTATTTTGATTTTTCAACCTTAGATTTGCGATTTACAAAGGGACAATAACTTCTTTTTCTGAAACAATCTAATCTTAAATCGTTAAAGCATTGTAAGATTTTGGAAAAAATAATAAATGTATATAATTAAAAATAAACGTAATTTATTTAGAATTTTTTTTTTTTTTCTAATTTTAGATAAACGAAAAAGAGACCACACGTGTTGATAGAAACTTGTAGGTACCAACTTTCAAGAATTGTAATTTCCAATCGATTGTTTTAAAGACGAATTAGACCACACAGAGTAGGTATGAAAAAGTGGGCACAAAAAAAAAGTGGATTTAAACTATAATTAATGTTTATCATTATTTTAAATAGCTACTTAAGTAGCTGATATTCAAAATTAGGAAATACTAGATTGAAATCAGGTTTCTGAAAATTAATTCAGTTGTAGAGATTGTTTAAGTGATTGATTGTTTGATGGAATAGCATTGTTGCTTAGAGAAATATCTTTCTTGGTACATTATATTAAATGGATATTGATCTGGATAAATTTATGCATTCGAATAGCTTTTATTCTCTATAAGAATTTCAGATAAACATCCCATTGGAGATAATTGCTATGAATTCAATCGCTATTTATAATTAAGGGGTATTGCTATTTATAATACGATCCAATTAGGTTTAGCTTGCTGCTCTACGGTCATTTTTTTCACACTTCAGGCTAATTAGACCGAGACTACAGTTTAACTTGGATTCCGAACGACTAATAAACATCCATGCCACAGCCAGGATTCGAACCTAAAGCCTGTGGTACAAAAGGCCAGAGAACTAGCCAATTGGTCATCAAGCAGCAAAGTCCCATTAGAGATAATTGTTATGAATTCAATCACTATATATCGCCAGATAACTAAGCAAATTCCATTAAAGTTCTATTATAAAGAATTTTTAAAAAATGGCTCTTAATAATAGAGAGTCTTTGCATACCGTATTTTTATAATGCGGTATTTTTTTCTCCCTTGCGCGTATGCTCATAGGAAACATTATTACAGATACGCATGAGCAATTTCCTATGAGCATGCGCGCTAGGGAGAAAAAAAATACCGTATTATAAAAATACGGTACGCAAAAACTCTCTAATAACGAATTAGTTAACAACGATAAAAATAATCTCAATAAACTCGTGTTTTAATTTAACTATTTGTTAAATTAGGCATGGAATTATTTTAAAGAATGAAAATGTCAAATGTTTTTTCAAATTCATTTGGAAAGGAATTTGCAACCATCGGCAATCATGAATACTTTCAAATATAAAATTTAACAGAACATAATTACGCCGTCATTTTTCAGAAAATTAAATAATAATATTTTGTTATTGAAAAGATTTTTCAAAACATTCATCCTGTTATTTATTTTCGTTTATATTAGATAACGAGAATTTATTTATTTAAAATATATTTCAAAATAGTTTTTATATTTACGTTATGTTTCGTTTATTTATTTATCATATAATATTGCTTGCTTAATAAATGAAAAACTGATTTAATACACGTTTTTTAAAACATACTCTTTGTTACAATCGTAGTTATAACATTTAGATATTTCTAACATTATATATTTTCCTTTCCAAGAATTATTTTTGATTAAAAGTAAGTCGCTAATTAAGTTAAGTAAGTCATATATCATTGTCGTATAATTATCGTTAGTTAATTATCGTATATCAATTATAAATTATAACTAATTGACGTGTATTAATTATTAATTAATTATCGTATGTGAATTATAAATAAGTCGTTCTTTTTTTAAATAGGACCTTGTAATTTAAAATCTATTTATTTTCAGAAGTATACCATTTCTCATAATGGTCATTAAATTAGTGTATTGAATCGATGATAGAAATATTTTTTTATTACTTTTAGGGTCAAATGTCAATCCTTTCCAACTAAGGTCATTCACTTCTGGAACAGTCGTATATTCAGTGTTACCCAGAATACCTACCTTGTTGCACCCACATATTGCCACCACCTTTTAGAACAAACACTCCCAAGCTAACATCTTGGACACGAACCATCCACTCGAGATCAATGAAATTACTTAACAGATTATGGATTTATCATGCTAATTCGGCACAGGCACGTAAGCATTTGGATCGGAATCGCCTGATGGATTCTTAACCAACCTTCCTTAAGCTGGCAGCCCAATTCTCTGTCCACCAAACAAACTACTCCAGTCTTTTTCCAGAAGACTAAATGGATGCAAAATATTCTTTATTTATGAAAAGATTTGTTACAGCAAAATATCATTTGCTGATTATCATTCTTTGTTAAAGCATCTACATGAACGATACTTCATTGCATGTGCTATATCAGTGTTTTTCTTTCTTCAAATTTGAAATAATTTAACTGATTATTATCCTACAGAGATTCCAGCCATGTTACACAATGTCTTTCATGAAACATTGCTATCACCGTTGCAAAATCTTTGTCGTTCCGATCATTGCAGACGAGTGTTGACGAAACATGTCTGCGCGGCATACAATGGAGGCGGGAATTCCACCCGTGCCTCTGGAGTTGCTGACATTAATTGCGCAAACTGCTTATCCTTTGGCTGACTTTAATGATGGCAGTAACTTTCCTTCCACAAACATTTATTCCTCCTTGGCAGTAAATCGCTTCCTCTTCATCTTCAGCCTCCCCCCAGCATCTGCGCAATCTCCCACCGAAATCGTAAATCAATCAATCAGGGTAATGTACCCTACATTGTTCAAGTAAGCTACAGGGATTCATCTATTGGTAACTAAAATGACAGCATAAATGTATCACCAAGTTTGTATTCCATCATCAATACAAATCTAAAATGTTTATCATAAAAAATCTTTTATCTTGTTAGTTTCCGGTTATTTACAGCATAAAACATAATTTCCCCTCTCTTCAATCGGTTTTCGTCATTAAATATAATACCATAGTAACTTGAATGTTTTAATAGGTTTACTTTTATGTTAATAATAACGAATAGCAGAGATTTTTTAATCAAAATATTATGTTGTAAATATAATATTTTTTTTTGTGACTTAAAAGAAACATTAAATAATTTATAAATAGTGAATTTATTACTTCAAAAAACATCAAATGTTATTATTCTGGATCGTAAAGATTTAAAAATTGAAATGAAGCAATTAAAAATTTTCATTTAACTCATCCTAGCAATAAAAATAAGTTGTTGCGGAAGTAATCCTGTTCGTATATGATTTTTGAGTATAAATAAAAAAAATACTTATTTATCATGAGGTAATTATTAATAGTTGCAAAAATTAATAAAGCTTGTACTCATAAAAAAGTAGTTCTCGAATAATGGATAAGTAATAGTAGTAGTTCTTCAGTAATTTACAAACTTACACAGAACTAAGGAAGTAAACAATACGACACTTGCTAAATTTCAATTTAATAAAAAGACAATTTTCATTTAAAATTATCAACCATTTCAACCATATTACCATTTAATTTCTCTTAATTAATTTCAATTTAACAAGAGACAAACTTTCAACCTTATTTTAGCATATTTAATATTAAAGAGAACTAAGCAATCCGACACTTGCTAAATTACAATTTAATCTAAAGACAATTTTCAATTAATAACTTTCACCCCTTCTCGACCATTTCAACAATATTACCATTTAATTACTTTTAATTAATTTCAATTTAATAAGAGACAAATTTCCAAACTTATTTTAGCATATTTAATATTAAAGGAAACTAAGGAAATAAGCAATTCAACACTTGCTAAATTACAATTTAATAAAAAAATCAACTTGCATTTAATAACTTTCAACTCTTTTACCCTTTAATTACTTTTAATTAATCTCAATTTAACAAGAGCCAAATTTCCAAAGCTTATTCCAGCATATTTAATATTAAAAGGAACCAAGGAAATAAGCAATCCAACACTTGCTAAATTCCAATTTAACAAAAAGACACTTTGTATTTAATAACTTTCACCCCTTTGCGACCATTTCAACAATATTACCATTTAATTACTTTTAATTAATTTCAATTTAATAAGAGACAAATTTCCAAACTTATTTTAGCATATTTAATATCAAAGGGAACTAAGAAATTGAGCAATCCGCCACTTGCGAAATTACAATTTAATAAAAAGATCATTTGTAATTAATAATTTTCAATCCTTTTCGACCATTTCAATCATATTACCATTTAATTAATTAATTTCAATGTAACAAGGGACACATTTCCAAACTTATTTTAGCATATTTAATATCAAAGGGAACTAAGAAATTGAGCAATCCGCCACTTGCGAAATTACAATTTAATAAAAAGATCATTTGTAATTAATAATTTTCAATCCTTTTCGACCATTTCAATCATATTACCATATTACCATTTAATTAATTAATTTCAATGTAACAAGGGACACATTTCCAAACTTATTTTAGCATATTTAATATCAAAGGGAACTAAGAAATTGAGCAATCCGCCACTTGCTAAATTTCAATTTAATAAAAAGACAATTTACATTTAAAAATTTTCAATCCTTTTCGACCATTTCAACCCTATTGCCATTGAATTTAATTAAACAAGTGGCAAATTTCCAAACTTATTTCAGCAAATTAAATGTCAAAGGGGACTAAGGAAATGAGCTAAATTTCAATTTAATTAAACCCTCGATTTAGCAGAAGCGGTCGGATGTGAAACCACGCTACATGATCGGATGTGTATCCGACAGTGGGAGAGGAAACGCTTGTTTTTCGCAGGTATTCACTTTTAGTCACTTTTCCGGACTCCCTTTGATTTCCGGTTTTAGTTCCAGGAAAAAGATTTCTTATCACTGAATCGTTCATAACAATTTGCTCATTTGCTTCTTTCTTAACCACCAACTTAACGGAATATAAATCAAAAAAGAAAAAAAAAACGAATTTTTTTTATACTTTAATTTAATTTGTTTTAATTTAAATGTTATTTTAATAAACTTTACTTTAACTTAATTTTTTTAATTTAAACTTTACTTTAATTTAATTTTTTTTAATTTAAACTTTACGTTAATAAACTTTACTTTACTTTATTTTTTTTAATTTAAATGTTACTTTAATAAACTTTACTTTAACTTAATTTTTTTAAATTTAAACTTTACTTCACTTTAATTTTTTTTAATTTAAACTTTACGTTAATGAACTTCACTTTACTTTATTTTTTTAATTTAAATTTTACTTTAATTTAATTTTATTTTGAAAATTTTTAATTTTTTTTTAAGTTATAAGTTTACGAAATTTTAAATTATGTAAATTATATTTGATATTTTTTTAATTAAATTTATATTAATTTAGTTTTTTTTTTTATCTCTGTACCACGTTCTTCGCCACATCACTGGTTTTGGCAACTTTAAGAATGGACAATAATTGAAATTTAAGGACAGAATAATTATTTATTTGTTTATTTATCTTGTTTTATTTTTATTTAATTAAGTAATTTATTTAATTTTTATTTTATGTTACTTCGTCATCGTGGACCTTGTCATCCAAAAACAAAGACATTAACTTTGGGAAGATTTTCGATGATAATTGCCCTGCAGTTTCGAGTCGCATGCCAGAAAATTCAGCAGCCTGACTACCAATGGGAGAACATACATGCGTTGTCATAACTTCCATTGAGTTTCCTCGTTTGTGAAAGCAGTGACTGCTACGGATGGGACCAGCGGATTCACACATCAGCCCTTTTGCGCGTTAGTAGCTAATGTGTAGGACGCTTCAGATTCGAATTACTAAATGCATATTACCGCTGAGCCACGAATCGGTCACATTTAAGGCATGACAATAAAAAAGGCGCCATCTTATTAATCAAAATTTCTAAAGCTATTCTTGCAATTGTAATCATTTACAGAATTAACATCAGTCATTTTTATCGCATTTGTCCGACCATTTAATTTGTTATTAATATGAGCTTGGAGCTAGTGAAGAATGTTTCCATTTTGCATTAAAACAGTTGTAAATAAATATTCTCTAACTATTGAAATTTATTGTCACTGTCTTTTATTTTGTATCAGTACATATAACACACGTTGCCCGGATTCACAAAAAAAAATATTAACTTTTTTTATATTAAAGAAATAATTGGTAATCATCATCAATAACAAACTGCCTACAAAGTTTTACATGGAATTCGATATTCTAATGCAAAGCCATATCAAAAAACGATTGTAATCGTGGGTACCAAGTATTTAATAACAATCAAAAATAAGAACAATAAATAATGATAATAAAATCAGAAGCAAAATATTAAAATGGTGGCAAATGGTTGTGATGTTATTTTATATTTGTAATTCTTTAACAAGCAATTGTTAGTACCCATTAGCTGGCAAATGAAGTTATAAAATAAAATTTTTAATTAATTAAAAACATATTAATAATTTTTATTTAATTAATTGATTTAATTTTTTATTTTATTTTGTCATTGGTGACTTTGTCATGCCAATAACAAGGGCAATAAAGAAAGGGCATTAACTTCGGTAAGATTTGCAGTGGCAATTGCCCAGTACCACATGTCCCATGTCAGAATAATAAGAATATTAACAAGAATTTTTTCGTGATTTTTGACTGCTCATCAGATAAAATAGTAGAAGTCCGTTTATTTTCTTTGAAATGCTGATTTTCTTGGAACTCACATCTTTTATTTGGAGTGAAACGAAATTAACAGTGCGTGATCAACTTCTCAGAAAGAGAATTGAATAAAAAACAAAAAGAAACCCAAGAAAAATCAGGAAAGAGTAAGGAAATCTTCGAGAGTTAAATCAAAATCTCGCGAGACTTTTTGATGTTAAAAAGAGGAATATAAAAGTCAATTTCTTAGATTGCTGTGGCTTTTGAGTTCATTAAGGCTTTTGAAAAATTTTGTTAAAATACATTGAATAAAATTTTTTACAGCATTTCTTTTAAACATTTCTGATGAACCACTTTGCATTTGCAATTTGCCAAATTGAAATTTTTTGCAGTACATTAAGAATTCTAAAGTTAGAATTTGTGGCCATTTTTTTGAATTTAAAGGTTATATATTTAAAAGTACTATAACAATATAACACTTTATTATAAAAATGTAATGCATTGTTCTAAATACGTTAAGGTTACAGTTTCATATAATTAAAAAATAGTTAGTTTTTTTATTTTATTCGAACAAAATTTATAAGAATGTAATGCAGTTATAAATAAGTTAAAGTTACAGTTTTATTTAATTAAAAAAATTAATTATAATTATTTTTATTAAAACAACATTTTAAAGGAACAGACAGGATATTAAAAAAAATTATCACTTACCAAATTAACTTGAAAATATAAATAAAAATAAATAAATAAATGGTTTTTTACAAATAAGTAATTAATTAAAAATCGACTGCTGTCATTAGTTTAGATGTAATGTAGCTTCAGAACGTTTAATTTCATTTTAAGCAACATGTTAATAAAAGCAAACGATTCTTCATGTTAAGAGTAGAAGTAGTAGAAGTAGTTTCATAGCAGACGTTTTCCAATTATAGAAAAGTTTACAATTAAAATAAGTGTAAATGCATGATTTATAGCAAATAAATTAAAATTTTAAGTAAAAAATAATTAGAATTTTTTTTTATTAGAACGTTTTAAAAGAACAGAAAGGATATCAAAAGGCGATCACTTACCAGTTTAACTTGAACAATATTAACAACAATAAATAAATCAACAAATGATTTTTTACGAATAAGTGATTAGTTAAAATCATCTGCTTTCATTGATTTAGATGTAATGTACCTTCAGAATGTTTAATTTTATTTTAAGCTACATGCTAATAAAAGCAAAAATTTCTCATGTTAAGAGTAGTAGTAGTAATAGTAGTCTTGAAGCAGGCGTTTTCCAATCATAGAAAAAGTTGCAATTAAAATAAGTGTAAATGCATGATTTGGAGCAAATATATTAAAACTTTAATGAAAAAATACAATTAAAATTTTTTTATTAGAACATTTTAAAAGAACAGAAATGATATTAAAAGACAATCACTTACCAATTTAACTTAATATTAACAACAAAATAAATAAATGATTTTTTTACGAATATGTGATTAATTTAAAAAATAGTCTGCTTTCTTTTGTTTAGATGTAATGTAGCTTCAGAATGTTTACGTTTATTTTAAGTAGCATGTTAATAAAAGCAAACGATTTCTCATGTTAAGAATAGACATAGTAGAAGTAGTGATAATAATCTCAAAGCAGATGTTTTCCAATAATTGAAAACGTTGCAATTAAAATAAGTATAAATGTATTATTTATAGCAAATAAATAACATAAGATAATTTTTTTAAAATTAATCTGTAAATTAATCTATCAATTTGATTTATTGGGATTATTTTCCCGGATGTAAGAGGGGATGCCTTCTTTCCAGCCTTAAGGCTAACTGATTGTTGGCCTATACCCATGCAAGGAAAATTCACAAACCAATATCCCATTTGAAAAATTTCAGATTGTATAGTTACGCCAGTAGCTGCAATGGGACCTGAATGGTCGAGGGTCTAGCGCTCTGGCGCTCGGTGCCACATGTCTCGGATTCGAGTCCCTGCGGTGGCATGGATGCTGGTAATGGTTCGGAATCCATTTTAAACCGTAAGTCCCGGTCTAATAAAAGTTACCTTGAGCGTTGTCTTGAGGTTCAGTCAGTCTTCAGCTCTCGTGATTCCTCTCTAAAAATGAAGCTGCATATTACCCTTAGCCAAGGACGAGTCGCCTGCGATGGGATCTATTGGATCTGCTGTAGGTTTTCCTGCACCAGGACGATTAGTAACAATAACACTGGCTTCAATACTACTCGTACGATGTATCGTGCCCCTTCTTGTCACAGACGGAAACGCTTTCGATTCTGCATTACTAGTCGGATTTCGAACCAGACTTCTCGATCCAGGCTCTGGTCTTTGGTACCACAGGCTTCAGACTCATATCCTGGCGGTGGTATGGATGTTATTAGTGGTTCAGAATCCACATTAAACTATAGGTCCCGGTCTAGTTAGCCTAAAGTGTGTACTAAATGACAGTAGAGCGACAAACCAAATCTCTAAAAACCCAATAAATTATGCAATAGATAGTCATTCAATAGATAGTCAAATTTAAAAAAATAACTACTAATCATTACAATTATATTTTAATGATGTGATTTCTCTATTGAAAACTCAGTATTGCCGACATATAAATAAAAAAAATAGAAAAGTTACCATTTTTTTTTTTTTTTTTTTTTTTTTTTTAACTAAACTTAAAAAAGACGATTTTAAATTCTCCTCGCCGATGCACTTATTAGATTAGTGGGATTTCAACCGCCAACAACACACTCGAAATCTATTTCCAAACATTGATTCACGCTCAATAACACGCCATTTTAAAATTCCAATGAATAATCATTGCAAAATTTTGTCACGTACGCCATCGCCAGTTGTGGTTTTCTCTGTTACATTACAAGAAAATGCATGTAAGAGGCTGAGTGACTAGCTCTCGATGTCACAGATTTTGGGTTCGAGTCTCGACGGCTTCATGGATGTTTGTAGTGGTTTGGAATCTACTTTAAGCTGTAGGTACCTGTCTCATATGACCGTAGAGCGTCACAGAGCCCAATCACATTTCTTCACACCCACATCATTCCCAAACTTTAAAGGGGCAACTCAGCTCTAGGCACAGTGATATGGTGCAGTGTAGTAGTAGTAGTAGTAAACCTATTAGCTAGCCCTCTGACCTTTGGTACCACAGGCTTCAGCTTCGAATCTTAGTGGTGGCATGGATGTTATTAGTGGCTCGGAATCCACGTTAAACTGTAGGTTCCTGTCTAATTAGCCCAAAATGTGCAACAAATGACCGTAGAGCTACAAACAAAACTAGAACTCTAAAAACCCAACATATTATGCACAAGACTCTAGTTGCATTTTAAAAAATAATTATCAATGATTACAATGGTTTTTTAATGAGGAGCTTTATTAATAGAAAACTCAGCAATGCCGATGTATAAATAAAAAAAAAACCATTTTTTTCAAACTAAACTTAAAAAAGATGATTTTAAATTCTCCTCGCCGATGCACTTATTAGGTTAGTGGGATTTCAACCACCACCAACACACTGCAAATCCATTTACAAACATTGATTCACGCTCAATAGCATGCCATTTTAAAAATTCCAATGAATAATCATTGCAAAATTTTGTCACGTACGCCATCGCCAGTTGCGGTTTTCTCTGTTAGTAAACATTGTCTCATATTTGCCATGGAGACGTTAACCTCGTAAGAGAAAACCGGGAATCTTGCGTAATCTCAGAGCAATCGCATTTACAAGAAACTGCATGTTTGAAACCGCTGGGATTCCGCATTGGGCATGAATTTTCCTGTTAGAAACGACTCTGCTGTGATGCACTTTATGTCCATTTGCTCGTTTATGTCATATTAGGACTTAAAAATGCCATTAAAAAATAAATTGCAGGATCTGGATTTAATTATTAATTTTCTAGAAATTTATTAATATTTAATTTTCTAAAAATTCTTCATTATTATAATTAAAAATCAGATGAATAATAATGTGGATATTTATTCACCTGATTCTTTAATGATGAATAATAATGTGAAAAAAGGGGCTTGATGGCCGAGTGGCTAGTGCCACATGTTTCGTGTTCGAGCCCCAGCGGTGCCATGGTGGTTCGGAATCCACCATCGTAAGTCCCGGTCTAATAAGATTATAGAGAATCGGGCGTAAGACGGTACTTTTACAGAAGTAGGCTAATTTCTTCGCTAGTTATGAATCAGCATGTGCAAGTGGATAAAAAAGGTCTGAAAGTTCTTTGTAAAAGGTCAAATTAGGAATTAACTAAGTACATGTGAAGATTTTCAATTTTCTAGCAAATATGAATATTACAAATCTCTGAAAATATATTGTGCTGTTTTAAAGTTAAATTTCTTTTATGAGACAGCAAGTTCAGCAAACTTTTTTTGTTAAGAAAGTGGGAGGGACTATTATGATAATTTTTTTGTGGGGACATCGTCAATAAATCTCGATAAAGCAGGAATTGGTCAGTTTTATCAGAATAATGATCGCTTCGACACGCTGTAATAGTCGATTGTTTATATTGATTTAATTTGCTTTACAATGAATTTAATTCAAAACGATCCTATTCAGATGTGACTTTTAATATAGTAAAAATCTAGAACACTGTGCACATTTCGCCAAATTTGTGCCAAATCGCCAAGTAAACAAACAAAATGGCCGCCGCTCTTTTTAAACGTAGAAAACAACTTATTACTCACATTTTATTGAACTGCATCTTTAATTTATGCTTCTAACATAAAATACAGTAATAAATTATATGTCTTTAATAAAACGCTGATGAATACTTAAAATCAATTGCACTTTTTTTTATCTTAGACCCACAAAATAAAGTTTCACTTCCATTGTTTATTGATAACTGTAGACCGTAAGCAATTGTAAATTTTTTCAATTTTACGTCACGGGTGAAAAAAAAAAAAAAGAATTTGAATTGAATGTGCTTTACTTAATCAGGGAAACTCGACTCGGAAACCAACAAGAACCGAAATGAATCTTCGTGTTTTCACCATGTGTGAACACGTAAAAAATTGTACACCAGAAATTTCGTCTTGTGAATTTGAGAAGGTTGGTGCGGGATGTTTGGAAATGTTATTCCAAATACTTTGGAATCAAGGAAAAACGTTGATCCAACAATATGATGCTCCGACTAAAAATCATCAACTTAAATATCCTACATTAGAAAAATTAACATTATAAATAAAGCGTAATATCCCTAAATTAGAAAAATTAGCTGAACCAGTATACAATAACTGTCATTTAAAATATAACAAATCACAATAGAAAAGGATCTTCGGAGGTGGGTTGTTCCCCCCCATTTTTCTAATTTATTTATTTATTTATTTTTAATTTTTTTTCTTTTTTCATTTGCTTCAAGAATTCAGCATTTAAATAAAGATTAAGTGAATATTAGGTTCATTAAAAAATTCGTTCTTTAGCTTTTTTAATCTTCTTTAATACTTTCATTCCTTAAAAGTTAAAGGATTGCACTTTTCCAGAAGCTTAGAAATAAAAATGTATGATTGATACGATAAAATTCTGAATTAAAAACTATATAAAACAAAGTAAGAAATATATGTATTTTAAAATAAAAATATAAAATGTATTTTGACTGATGAAAAATTTATTATAATAATTAACTATTATCACATAATAAATGGCTTCTAAATAGTTTTGATTTGATTAAAACATTTTTTTTTTCATTATAATTTGGCTTCGAAGTTTGAGCGAATCTTTATAACAAAGAAACTAACTCCATAAAAATATAATAATATTAGCTTACAAATAAAACTTTCCATATGTCAGTTAAGAAATTACTGAAGTTTTTTTTAATTTTTGTTAAATTTTTTATTTATTTATTTATTTTTTTTATTATTTTATTTATTTATTTTTTTTTTTTTCCCCAAAAAAAAATTCATTTAGAAAGCTTTTAATTTATAAACTGTTTTAGAAAAGTACACATCGAATATTATCGAATTAAAATGTAGGTCTCATTATAAAAATCATTGAGCTATATTTAACCTAAACAAATAAAGTTTTTTTTTATTGGTTTAATATCAGTGGACTTCATGCTCCACTGATGCATGTCATGACAGTCAACTGACGGGTGATGGAAAGAGGACATTGCTTTCCAGGGAAACTTTTAAAGGCAACTGCTCCACATTTGCATTTAGTTTGACGGTAAAGGCTCGTTCCCACCGAGGCGAGAGACGTGAAGATTCAAGAGGCAAGCGACCAAATTTTTTCGACCCCTTCACAGCGAAACGTCAGAAATAGCATTACGCCTAGTGAAAAACGGCTTCGAGTTGAAAGTTGGGCAACTCCAAGCGGCGGACTGCAAACCGGTTTGAGGCGACCGCGGTGAGGCTAGTGATTGGTCAAATTTTTTCGCTTGCATCTTCTCGCCTTGGTGAGCACGAGCCTTTAATCCACCAGGCAGCTTGACTGTCGATGTGAGGTTATTTACACACGTTGTCACAAACACCATCGAATCTACTCCTTTCTAAAAGCAATTACTTCAGAAGCAGCTGAACAGCTATAACAACAGCTGAATATTGTTTACTATAACAATAACAGTAAACAACCTTTCTTTTTATTCTCATCTATAGGTGATCAATTATAAAAATTTTAGATGAATGATTACTTCGAATAATTTATATAAGATTTTTATAAGGAGATATAAGAAAAAACAAAGAATTAAATAATTGAAGAATAAAATAATTGTACACAGATGGTAGTTATCAACTAAAAAAAATCCCTTCTTAGTTTTAAGTAAGAGCAGTGGATAAAACAGTGCACAACTTCAACCCTTTCTTTCCTAAAACAGCTGCTCTCCCAGCCTTTTCTCAAGAGAAAGAATTAACTAGTTTTGAAGCTCCTTTGCAGGTGCACCCTGACATCTGTCTTGTCCAATAAATAAATAAATATATAAATAAAAATTATTTATATCCGTTACTTTCTTACATCTTATTAAAAAAAGAGCATCGAATCTAGTTTAATTTGATTTGATATTCAGCACACGAATCTGTGCTCTTTCTTCTACAACCAATCAGTTAAAAGAGTTAATTATTTTTCTCATTTAATGAAATGTTTATTATTGCGTTAATGACGAATTCGATTCATAATAGCTTTGTGAAAAAAATATGCGAGTATGTGAATTAGTTTTACTATCTTAAAAAAAAATTTAATGAGCGTGTCGAATATTACAGGTTAATTATCAAAAGAACATTTAATTTTAACGTAGAATATGTTGTTGTTTCTATGCAATGTTGTTGTACTGGCAATACAGAGACAGTTAAGCTTTATGCCACAAGGAAGAGCTGCACCGCTGTTTCTCATTTAGCACTACCCGGGGGCAAGTGTGGGTTGAAAATATGTTACGGATGCAAGTGACACTACCACCACAATGCTCTACGGTCCTATTAGACCGGGACCTACGGTTTAAAGTTGATTCCGAACCACTTCAAACATCCATGGCACTGCCGGGATTCGAACCCGATATCTGTGGTACCAAGGGGTAGACACTCGGTCATCATGCCCCTTTAACATAGAATATGCTTTATAAAATTTTCACATGACTTGAAAGGTTGAACAAAAGAATAATGCTGTTAAAAAATGCAGTAGCAAAAATACAACATTTGAAATCACCAATAAGAAGTTCTACCATAGCAATTATAACAAAGAATAATTCGTTTTATCCTATGAAACCCTTATATTTTTTAATCTGATTTTTAATTAAAAATCCTGAAAAGACATTATTTAATTTTTTTAATTAAATTAAAATTGTAACTTATGATGATAAAATTATATTTATTAGTCCATAATCGTAATTTAATTCATGTATGATTCACTAAAAGGGCATGATAAAAATAAATAGATATTATGCATTTATGCCACAATGCACTAAAATAATTATAAGTATTTATTACGTTTATTTATTTCCACATATTCTAAATTTATTGATATTTAAACAACGAATAAAAATCAAAATTAATACGTAAATGTGAGCATATATTTTGATGATAAAAAAATGTGTATACATTTATATTAAATTATCTATGCGAAAGATATTTAAATTTAGAAGTACTTCAAAACCAAAACCAATATTTCTGAAAATACTTCGCCTTAAAAATTCGCCATAAATAGCCAAATGTGGCATCCGGTATGTGCTTGAATGTGCAGAAACATGCACGACCAACTGTAAAACTGCGAACTATTAATATTTACGTCACATCTCTTCAGCAAATCCTGGTTCATTTGTGTATGACGTTTTTACTATGCCTCGCCTACTTTTTTTTTCGAAATAAGTGCTTTTCCTTACAATTGGCTATTTATCCCTTTTGGCGAAAAATAGCTGTGAAACGTGCAATGGCATCCGTTTTCAGTAAAAAAAAGTAGATTCCAACAATAATTTTGCAAAACTGTATCATAGTAGAATTATGCGTTAAAAATTCAATTAAGTTATTAGTACAAAAGAAAATTCGTTGTTGTCGGAAATTTTTTGCATAAATTAAAATCAAATGCAAGTTGTGTTATTTGGATGAAATAATTTTAAATTAATTGTGGTCAAATGTAACGTAATTTATTTCTAACCAACTAAACATCCATTTTTTTTTTTTTTTTTTTTTTTTTTTTTTTTGTAATAAAAGTATTTTAAGTGTGCATACTAATGCATACTTTAATAAAAAAAATTAACTAAATAAAATATTATTTAGTAATGTTGTTTGAATATCTAATTATTTAACTGAATTATAAAATTATAACTTATGTTCAAAAACATGCTATACCTATAAATAAAAATTGCAAATTTATGTACCTTTGCACATATTTTTTTAACGTTGTTATAAACATTATGATAAAGAAATCTTTTATAAAGCAAAAAAATATAATTACATAAATACTAAAAGTGCATACAAATGTATCACGAAATACACGTAATTTTGCATAACGAGTGTAGGTCCCAAATTGAATAAAGACATTAATAGCATAGGTCAAATGATCATTCATTCTATAGCTACCTTCATAAATTAAAATGATTCTGTTGTAACTAATGATGAGGTTTAATTTCTTCTTTAAATCTTTAAGAACTTATTAAGTTGTTAATATTTAATAAATAAAGCACTATAAATTACATTTATCTTAATAAGTACGTAATTTAAAGTGGCTTATTTATTAAATATTAATAACTAAAGTTCTAAAAGATAGCGATAATAATCATGTAGATACTCCACAATTGGTACATCCACTGCCCTCTCCACGTTAAACTGGATTCCCACTAGATGCTAAGATCTCACGTCACAAAACGATAACCAGTTAGAAACTCGATATTTTACTACTACAGGAGATCTTAGTATTAGGTAGGAATCCAGTTGAGGAACATACATGCTTACTTATCATTCGTATTTGTTCCCTTTCTTTATCGACAATAAAGGCCAAGTAAATACTGCACAAGTTAACAGTTGAATGCTTAAATTAAACACTATATGTCCGTTAAGGCTTGAATTAAATACTACGAAGGCATGAGTGTATGAAAACACGTGGTGCTATACACCCTTGTCATTTTCAGGAAGTAAAAGTACAATATTAATCTCATTTTATATTTTTAAACAAAAAACTGCATTGCAAATTTCTAAACTTACTGATGCAGTTTAAAGCATTGGATACCTTTATATATATTCTACGTGATTGTTTTCAAAATTAATTTTACTTCAAATTTTTTTTTTTTTTTTTTTTCCCACATATTATCAGGAATCTTCATATTTAATCATTCATCATACTGATTTCTACTTCTTTTTCTTTTACTTTTTTTTTGTGATTTGCGATCCAGAACTGAATGCAGCATTTTATTAAACTTTTTTAAGTTTTATTTGTTCATTTTTTCTTGCACTGAAATATCTTCATAATTAACTTTCATTAACTATACTGCAATTCGTTTTATCACATTGCTTGTTGTTAGAATAATTATGTAGTAGAATAGTTAGAATAAATACTGAGTAGTTAGAATATTTGTTGTAGATTAATTATAGAATAGTTAGAATGATTGTTGTAGAATAAATACAGGGTAGTTAGAATGTAGTTACAGAATTAGAGAGTTAGTTAGTGTTACAATGTTGAGTTAGGAGTTACAGTGTTAGACTTAGTTAGAGGTACTGAGATAGTCAGAGTTAAAGAGCACTT